>VZRH01007831.1:0-44505 GCA_013397555.1 Urocynchramus pylzowi
GCCGCGCACAGGTAGAGCCCGGGCGGCTCCTCCGCCTCCTGTCCTGCGTGGTCCTTGTGTGCGGGGCGGAGGTCGCGGCTCTCGCCGACTTCTCAGGTACGGGGCGGGCGCCGGGTGACGGGCTCCCGGGTGCGGGGGGCTGCGGAGTTCCGAGGGGCCGGGCGGAGGCGGACACGCCGCGGGCAGGGTCTGGCGGGGTCTGTCAGCCCCCCGCAATGCCCCGAGGGGACCGGCCACATCCAGGGCAGGGGCCGCGGGCTCCCGGCCGGAGCGCCGCACGGAGCCGCGTATTCCCCGGGGCGCTCCGTGCTCCGTAACCCCTCTGCGGGGCCGTGTCCCGGGCCTGCACCCCGGGGAGCGCGGGCCCGATGTGCCGTGGAGAAGGCAGGAAGGAGGAGAGGGTTAAGGGCTTCCAGAGGGGCCAGGTGGGAAGGGACACGAGGAGCTGAGCTGTCGCTGCGCGGTGGGAACGCTAGGTGTGGATCGGCCAGGGCCTGACCAAAAGTGCGTGGAAGTCCCTGGAAAGGTTCCCACTTTCTCCTGGAGACTTGGAGTCGGGCCCTGAGGGAGCGAACAAGTGCTGCACTTCTCTCTGCTAGGAGGGAAGCCTCGTAGCATGAGAGGAGTGGATGAGGGGTGTCCGTTCCCAGGGAGCAGAGGCACCAGCTGTCACCCAGGAATCACAAATCTCTGGGAAGGTGCTGCATCACTGCAAAGTGAAGTGACTGCAGGAACTGGGGAAATATCCTTGTTTCCATCAAGATGAGGAAGCAATCTCTATTCTTTGTTTGTGAAAACTGCACTCTTGTAACTTTTCTAGTGCTCCAGGACATCCCGCTGCTGTTAGAAAGTTATTTAGAAGAGTTGTTTCTCTCCTTTCTATGTGTCATAGTGAGCACAGCATATTCCTGGCAGTTGGAAGCTTAAGGAACTGCCTCTAGGGCAGAAAGCAAACCTTACCCGTATTGAACAGAGCAGAACTTCCCAAAAGCCAGTCGAGTGCACTGGAACAAAGTTAATATATAATTAATAGCCAATATGTGTTGTTATGCATTTAATATAGTTCGTGTTGATACAGTTGAAAATGCTGGTCATGGTTCTGTAGAAAATATTTCCTCAGCAACAGAGAAATACAGTTTGTAATCTTTTTAAATTGCATCTGGCTCCACAAGCCTGAAAATTTCTAAGCAAGCAGCCATGAAATATAAAGACCAGAATTACGTACTTGGATAAGTGACATTTCTCATATTAAATTCCTCTCACATGTAAAAGGCTTTTAAATGCTTGCTGTCTCATTCTTTGGTGGTTTTTTTTTTTTTTTGCATAACTGCTGGTTTGGGATGTTAGTTTTGGAATCACATGGTGGTTCTCCACAATAACATAAAACAAATGTTCAAATTTTCCTTTTCAACTAGCCACTGAGTTAAAAATTATCCCTTTATGTAGGAAAGTTCTTCTCACAAAAGTCTGTTCATATTTTAAATGATGTTATTTAGATAAGGCTATCCAAGATTAATTTCAGAAGTACAGCTGTTTTCAGTATTCATTGTGCACTGAGCTTTCCAAATAGGTAGAATGACCAGAGAAAAAAGCTATCTCACCCCACAGATCAGTATTAAACATGGCGTGCAGATGTTTTAGTAAATAAAATGTAAAAAAGGAAAGCAGATTCCAGAATTCCTACCAGAGTGGGATGTTCTCAGGCCTGAACAAATTCTGCCCACATTTTAATTTTAACATGGAGATCTAATCCAGAATGACAGAAAAGACCAAAATGTTACCGTAACCTTTAAAAAAAATGAATGCAGAGCATAGGGAGAAGTTTTTAGCTGCTTCAAAAGCAGGTGCTGTGGACCAGGAGTTGGCAGAGGTGAGATGACACCCTGCAGTGCCATCCTCAGGCTGTTTAATACTGTTAAAGAATTCCAAGCTCCATAACAGCAGATTCGAGATGAGTTTGTGGAGTTGCTGATTTCCCTTATTTGCTCCCTCCCTCGGCAGGAACAGCAACTCGATTTTCCTAAACTCTGCTGAATATACATGGCCACAAACCCGGCCCGTTTAAAGTGCCTTGCAGCTGCCAAGTGCAATGAGGCCTCTACCCCAACAGCCCAAACTCTTTTCCTCTCTCCTCCTCTTCTCACCTTTCTGACAGCTTTCCAGAGTTCCTTCCTATACTGCTGCCAGGTTCCAGCACCTGCCCATGTAATCTGTGTTGTTCCCTTAATGCAAGTCTTAATTGTGCCACCCAATTAAGCAGTTCCACCCTGCCCAGAGCCCATTTCATCACCAGACCTCGTTGTTTGCTTGTAACAACCCAAAGATGCTCCCTCGTGGGATCTGTTTGATGTTCTGGAAAGGGGAGCAGGGAGCAGTGTATAGTGAAGGGTTATTATTACTATTTGTAAGTTTGGCTTGTATTTGTGGTCTATACCCTTTCTACTACCAACTGCTGCATGTTCTTGCTCTCATCTGTCTAGCTTCTAACTATGAGAAAAAAAAATTGTCTATTTTGTTGGGGTTTTTTGTTGTTGGTTTTTTTTTTTATTTAAGAGAGACATTTCTTCACTGTGCAATAACATTTTGTGGATTGGTATTTTCTAGGGGAGAAAAATGTCACCAGCAGCAGTTCAAAATTCAGCTCTGTGAGAACAACTCAATAGTTTATCTTATTGGAAGTAATGTTGACACAATAAAGATCTGCATAATCTATGTTTCTCTAGCAGCTTGAAGCAACAAACAAGAAATGTAAAGATCTTGCAGGTCTTTTCCAAACTTAATGATTCCACAAATCTATATTTATTAGTGCCATTAGTTACTGAAAGTGGAGATGTGCTCTGAGGTCTACAGTCCTCGGTGTGATTAATTTTTGAAAGTGGAATCCAAGTATTCATGCCCAAATTCAAACTGAAAGCTGAAGGTTTGAAAGAAGAGACATTTAATCCACAGTTCTTTCCTTAAACCTTCATAAATATGAGAGTGATCCTACAACTACAGAATTTTCTTCCCCTCATGCCTGTTCTTCAAAACACACCTTTTAACTAAAATATTTCTTTATTTTCTCAGTGATCACTAGTAGCTTTCACCTTTTGGATCAGGTTCCATTCCAGGGGGCTGCTGTGAATTTTGCTAGTTCTCCAGTTTCTGAACACCGTGGGCTCTCAGGACACTATCAGAAGAGCCATTTTTCAGGGCATCAGGGCTTCATGACAGCCATTTCCTCACAACTCCTTTATGTTCAAGGATGGGTTCTCAAAACAGGCCAAACAAGGAGCTGGCAAACCCAGCAAACTTCTTTCCAGTATTTCACACTGTAGGGATCCTGGTGCTCTAGAAAGCCCAGCTCCTGAGAGATATCTGGCTTGGCTGGGGATGGTGGCATTTTGTGGGTACCTTCCCAAGAGCAGGGATCACTGCTCCTCATCTCCTCTCATCCCCTTGCTCTCCATGCTGGCAGTGGGAAAAGGCCTCAGCTCTCCATCCTGTCCCCACTCCTTCTCCCACCTTTTCCCTGTCTGCTGACAAAGTGAACTGACCCCTTATCCATCTGGGAACAAACTCCTTCTCTCTGGAAACACTGAGGAACATCCATTTACCCCTTTTTTATGCTTCTTCCTTCTTTTTCTGTTCTCCTTGCTGCTCTGAGCTCAGGCTTGACCTCGCCTCCTTGGCTCACTCACCAGTCAGTCTCCCTTTCTTTACCTGAGTCCCAGCCAGGTTTTCTGGGCAGCTTTCAAGAAATGTGGCTGTAACTGAAGATCAAAAATGAAGTAATTGTGATTGCATAACTGGGGTGAGGAATGACTTTCTGGATGTTAACAGAAAGCAGCCACTGCTTAGAGGTAGAACCTTTTAATCTCTGTCCACTGGTGTCAAGTTTTCTGTCTTTTCTTCCAAAACAGTTCAGACAGAACTGAGCATTGCTTTAACTCCATAGACTTGGTCTCCTGATCCAACCACAGAAACAAGTGGATCCAATGAAAAAGCAAACCAGTTCACCCAAGAAATATAATTGCTCCTGTGACCTTTCTGCATTAAAAGTTTCCATTAAGTTCTGTGGCATTCACCCATCCCAGATTCCCCCAGGTAAAAGGAAAGCAAACAAATGCTTTGAGCAAATGCTTTGTTTGTAGTAACGTGGCAGGATCAATCACTACCAACCACAATGATGCAGAGGTTTTTCTGTTGGCTTTGTGTTGGTCAGATAAAATCCTATACAAATTTTCTTGAGTCAGTTCTGTTGACTCACTGTGGCAATTGTAGCATGTCCTTCAGCCAGGATGTTTAAAGAAGTGCTAGAAGGAGTGATGCAATGGTGCATCTTCTCAATACTGCCTTGCAAAAGTCAAGTGTTCATTGCTTTATTTAAAGAAAATCATTTTAGAAATGTGTTTCATTTCAGTAATGTGTGAGTTAAACCTCAAAGTCTGGTTTAAAGTTTCTCTGAGTGAAGTGGGCTTTGGTCTGGGATTTGTTCTGTGGAATAAAGAAGTGTGTGTCAGAACAGAGATTTTAGTTTAGATCATGGTGCTGAGACCCCAGGTTTTGTTTCAGGCTTTTTCCTGCAGTTCTTTTTGCCTTTCTGAGGAAGTTTAACTTATGAAACCACATTTCAGATGTGCTAATAATTTTTGTTAAATCCACGGATGAGATTTAGTTATCCTTGTTAGAGAAGTAAAAGCTTTGGTCCTGTCAAGTTCTTACACATTTTATGAGGTCTGTACAGTCTGTACTAGGTCTTCATCCCCAAAAAGGGCCGCTGCCCCCAAAGCCCTTCTGAAATGAATTAAGGGATAGTGTGATGCCCTTGCCCTACAGATGTTGGGGAATTCAGTCATGAGACACAAAACTTGAGTTCCTGAGCTCCACTACTTGGAGACCAACACATTTGAGTCTATCAGATTCTCACAACTTTGGGGAAGGAAGTTTGTGGCAGAACTCTCTCTGTTCTCCCTGGGCAGATTGCTGGCACTTGACACACTATATGCTATTTTTATTCAAAATAAATAGCAGGGATAAGCTCCCCTGTGCCTTCCTGTTCCATCTGCTGCTGATATCCTTCCCAGTCTCACCTTTATTAGAGAAAGGGACTACAGACTTGTTCCAGATAAATACTCAGCTTTTGTTGGAAGTGTCCCCAGACAGAGAAGGCACTGTCTGACCAGTCAACACTTAGCAGAATTCTGTCATCTGCCAGCCATAATCTACAACTAAAATTGAAATATTTTGCTATATTACCCAACACAGAGAAAATAGTGTCTTAAAGGAGCTGAAGAGCAGAAGGAGGCGTGGTTACGCCTTATTTGTTCAGCATTGGTGAGTCATTTAATCTGAATTTCTAGGCATTTTAGGAGTTTTGCTTCAAAGGTCTATTGTGTGGCTTCTGGCAACAAATTAAATGCCAGTGAGTTTTGGCTCTTAATTTAGAATTAATTTTAAAACATCACTCACTATGTAAGACCTAATTGAAAGCCTATGGTCACTGGAATGATTCCCAAGGATTTCACTGGGCTTTAGATGAGGGTCTCAAACCCACAAATATCTGTTTATTTTTCTTCATTGTATTTAATCTTGGATGGGAAGACAAGAATTATTCTTTCAGAATAGTTTTGCAGTTTTTTAACTTTTAATTTCTTTGGGCTAGAACTGAGTAGAGGACAAAGAAATGTTGGTGTAAGGAAAATCATCAAGTGCTGAGAGTGAAGTGGGGAGTGTATTTTTGCTTTTCTAGCTTGGACTTACTGTACTATAAACCATCATAGCACTGCGAATCTGTGAGCTGCCAGATCTCTGATTTTTTCTGATGTTTTCAGATTTTCTGATTTTTTCCTGAATGTCAAATATAAGTGGGGATACAAAAAAATGTAGAGCTTGAGTCAAAGTTTATGCAAAACATAAGCTGCGTTTTGTTTTTTGAGGTGGCAATGAACAGTCCCCTGGCTCTCTTGGGGAACATGAACATGAAGGTTCATGATCATAAATCAGAGTTTTCAGACAAACATTTTCCTCTAGCCCCTGAGGTTCTCCTACTTGCAGTTTTTGTGAATATTAGAAGTTTTTTGTCTTTGGGCATAAAGAGCCTCTCGTTCTGTCTCCAGAAACAGCTGCTGCCCACAGAGCCTTTCTGTTGTTTCTTCTTGTTAATGGCACTAGAAGAGGCTACTCTGTCTCCAGTTGAAAGGAGGATTTTTGGCAAGGGCAGAAAAAAACTTTAAAGTCTCCCCTGACCCATTCCTCTTGTCAGCTTCTTTAGATGGGATGTTGAAAATCTTCCTTTTCTACTGAAGTAGTTCCATATTAGGTCCCAGGACAAGTGTTTGCCCTTCTGGCTTCATGGAATAGCTGAGAGAAATATAACTGACTATAGGGTGGAGTTTACTACAGACCCAAGATTTTGGGGATCAAGAACAGTTTACTTCTTCCTGACACAAGAAGAAAATAAAAACAGAAAGCAAGTGAGAAAACAGAAGTGCATAGGGGTCTCTCCAATTCCCTCAGAAAGCCATTGGGATACAATAAACTCCGAGGCATCGTTCCTAGGAGACAACACAAGGGAATGGGAAAGTGTAGATATGAAAGACAGAGAACACCTGTGGGAGGGTGTGAGAAACAGAATAGGCATGTGGTGTGTAAGTGCAGGATTCATGGGCTTTTCCACTCTACAAAAATGTAACTCGCTTAACTGCAAGTCTGAGCTGAGTGGCACAGAGAGGAAGAGCTTGTGTGGTTCCTGGAGAAACTGGAACCAAAAAGTTACAGGTCTGTTCTTTATTCATGATGGCTTGGCTTTGTTTTTCTAGGAAGAGCTCACAGCTTGGCTTCTTATGTGTGCTGCTGCTCTCTGAATAAACCCTGTTTAAATTGGAGTGTGAATGAGGCTTTGCACTGAATTATCTGCTGGTTACCTGGCCTTTTCTCTGGCTTAAGTAGAATCAAGCTCTTGCTTAATTTGACCCTCAGATTTAACACACAGTGGGAATTAGATTCAGTAAGACGGTTGTGATTCATGTTATGATCCATGAGGGGGAAAAAAATGAAGACAACCTCCTTAGAAAAGCATACATGTGAATAAAACAGTTCATGAAAAATGTGACTGGTATCTCAACCACTGCTTTGATTGCCATACTACCCCAAAAGCATCCTCACCACTAACTTAAGCATTTTCTTCTTGCACACTTAATCCTTCATCTGTCAGCAAGGCCAGTGGAAAAAAATTGCTCCACTGGCATCAGGCTGATGGATAACCATGCCTGGTTATCCTGGAGAGACAGGATAACCATCCTGTCTCTCCAGGTGCCAATTCACTTGTAGCATTAGTCATTGAGACTGAATTGAAAGTGGCAGCTCAGGCTTCAATTTCCATGAAACTTGTAGGAACATTATTTCTTTGAGCCCTGCACCCCTCAGGTTTGAAACTGGCCATTAAGCTTAAAAGGTGTTAAGTAAAGGAATGGCAGATGGACAGAGGTCAGGATCTCGTAAGCTCCATCTCCTTTAGAAATGGGCACCTGAAAAGTCTCAAGGACCAATTCTAAGAAAAGCAACAACTTTGAGTGCACTGAAATCAAAGCAGGCATTTGGAAATGGAATGGGGTTTTGTATTCACTATCTTATTAGTGAAACTAGATTGTGCCTAGTTTTTCCAAGAAACATGCATCCTTGCTTAAAAAAAGATTTAGATAATACAAAAAAATTGAGTGATTATATGAAAAACATTTTCCTTGCACAGAAAACCAACTTTTCATGCTATCTCTGCAGTACAAATGAAAGTTTGAAGTTGGTAGGATGGTAGTCACTAGCAAAGAGAGCAAGGGTTGAGAGGAACAGGGGAAAAAGGCACAATGAAAAAAATAAGGCATGGAGGGAAATTAAATCAGATCGGTGACATTCAAGAAAGAGTATATTAAGGAATTACAGATTTTTATGTGCATGTGCTGAGTAAAGCTAATTGTGCTAATTTCTGAACAGCAAGAAGAATAAACAATGCTTCTGTGTAACTGTATTTCTTACTGATTAAAGACTGTGACATGGAGTGCGGCTAGAATGAGTCAAACAGAATGTTGAGGAGGTACTTAGATAAAAAATAATAACATGATGAAGCAAGAAACATAGTGTCATGAATTTTAGAAACAGTGTCTTTCCTGAGTAACATTTTGCCTTCCTCAATTACTAATCCTAAAAAAGAGCTGCCACAGGCAGAATTCGCAGACAGCCAGGTGACAGGGAATGCCAAGAGATCCTTGTCCCTGTGGACAGAGTAACCAACCCTGGCAGAGCATGATCTGTGGCATAGCTGCCTTGAGACCAGCAGAGGGTATGGCAGATGGGATTGGGGTTGAAACTGAGGAGTTAATTTCTCCTCAGTGCTTCCTTCACAAACCAACAGAGAAAATATTGCTGGAGAAGTACTGCAGCTGGATCCCAAACACCAATCAATATCAGAGTCCTGCTTCTAATGGTGTTTTTAGTAGAGTTTATTAACTATGCTGCCATCACTGCACGAAATATCTTCCTTCAAATTCACCAAGCTGGCTTGTGTATTTTTAATGAGTGTTGGCACAATTCTTCACAGAACTGTGGGAGCTGATGGAGATTTACCGGATGGTTTAGCCTTCTGGGACTCCCACAACAATACGTGTGCTATTTCTATCTATTTTGATCTAAAATAGATTGGTATGTCTTTAAAATGAGCTAGCAAATTTCTGTGCTAATTAAACTAAATTGAATGATACACAGGAACTGATGTTACTAAATCTGTGTATGAAGGCCCAGTTCTGAGAACCTTCACAGCTTGTGGACTACTCATCCTCAGCCTCTAAAACTACTGCATTGCAAAGTGCTCTCTTACCCAAAAGACATTACCTGAGCCAATGCTGAGATTGCTTTTAGTGTGTGGGCATTGGGCTCACAGCCTGAAATGCTCTTCTCCTTGATCCTTGCATCTGGGGACCTCAAACATACACAGAACTTTCTAAGTTCCCAGATTTTAGTGTTTTTAAGCAGAAAAAAAAAATAAATTTGTATTTCCATACCTTCTGCTCCACTGCTACCCTTATCATTGCTGTTCAAAGTGATTATGCCAGAAACAAGTGGTTAAGTATGAGAAGCTATAACCCCTTATTAATTCTTTTTCATACAAAGAAGTATTCTCCTATGCCAGTTTTTCTTGTCAGTCATTCTTAAAATCATTTATCAGTTCTCCTTTTCAGTAAAAAGTGATCAGTAAGGCTTTGTTCAGCTGCTCAGCCTCAGTGTTTTGTGTAGTTCTCTGGTGCTATGTTTTTTTAGTTGAAGTTCTTTGTCAACACAGTGGATGCTGTGACTAATTTGGCTAATTCTGGAAGAAAGGATTATGCTTGGATTCTGTACTGGTGTTTTGAGTCTCAGTAAAAGATTACAATGAATGAGTAGTCTGGGCTAGACAGACAGTTGGATGGGATGATACCTTCTGGCCTCCAAATAATGGGATCTTTTTGTGCCTGTGTGCTTTAGGCTTAACTTCTGAGCCAGTCTCTAACGTCTTGTACATGATTCCAGATGCAGAGCACTCCATACATTGCTTATGAATGTGTCCTGGATAAATGGGAAAGCGCCTTGTGGGGCTTTCACACAGAGGTGTAGAGATGTTATTGGGGCACTGCAGGATTGCCAAGGTTTTCTAATTTAGACAATTCTCATGTAGTTAAAAGTAGTTAACTTTTTTGGTATAGTTTCATATTGTTTTAAAGAGTGACATTTATTATTTCTGAAAAAAGAGGAACTTTAAAGTCCTCCTCATTACAGAATGACACTTGGAAAAGTAACTGGTGCAGCTGAACACCATCTCCCTGTCCATTACCTAACCCAGAAAACAAGGAAAAAAAAAACCATTATAAGGCTTAAAACATTAAGTAATTTAAGGTTTTTTTATAAGGTCTGGTTACGATTCTTTTTGCTCAGGGTAAGAAACCCCAAAATTCACAAGTCTTCTGATTGCCCAGCCCAAGTGAACACAGAGCCATGACCTCACTCCATCCATGCTGGTTGTGCTGCAGCGCACCCTCTGCCCTGCTCTTCAGGGAAAGGAAATCTCCTTGGCCATCTAGGAGCTAGTGAAGACTTCTCTGACATGCAGGGGACCAGGACTTGGAGGTCTGCTGTAGTCCAGGAACAGCCTCCAGCTCCCATATTTAGATAGTAAAAGAAAGTTTTCCCCAAATTCACTGCTAACTGATATTGAGGAAGTATACACAAAGGGAGAGTACAGGAAGCTGCCTCAGGAAGGCTTCAACCCTCACAATGCCCTCACTCCTGATAACCACACCTATTATTACTGGTAGAGATCACACTCAATTTTCCCCCAAGTTTACATTGTTGTTTGGCTGAATTTGCTCCCTCCGTGAAAATCTGTTTCTGAGCAGAGGTCAGTACACAATATAGGGATACACATGGTCTCAAGAAGGTGAAGCTTCTACCAGGGTGACTACAAACTTCACTACCCAGGAAAGGAAGAGAAGCAGCCGCTGCTGAGAAAACTGATGAGTGCAGGGCAGGCAGTGCCCCACTGTGAGGACAGAGCCAGCATGAGGACAGGAAAGAACCTGGAGTTTTTCAGGGAAGGGTAAGAGGAAATCGTGACTTTTGGAGTGGGAGTCCTTCCTCAGCATGGGCTGTGAGCTGCAAAGGATTGACTGTTCCATGCATGTCTGTGTCTGCAGTAATGAAAAATGCAGGTTTACATGGTCTGCCTTGTGAGATGAGCAATTTAGATACTATGTCACCACTCCTCTTATCAGAGAACATTAGGTTTCAGCAATTTCCATTACTATTTTTATCCCTTATTGTGTGCAAATACACAAGGATTTTAGTAACAGCAGAGTCATGTTTAAGCTGCGTGAAAGGCTGGAGAGCAAGATATCTTATTTTCACCAGTCCATCTAATGTCATTTTTACAAGTGAACCATATTGCTCCTACAGAATCAGAGCAAGTTTTTTATAAAGACATTTTCTTAAAGGATTGAATAGTTGCAATTGTTGGAGAAAGGTGCTTAGATGCTGGATTAGGAATTTGCAGGATCAAAGTAGCAGTTAAGATGCCAGGGAACTCATCCAAATCACAGCATAGCTGATATTCTTTAGGGAATACTGGTCTTTTTTGTATACAGCACTCTTGGCCCTAAGTAACTTAAAACCCGAAGAATTGAAATGATTAAAAATATTGGGTTGTATCTGTGAGGGTTTTGAGTGCCTGCAACTCATGTAGGGCTGAATACCGTGACACTGTGGCCCCTTATACCACGATGGTGATGCCAAAGGTGTCCAGCAAATGCCACAGGAGGCCCCTCTGCAGCACTGGCCGTAGTGAAGTCACTTGGGCGCAATTGGGCATTCGGCCCGTCTTCCTGGCAGCACTCGGCATCTCTCAGGAGCAGGCTGACAGAGGAGGGGCTCTGGCAAGGAACTTCAATTATTTGTGATCTCAATTACACAGAAAATGTAGGGGATGGGTTTGGTTGTGGGCTTGGTTATTCTTTTTAACCCGTGAGAAGCTGTGGGGATTGCTGCTGGACTGGTCTCCTTGAGATCCAGAGTGCAAATGAAGGGCATGAAATTTTTTCTGTCCCAGTGCCAGTGCTCAGACTGAGGTCAGTCAGGCGGGGAACTCAGCTACAGCTCTGCTGCACTGGAAGGTGCACCTGCCTGACTCCTGTCCTCCCTGACTCCTGGGCTCTAGATGGGGAGCAGTAAAGATAACAGTGGAGCAGGCTTCTCCTTCCTCTAGACTTAATAACTGATAGGGAAGCTGATTTTCGTTATCCAGATGCACAGCTGGAGCTGGAAAAGATGCCAGAGAACTGACATGTTTGACCCATCTCTGGAAGTGTTCAAGGCCAGACTGGATGGAGCTCTGAGTAATCTGTTCTAGTGGAAGGTAGCAGGGGGGTTTGGAATTAGGAGATCTTTAAGGAACTTTCCAACCCAAGCCATTCTATAATTACATGATTTTCTTATCTTTTGCTTGGAGTACTAAAGTTTCTATTAAAAAAACTTTTTTTTTGAAAATCGCTTGTCTTTGGGGAAAGTTTATGAAGGGCAGAAGTGTGAAAATTAAATGGCATATTTTACTTCAAGGGCAAATTTTAATTAATTAAAAGGAGTGAACTTTTTTCAGTATTTTCTTTGAGAAAAATAATTTTTGTTGTAATGATACAAAAAAAAAAAACAACCCTGATTTGGTCAGAACAAGAAAATGTTCCCACAAGAAAATGTGAGGGGTTTTTTTTCCTCCATTATACTTAAGAGTATGTAAACCACAACTGCCCACGAGCCCAAAAGTGCAGCACATCCTTTTAACAAGACATATAAGGAATACCTAAGGCAGCTGGAATGCAAGAACCTGGCCCAGAAAACCCAGTAATACCCTTCTGACTGCTGCAGACACGCCCTGGGATCGTAAGCAGCCACAACTGGCAAGGGCCTGAGCCCACGTATTGTCCATACAACACATCCTGCTGCTGCTGCTGCTGCTGCTGGAGTGCTGGGAGGGCTCGCCCTCCCTGCCACGAGACTTTGTGTTTTCCAGCCCAGAGTGCTACAAGCACGTAAGGGGTGACCCATTCAGAGAACTGGGTGGCTGGAGGCCAGACGTATAACCTTGACTACAATGCCCTTTCCGGAGACTGATTGTGGTTTTCTTATTATCTAATGAGCTTGTCATTTCCTGTGCTAGTTGTAACAGAGCTGAATATTTTTTAGGTTACCTAACGAAGCTCCTGCAGAATCACACCGCCTATGCCTGCGACGGGCAGCACCTGAGCCTGCACTGCCCTCGGCACTCAACCATCAGCGTTCAGTCAGCATTTTATGGGCAGGACCCCCACATGTGCAGTGCTTGGGAGCCTGAAACCAGGATGACAGAGCCCAGGAACTGCGTGGCACCCACCTCTTTGCAGGTACCACATGTTGTAAAGGTTCATAATGTACAGAATGTTTTTGGTGGTTTCCCTGCTGTTTCTGTGAAAGTGTTCTCAACCTTGAACGAGACGATGCTGTACTTAGGCAGTTTACCATCAAAAGTGTTACAGCTGGAAGGGTTTGTCTGGACAGCCGGGTGTTACCGTAGGATTGTGAGAGCTTTGAAGATTGCCTTCCGTTGTGATGAACCCTGCTTTGGAAACCCCATTTTTAAAGTTCCCTAAAATAGTCTCCTCCTTTCCATTCAAGGGCTGGTCATGACTGAGTTGACCAGTCTTAATCTATCACACAGGCCCTCCTTGACCCCAGGGGAGGATACAAGCATTGGACAGAGCAGGCTTACAAATCCAGCTAATAAGATGACATGCTGGTTGGCATTTGGCTTGTTGCATGCCTGTCTTCCCTCACTGAAAAGGCACAGCAACAGCTAAACAGCAAATCCCAAGAATTTCTGCAGATACCTGCATTTCTGTGACTACCTGATTTGCATCAGCAACATCCTAGAGTTTGTTTGCTGGGCCTGCTTCTGTATAGCTTAAAATGATTTATACTTCATCAATTATGACTTTCTGCTGTGTAGACTTTTGTAACAAGGTCTGACTTACACTTCTGTCAAAGGCTTGTCTCATCTCAGTGAAAAATACCCAGTGTTGTTTCAAATCCAGCAAATCCTTGCAAAAATGAGCAGTCAGTGGAATCTGAACATGTTCTATTTGTTAAACTTACAAATGCTTTACAGAAGTTTTGATGGAGTTTGCAACATTTCTGTCTGTAGGCCACACGTTCCTTCTTGACATCAAGGAATGTCTGTTCCCACCACTACTGAGTTGAAGGATATTATGAAGTGGTTTGGCAGTAATATCCTCTCTCTAGAAACAGTACTAGGGCAATTTTATAAGTGTGGCTCACCCATGATGTACTGCAATTTTTGAGGACATTCCAGACATGACCTATGGGCCATGTGAAAGTACATCTCTCCACCAAAAACAGCAGGCCAAATGCATCCTTAATGTTATATTACTGGCTGCAGTAAAGTGGCACCGACTATTATTTTGGACTTGTGAGTGCCTTTGTGAGGTCTCCATGGGCAGTTTTTTCCCTCGAATATAATAAACACAGCATGGGGTAACTGTTATATAAACTACCATCATCATTTGGGCACTGTGGCTGATCAAAGGCATGAAAGCATTTTGGCAAGGCCATGAATTTGTGTCAGATACAAATGCTCTTCATCAGGGAGTTCCAGTTCTGTTAAGGAGAAGGAACACATCTTGTAATCTGATTTCTTAGAAAAGAGCACCAGTGACCTCATCCCTCCTTCCCTTCCCTTTGGAAGTGGATCTGCAGTCTGCACAGGCAGCTGATGTCCTGTAGCTGGGAGGAAGCATCACAGGCACGTATTACAGAGACCTCTTGTCAGAGGGATCACTGCAAAGCTGGATCTGGCTAGAGACGGTAACTGCCTGGTGCTATTTTGAGCATCTTTGTTTGCATTTGTGGCTGCGTGCTTTTGCACAGCATCATGACAGAAAATGTGACTGCTGTTCACATTAGGCAGGAGAAAATACAAACAGACGCACAGGAGATGATTCAGCTCAGGTGTAAACAGAAGGTGACTCAGCAGGGGACAGCTCTCTCTATTTACTAAAGATGTAACTCTATTTCACTGGTCCCTTCCAGAACTATCCCAATTAAGGAGGAGTTATTTTTTTGATTTGCAACTCTGTAAAAGGAAAATTGACTGAAAAATTGAGTCTGCTGTGCTTTCATTCCCTTTTAAACTCTTTAGAGTGCATTTAATGCTGAAAAAGTGTTGGATGCATGTTCTCTTCCTCTGCCAATGGGAGCTGGAGGATCACTGCAATGTGCTGCCAATGTGTGTCATTGCTGCTTGGGAGGGAAGGTTTCCAGTGATGACAACAGAGATCCAGCCACTGCCAACTCTCTCAGCCTGGAAACAGGAATGCAGCTTTTGCCACCACAGTGGTAAATTTGTGATTTGGTCTCTTGGTATGACTGAGACCTCTTCTGATGAGAAAAAAAGCAAAAATTCCCATAGATTTTGAGTGACTACCTAAAACTATCAGAATAGTTTATTACAGTTACTCCTGTTAAGAGTGGGGTGACCTGGAGATAACACCCTCCTTTGTCACAGCCTGCTGTGATTTTAAACATCGTGAATCCTGTGTACAACCACACAGACTATCCAAAAACAGTGTCAGAAAAGCCTTCTCTTAACTGAGTTTTGGAGGTGTGTAAGAATTTCCTAAATACACTGCTGCATTTAAACTTTTTTAGGTGTTTGACTTGTGACTGTGTTAAAAACTGGACAGACTGGCCCTGGCAATGTCTTCATATTTTCTGCAGCTACAGTTCCAAGAGCACAGCTGGAGTGGGAGCACCAGTGTGAGCACTCAGTCCTTTTGCCAGACTGGGAGAGAGTCCACATAGCACTTTGTGTATAACACTGCTGACCTGTTTGTGGTCTTCCTCTGCTGCCACTCCCAGGGAAGCTGCACTGTAAGAACCAGGATATATTGCTGGGCTAATAAATTTGGAGTAGATAGGTCCTTAGAAAAGCATTAAAAACACCCCACAAAACAAGACAAGGAGGCTGAGGATAGACTTGCACATCTGTGCTATCCAATCAAACCAATTCTGAAATTTGCTTGTGGCAAGCCAAGTAAATATCTGATAATGTGTGTAACTGCAAGCGAGAAGGAAGTGTCCCTTAAGCAGGAGGTCCTACACATGGCTTAAAGCTTGAGTTGTACTTGTCATTAGTCAGAACTCTTTCAAGTGAAGATTATTTACAGAGCATGTTCAGGTACATGTAAGCAGATCAAGAAGTGGTTAAGAAGACACCTTTTTTGTTGCCATGCTTTCCCTGGGCATTGCACTCCCATAAATGTGCTCAGGAGTGTACGAGTGCCTCCAGTATGTCAGTGAGACAGCTGGGGGCTTAGTGTGTTTCCACGTGCTCTGGGCTCTGCACCATCGAGGCTGTGGTGGAACTCAGGGGAACTTGGCCAGCCTCCCCAGGGGCAGAGGGAAAAGTGACAAACAACAACAAGCTGGTAACATCCTAATTTGCTGTGAGCGTGGCTGTGATGAATGTGTTCCCATAAAGTTGGCCATGACTCCAAGTCCAGTAGAGATATGGCCTAGATCCAAAGATGCAGATGTTTCTTGCATGTTTATAGCCAAAAAGTTGTGATTTCTCTCCTCTTTAGAACAAAGTACAACTAAGTGTTTTCATTGCTGTATAGCTTCATACCTTGTTGTCAAGACTATCCTTTTTGCCCATTGTTCTAGAAAGTACTGGATGAATGCCAAAACCTGAGATCCTGCCAACTCCTTGTCAATAGTCGGGTTTTTGGGCCTGATCTGTGTCCAGGGACCACTAAATTCCTCCTTGTCTCCTTTAAATGCAAACCTAGTAAGTAATCTTTATCAGGCAAATGTGTTTTCCTGCGTGTTTTGTTGCTTGTTTTGGTTAAAATGCCACTGCACAAGGCTTTGCATAAATCCATGTGAGGTGTTTGGGCTCCTGGATTGATAACAAATTGTTCTTTTCTGCTTTACCTTAGCTCTTCATTGTGTTTGCAGCTTCAGGGTGCTTGCTGCCTGTTTAATGACCAGAGTAGTTTGGCAGGGGCAGATGTCAGACATCAGACTAGAAAGGAAAAAATGTTATGGAAATTATTTTTAGTGAGATAGCAATGATAATGTCATATTAGAAAGAGCTGAACAGCAAAACCAGATGCTTGGGTTAAGTGTCCAAATGAAGGTATCCTAGGAAGGAATATGCAAAAAATACTTAAGGAGCTGGGCCCAAAGCTTTCAGAGATTCAAAAATACCTCCTGTTTATGGAATAATGGCCAGAAGATACATGTGCTGACTTGGTTAGAGGCTTTTATTGTAGAATCACCGGTGCCTCTGTGCAGGTATTCGATGCTGATATGTGAAGGGACAAATCCTGCCTCAAAGAGAATCCACTTTGTAAACATGAGAAAGGGGAAGAATGATTAAGATAATCCTCATGAGGTTTCCTTTATTGGTGGTTTTTAATCGTTCTCATTGTTGCTATGGTATGTGAGAACAAGCTCCAGTAGCCTGGGGGCTCAGCTCTTCCCGGTGTGGCTGAAAAGAGTCCCAAAGAAAACAGCTGAATGATGATTTATGGGTAGATTCACCAGCCAACACAGAAATACCAACCTTAGAGAAAGCACTAAGGGGGTTTTCTTTGATCAGAGCACTAAGATAGATATCAGTGGTAGAACAGGAGTAGGTGGCAAGCAAACTGAAGGGCCAGCTCACAGTGGAAAGTGAAACTCAGAGCAGAGAAATGGAGTATGCAGATGTTACCTTTGGTAAAGCACTGACTCAAGAACACCCAAGGAGATACACTGAGCCAATCATTAGGGGGAAAAATATGCCTGAAATTTAAAGTTTTCATTATCTGTTTTATTATATCAATAGTTTAATTATTTTTGTATATTGCAATTATCAATAGTAGATTAATAGTCCATTATTAATAGTAGATGGATTTGAATATCATAGCAGTATCTGTGTCATTAGAAATCTCTTTTTGCTAATCAAAAGTGAATTGGGATCCTGTTTATTATTTTCAGAAGCTGCTTAATATTTTTTCCCGTGGGAGATGAGCTTCTTTGAGTATATAGTATTTTCTGTGATCTGAATTTTTAAAAAGCTGGTCAAAACATATTCAACAGCAGCTACTGCCTTCAAAATTGAGGAATAGTCCAATTCCAGTGCAAATGACATGATTTCTAGTGACAGGAAATTAATATTTGTAGGTAAGATACCAATAATGTTAGTCTTGGCAGTGGAAAACATTCTTACTCAGGAAATCACTTCAGGATAACTTCAAGTATATTTTGCAGTCTCCTTCCCTTCAAGTGGGCACTTAAGCAGTTGCCTAAATCCCTTAGTTTTTCACCTATTTAGAATTATTGTTGCTGTATCTTTGCAGAGGTTTATGTTGGGCTCTTCTCCTTGTCTGATACCACTTGTGGTTTTACACAGCCCCTCCAGCATAGCCAGGCAAACTCAGAGTCCAGCTGCAGACGGTCAGTCCTTGGGCACAGACCCCAGGTTTTTGGCCTACTTATGTGTGCACAGCATGGCAGGTGCTTCTGCAGAAGTCACAACCTGCAGTAGGTCAAGTATTTTTCAAAATGTTTTCAATAATGTTTTTAAAATATTTTTCAAAATCACTCCTTTTTTACACTTAAGCTCATGGCAGTTGATGAGCTTGAATGGAAAAAACTGGACTGTTACCAAGAACATAAACCCATTGTTTTATCTGTTCTGTTTTGGATGAAGCAATGATGTTTTCATTCATGAGTAGATAGGAGGTTTTTCTCTTTCCAGTTCCCAAAGAACCAGCATCCACCCTCCACTCACAGGGACACCACTTGCTAACAATTAAAGGTTTCCCTTTTCTTCTGCTCAGTGCAGGAATCTCCTTTTCCTGTTTTCACATTTTTGAGGACAAAAAAAATTGGATGAGAATAAACTCTTCTCTCTGACCTTATCTGCCGTAAAAAGGTTTGGCACCACAGCTCAATCAGAAAGATTTAAGAAGGTAGAGTGTCACGAACAGAGTGGCTGATTAGGCCAGGAAGAGCCTTGTTGGCCAGGTGGCAGATTTAAAGGGGTACCCTAGGAGGGACAGCCCATGCAGATGAGCTCAGTGCCTTCCCCACCTCTGCTGAGGGTGCTGCCAGGGTGCCTGTGCCAGATGAGCAAGGGAGGGGGGGATTTTTTTCAGGCTCCTAATTCACACCACTTTGCCAGCCAAACTTTCAAATGAGCCCTTGCTGGTAGTGCCACCCAGGGAAACCCACTGACCTTGGTGGAACAGTGCAAATACAGCTGAGAGCACTGTCTGGCTTGGGATGGGGACCCCGTCCTGGCCTTTTGTCCTCCTATTGTCTGTGCCTCGCCCAGCGCTGTCACTGAGCGTGATGAGTGTGCAGAGGCAGCTGAGGCACGTGTAGAATGCAACAGTGTCCCGAGGAAAGACAAAAGGGAAGGATGACGTTTCTCTTGCTGAGCAGGAGTGGAAAGAAAGCCACAGGCTCTAGACAGTCACTTGGGCACAATTCATTTGGAAGAAGCACTCTGCTCTTGACTTTGTGTCTAGCTGTACAGGTGCCACGTGTCACTTGCAACAGCATTTGCAGGAAAGCTGGTTTCTGTCCTGCTGCTATTCACTGTTAACAGTCCAGCTATTTAAATTGCCTCACACTATCGTATTGCTGTTTGCTTCTACTTTAGCTGAATACAAAACCAAATCAGCATGTGAAAACCAGGAACTGAAGCTCCACTGTCAGGAATCCAAGTTCCTTATCATCTACTCGGCCACCTATGGCAGATGGGCACACGAGGAGAGCGTCTGCTCAACAAAGGCGGAGCACACACCCCCCTTTGGTATGTTTGGGCACCATTGAGGGACCTTCTCTAGGCAGGAGCACAGGGAAGAGAGAACACAGGTGGGGAGAAATTTCAGGTGCAAGAGCAATGGTGTCGTGAAAGCATCTGTGATGGAAAAGTGAGAGAGATTATTTCTGAGACTCAAACAAATTGCCCAATATGAGGGAGGAACATAGAGTAAGAAATGCAGCAAAGTAATGAACTTTCATACAGTTAATCAGTTCTTAGTATGATTAGCATCAAAAACTAGTTCCCTTGCCTGTCTTGAATTTAGGTGACATATACTAAATATCAGCTGTTTGTCTCTCTTCTTCCTCCAGCTTCTGACAATGACCAAGTGACCTGAGTGTCATGACACTGTGTCTTACTGCTCCTTCTTCTCTGATACCTGTTTCTGCCAGATATTCCCTCCCTTAGCTGCAGACTGTACAGCGAGGGTCCATGGGGCAGGGCCATTGCTTTAGATGCTGTTGTATGACCAGAACCCAAGGCTGTGGTGGCACACTAGGAAGTTAAATGTACCTGGGACTTCTCTCTGGCACCAAGTCAGGAATATCCTATGTACCTAGTACTAAACTGAATAATACGTTCAGTGGTGACACCAAAGGCATGAAGGTAACTTTTCACGCCATGAGAAGGCCAGCATGAGATGAGTGTGCTGCTCAAACCCCTTGGTACTACACAGGGAAGGGCCTGCATGACTGACACCAGCCCTGTGCAAAGGCTTAACATTGCTCCTAAGAAACATGCTTTACGTGTCACCTATGAGAAGCATCTCTGAACATCAAGAAGAGATCAGTAATTAATCTTAAGAGCCCTTTGTCTGCAAGCCAATGTTTCTATTTAGTTACATAGATACTATTAAAAAATTATTGGCTGAAAATCGCAATCTGTTCTTAGACAAGAATCTATTTAATATTGCCAGGTCTGTGTTTCACACCAGCTCTCTTGGGCCTTCACACAGACTTAGCTGTGCCTGTCTGTTCTGTGGAGAAAACATTTTAGCAGGTCTCTGACAGGCCCCCACACCCCTTATGACAGTGGCATTAACAGGTGACACAAGGCAGAGCAGAGATGTCTCAGCTGATCAAGAGAGGCTGCCACCACAGTTATGTCTTGCACTTCACTGACCTCTCAAAATCACTACCTTGCCTCTAACGTCAGCACTCACAGTTCACAGACCAGAATTCTGCAAACCTTTCCTAATGGATAAAGTTTCCCAGGATAAAGAGAAGGAATTTGCAACAGCAACAAGCTCTGCTGTGGTCCCTGTGTAGAAGCACCTGTGCAGCAACACCCTGGCTGGCACTGGTTTTGTGTTATGTAAAGCAGCCTAAGACAGTAGTAGGAGGAGAGAGCATAAAACCTGAGACAAACACAAAGTAGATCTACAGAAGGTAGATTCTTGTATAGATTTCCTACTACTCAATGGAAGTGCTTGGCCTCTTCCTGCATGGTACCAGTGACCTTCTGCAGGAGTTGGAATTTCCAAAAGCCCCTGTGCGGCGTGGGAGTTCACATTCAGTTATCACAAAAGATTTGGCACTTAGGAGCCAGACCAAATTGGCTCCAGATTGATTTGTCTCGAGCCTGAATCTTATTTATGTGGTTATTTAAGCACCTACAGATGTAAGTGGGTGCATGATTAGATTTCTGCAATGACTGCACACCTTCCTCTCAGAGAAAACAATGGTAATTTGAATGTAATGAGTTGAGACAGTTCTTCCCTCCTGAATCAGAACCCATGTACCCATTTATATTTGCACCAAAAGCTGAATTGGCTCCAACACACATCCATTATTGTTTCTGCTCACATTGGTGCAACTCAGCCTAAGGGCAGTGCTCAAGCCATTCCAGTTCTTTCACTGCATCACAGAGAACTGGGAGGCGATTTTTTTAGCACTATGCAGAAGAGAAGTTACCCATAGGGCCTAATGACAGGCCCAGAAAGTCTCTGGTGAGCTCAAAAGTTTTGCATCTCTCCATACTTGATATGGTCCTGCCAGGTGTACTGGGTATTGAATTGGATACTCCTTGAGATCTTGGCTACCTGTTGATATGTGTGACAGCGGTGACAAACAGCAGCTCTGGGCTGGGACAGATGTGTTCTCAAGCATTGCTTTTTTGTGAACCACCTGTCAAATCAGCTGACAGATTTTCAGAGATTTGCTTCGAAGGGAACCCAGGAAAACATAACATTTCTTTGGCTTAAAGGCTCTTCTCCATATAGGAAATAAACTATATAAATCAATCCCTGCTGTGGGAGGTATCTGTGTGGCCTTGAGCGTTTGTAGGATCCTGAGCGTCACCCTCCACATTTAGCATGAGTATCTACTCATGCAACTGGTTTTCTGAGCCAGTTTAATGGTAAAAGCCAGCTTCTGCAGCTGTCCAAATGCCTGGCACTGTTAAGCCTGTACAGAATTTCCAGCAAGCAACTTTCCTGTTTCACTAAGACTATCAAAAACTTCACAAGAAAATTCTGGGTGTGGTTCTGTAGCAGATGGTTCTGCCTAGAGGAATCCATTGTGCCCAGCACCAAAGCAGGAAACCATAGCAGTTTGTTCCTGTGAGAATTGCTGCCTTTTCTGACCCATTATCTCTTTTACATTTGTACTAACATGTGCATGAGGAAACAGAAAATTTATTTGTCAGAAAAAGTTAAAGAATTGTGCCAGAACTGGTTACCATAGAGAGCACCAGGAAGATTCAGGTCAACAAACACCTCTCAAATAATAAATTACTCTTGTTAATACATGAAAATACTTGACAGAAGGCTTGGTAGCGGGTCATCTCTAGGTTCAACTTGCAAGCTAGAACACTGCAATATCCTTCCCAGAAATTCCTCTGGATGCACATTGGCTGGTCAGATGTATGTTCCCTCAAGCACCAGTGGCCACCAGAGCCCTGAATTACACCCCTGTTACAGTTCTCATTGCTGGAAGGTAGGGTTCTTTTCAGAACAGCCCTCTCTTTTACCTGGTCCCCCTTTTGGAGGGTTGAGAGGGGAGGCGGAGAATTCACAAACTCTCATCACAGCTTGCACTGTGCCAAGACATACCCTGGGGCTGGGCTTTGTCCTAGTCTCCTCTTTATTCCCAGTGGAATTCAGGTAAGAAGAAGGGGTGAGAAAGTCAAGCAAGGGGGATTTTCAAAATCCTGTAGGTTCCTTCCAGTCCAACTAGGTGTCATGATTTTTTTAATGTAACAGGATTCTATGATGCTGTGATTCTTTTTGTTTGTTTGTTTGTTTGCTTGGATATTGTAGCCAATTCAAAGGGCCTCTTATTCAATGACCGATTGAAAAGCTTTTGTTTTCTGTCTCTTAGTAAGAGATGTACTCTTTGCCTGGTGTGAGCCTGTCCCCATGGAAGGTCTCTTGAGAAAAGAAGTAACAGCAGTGAAGGTACAAGCAGCTTTAGGCAGATCTGGAAATGTTTCCACACTGTGCCTTGGCACTTTGGGCATGGGAGACAGGAATCAAATTAATTGTGTGGATGCAAAAGTAAGGATAAAATAGTTGAATTTTGCTTCCACCACAAAACTCTTTAAATCAGCTCTCTCTGTGTGCAGACATGAGATATGAAAAGGTCCTTGCCTGTGTCAGCCCCAGCAAAGTGAGAAGCTAAATAGATGTTTCGGGCCCCAAGAGGTGCCAGTAGGAGCCATTGCACCCCTTTGTCCCAATGAATGTTGTCAAGATAAAACTCCCTTAAAAGAAGAGGTTTACAGTGCAGCAGCAGGATGAGGAGTGATTATTTGAAGGCGTGAGGAGACCAGCCACCATTTTTTAGAGTCCAAATAACTTTCCTCTGAGATGAACAGGGAAGATCAGATTTTCCTGGTGGAAGTTGCTTGGAGCACACTGAGACACACATCACTTCAACTAGTAATGTTTTCTTTACCAGAAGTTCAGGTTTTTCTTAGGTCTATTTTTTTCATGGCTCACATTTGTGAAAGGTTTGGAAAAGTACACTTGGCCCTCAAGTCTAAAAGGAGCCAAGGAACTCCTGCCTGTGCACATGCAGGAGCAGGGAGTCTGGTTCCTGCTGTCAGGAAATGAAGAGCACACTTGTCTCTTGCCCTTGGTGTTTGGTGGGGTGGATCCCCCACTCTGCACGTGCATGTGCAAGGAGGAGAGAGACACCACGTTTGGGGTTTTTTTGTACAAAAGTGTTGCCGATCACATTGTGTGTTTCTGCTGGAATCAGCAGTTAGAGTGACCCTTTTCTGATACATAGGCAGGACCCCGTGTGCCATGCTCTTGCATAAATTACCATATTATTTCAGCAACTTTCTTTAGGAGTCTGCAGCCTTAACTTGCTGCAAACTCCAGTTTCCCCTTGTCAGTTCATGTCCCCACAGCTGATATCTGGGCTCCACAAAGCACAAGCCATCCTGATTTGGAGGTGTGAAATCTTTGCTTTCAGTTGATTTTAAAAGCGAGCTCGTTAATTCTTCTGTGTGTGGGCACACCCCAGAACACATAAAGCAGTGTAAGGAGCAGTTGGGGATGAAATCAGTTGGAAGCATTTGGAGTGGGTGAGACAGGATGCTGTCGCCAGAGCCTGGCACAAGATGCTCCATCACCTGCAGGTTTTGTGTGGCAGGGTGTAAAGAAAGGGAGGGAAAGCTCCTCCTGTCTGAATTGAGAGCAGCTTTAAGAAACCAGAAGACAAATTACTTCTCATTAAAGCCTGTGTGATTTATGGCACATCATTTGCATGCCAAAACTTTCCCAAACAAAGCTAATTAGGGAGCTGAAAGAGCCTTTCCTCCAGAAACAAGGCTTTCTGCTCCAACTATTAAATAGCTGCAGTCAGATTGGATAGTTTATCACTGCATTAAGAACCTCGCCTTGACACCCGTGTCCCCATGCCATCCATAGCAGTGTCTGGTACAAAAGATCCACCGACAGTCTTGGTGTGTAACAAGCAACTTTGGGAGAAAGGCATGGAGAACGGAGTGTTTTCCCAGCCACATATTGCTGCCTTGTCCGCCACCACTGGATGCCACCAGCCTTTTAGCTCTCTGGGAATGTGCCTTTCCAGAGGCAGGTTATTGAAAATGTATGGTAGCAGTCTAACAAGCCCCAGGGACATCTGTGTAGACCAAAAAGCACCTAGTCAGAAAGAAGCCACACTGCGTATTTATGTTCATCTCCCTGTTCATGGTTTCTTTGGGGCCATTCCATGGGATTCCTTTACTCAAAACACAGCGCTGACCTCTCCTCATTCAGTCACTGGAATAAGGTGTTTGACCAGGAGGAGGGTTAGTTATTCAAGTCAATCCCATCATAGCTGCTGGGAGAACTACTGGAAAGGTAGCAAGGCCACATGTAAACCAGACAAGATTTTTTATTAAATCACTAAAACCCAAAACCTTTTCAGAACGCAAGAAGTTTTAAATAAGTTTTTTTATGTTATAACACTTTCCAGGTAACGTCTGTCCTGTCCTGCAGAAGAAACAGGCCACGGTTTGCATTTACTCACCTGTGACACCAGGCAAGCCTTGGGAGGTTCTCCAAAAACTGGCCTGCCAAGAACCTGCAGGCATATAATGACTGGCTCCTCCGGTAGAGGAGCCAAATCCAACATGGATAGAGATGATAAGAAGCTGTTAAGTCCCACAGAAATACGAGCAAAGGCAAAATGAAACATACACTTGCCACATCACTGAATAAGTAGAAAACCATCAACACAGCATCCTCCTGGTTTTGTAAGGCACCAAGAGTAGCTTCCAGGGCAGGAAATTCTATAGAAAACATAATTCAGTTTGCCAGTTTGCTTTTGTGCTCCCAATCTATTAATTTATGAATCACTCAGCAACTCCTCCTGATACTCTCCAGTTGGTTTTGTACTTGCCAAAGTAAGCTACTGGCTGCCTAAAATGTCCATCCAAATATATCATTACTCATGTGGAATTGCCAGGGAGGGAAACTAAAACTGCTGAGTTACTTAATCAGAACTACTCATTGCTTTAGGTCAGCCCTTCCCTGCCTTCCCAGCAGTCTCTTGGGACACACAGGTATTGGGATTTTAGGTCTCTGAAAAGTCGAAGAGCTCTGTCCTAAAATCCATGTCTAAAGCAATCCACAAGCCCTTTGCCAGACAGATCAGCCCAATATCTCCTGATGGCTCTGCCCAGGCATATGACTTATTTAGTGCCAGCGTCAGGGAGTTAACTCTAAAAATCACAAAGCTGCCCCATTTTCAAGCATTAAATGTCAAGAACTCAGTCTCAAACCTTCTTTTCAGATTTGGGGAACCTTTGGAGTATCTTAGCAAAGAGTGTTTGTCCGTCCTTCCTCTACAGAGGCACAAATGAGCTTCTGCAGTTGGCAGGTGTCTGGAGGCCATCCTTTATTGCAGGAAGAGGGACTGTTTTAATCCCCAGAGAATGACATTGCAGACCTTTAGAGCCCCCTTGCCTCAGAAGCTTGGAGTGAAACATACCTGTCACACAGAAAGCCGCAGTGTGTGGGGTCATGCAAAAAGATTCAGAGAAGTACTACTTTCTCCAAACTTGTCCTTTCTGCATCCTTTCTGTTTAGAAACCAAAACTACGGGGTGTTTTTTGCTTTGTGGCTTGGAGTTTAGCACATGTGGATACAGAGAACTTAATCACATTTAGAGATGTTCTTTTTTTAAAGCAGAGTGTGACTCACACACTTTCCCACTCAAATAATTTCAGCTCCAGTGCAAAACCCATTACTGGAAGCCACATGTTTCCCTGGTTAAATATTGAGCCCATTTTGACCTCTTCATAGTAAACCAAAAGCTACTTTTTAATACCCTGAACTTCCCTGTAACCTGAGCTGTTGCAACACATAAAAACTGATCTCACCTGATTTGAACTGAACTTGGATATCCAGTCAACTCATCTCAGTAACCCAGGGCTGAAAAACAGACTTGGAAACAGCATTTCATCTCTCTTGATTGGGGATGGCATAGATGGAGAGCTATTTGGATGTGCTTATTTTTTCCAGCACATCCTGAATGGAACATTGAGACCTTACATCGGGCACCTGTTTGGAGCTTGATAAGACTCTTTCTGCACCCTTAGTATGCACCTGTAAGGCAACATGGGAGAGTTACCTCGCTGCAAGTTCACATTTTTATTGCAGCTGACTTCCTTGCATTGACAAATCTTAATATTTAAGCCTGAAGTCCTGCTTAGGCGAAGTTACACCTGAGATCAGGTGCAGATTTGTATCTCTAGTCATGCATCCAGCAGCTCTCATTTCAGATAACACCAGGGTGTTGTATATTTATTGTATGTATTTTTTCTTTCAGACTGTTTGTCTTACACAGCGCTGGAAGTGTTATCAAAAAGGTGTTACGGGAAACAGAGATGCAAAATCATTGTCACTAGCCGGGATTTTGGAAGTCCATGCCTACCTGGAGTGACAAAATACCTAAATGTCAGCTATGCATGTGGTAAGAGCAAATGCACAATCATTTTCAAGCCCTCATTTCTGCTTGCAGAGACACACACATGTCCACATATGGGCACTGAGCCTTCCTAAATATCCATTTCCCTTTAACACAGGAAGTTTGTGACACTGCCATACAAAATACCTGAACAACCCCCTGGGCACAGCGGCACCTAACAAAGACTCTGGCATTAAGGGGTTTTTTGCTATAAAAAATGCAACCAACCATAAAATATCAACTATGTAGTTCAATATTTTTGAGAAATACTATCAAGATAAGAGTTTGTTCCACAGAGCTCACCTGCAGCAGAGCTAGGAAAAATAAACTGGCATTGCCTGGCAGCAGTGCAGGTTAAACAGTCCGGCATAATTGAAGCACTGTGTACAAGCCCAGTCCTGAAACCTGATTCATGTGAGTACATCTACAGCTTCTCCCTCACAGTGGGGTTTCCTTTCTCATGGAAAGGGAAGTGAAGGTTTATGAAAAGTAAAGGTTTGAGGTTATACATCCCTTGCAGGACTGAAAAGTACTTCAGCTCATTCCTCAAACAAGAGGGAACAGTTTTCCATATTGTTTGCTACAGATTAATATAATTTCATAAGAAGCAAGCAGAATTCCCTAAAATACTTCAATAGGAACAGCTTCACAGGTACATACTGCAGAGTCCTTTGGCTGCATCCCTAGTGAGTAGTGGTCAAAGGGCCACTGAGGTTACCTGAGACATGCTTTTAAGAACAACAGTGTAAAATAGATGGCCAGATCACCTCTACCTAAAGATCAGAGGAAAATGAGCCCCAAGAGATTTTCAGTCTCCCCAGGAATTGGTTTGTCAGCTGTGAAAGGTGGTGCAGTAATTCAGCTTCCTATTATTGGAGAGATCTGGGAATCTGCCATTGGACCAATACAATTATTGCAGCTGCCCTTATGAATGAGTTAATGTAATTCTCTCTAATTAGCATGAGCATACTTACAACAAGTCATTCCTCTTTGCACGTCTGTGTACCAGAAAAGCAGAGTGAGTTTGTTTGCACTGGAATTATGCATTCTGTTATTTAGGGATGTGGTTTTGCAAAAACACGTGGGTAACAAATAGTGTTCTTTTGTGTTGCTGGCACATTTGGAAGTTTTTCTTCTGCCAAATCTTACTGGGCTGTGCAATCTGAAGCATTAACCAATGATTTGCAGATCCGATTATTTTACAGATCATCTAATGAACACGGGAAGAATTTGGCATATTCCAGAATGACAGTTTCCATTCATTCTCCTCACTAGAGGATCCCTGCTAAACTGATGCTTCCCAAGATAATACAAATAGATCTCCCCCTGTAGTGACAGGAACTCAGCAGAGCAGAGCAGTTTTGTTCTCAGGGCTGTAACACACTTCAAAGTATTTCTGTCATGGTCAGGAGTGTGAAAAAACCCCATACTCCCCACCCAGTGGTCAGCAGCTGTTTAAGGGTAGTGTGTCTGGCTGCGTTCTTACATTTGCAGTTCATTCCTGACAGTAAAAACATGTCAGGAGCTGGGAGGTGCTGGTTTCTTGAAGTGTCAGTGCTCCTAGTGATCTGCTCAGCATCATCTCCTGTCTGTGCGAGGTGGAACCTCCTGGCTCTTGCTGAGCCTGCACTTCAGGATCAGGGAATCCTCTCTCAGGAAACACGGCTCCCGCAGCCCCATGGTGTATTGCACTCCCTGGATGCCAGAGTCCCTTTGTGGGCTGCCTTTGGCAGCCTGCAGGAGGTGACTGATTCCTACTTGCCAAAGTAGTGCTGGCACAAGTTGTAATACAGATGTGATGACCTTAATAAAAATTCCTATCCTGGTACCAGCTGTTCTGTTCAGCGACCTGATGTAGCCTATACCAGTCAAAGTCCTTGCATCTGAAAGGCACCACAATGAAAACAAGCAGTGCAAGCAGCCAGGGACTCTTTTCTGTCCATGCCATTTTGAATTAAACAGTCCCCTGCAGTAAATATTTGAATGGCATAGGGGAAAAGAGCAAGTGAAGCCCTGGGGAGCTCCCCCTAGGAGGAGGAACATCAGCACAGGTGAAGGAGTCTCAGGCCACGCGACTGGAGCTTCACACTGGAGAAGGTGCATCCTCCCAGGACGTTGTTCACCACACAGGCATGTTGTTCAGAACAGCCAGGCCTGCAAATGCAGACTGCAGGAAGGAAACAATCCTGCTCCCTGTCTGCCCCACATACCAAGGAAAATATTCTGCCACTGGAAAACAGCTACGAACTACCACAAGAGGTACAAGACAAAACAGAAATTGGCTTATTTCTGTATCTGTTGGCCTTCCACTGCAAACAGGAGCTAAGACTCCCAGAAGGATTCCTTCATCAGGAAAGGAAACAGCTCTGACTTTGAGCCCACACAGAAAGAAAAGTTCTCCTCAGAAAGAAGTGCTATTTTTAGTTGTTTTCCAAGCGAAAACTATGCTAAGCTGCAAACCTCAGTCTCCTGTGTTCCATTTAACTCTCTCAACACTATTTCTAGGCAAATGTTTCTGTGTGGGATAGAGGTGAGTGTCATACTTGAAATTTCTTCCTTTTTTACTCCCCTGTCAGTCTGAAAATCAATCAATCTGCCTTCACATAGTACAGGAACAGGTGCAAAGATCTGGGTGGCTGAAGGGCCCATTCATCCATTACAGAATATGTGAACTCTCAATGCCTGTACAATGCACCTGTTTGTAGTTCTTTTAATTATTTGTAGAAGACTGTGAACACTTATCAAGGGAATAAAATAATGAAAGGAGAAAGATGCAGCTCATTTATTCCCATCCTCCCCACCTTCCCCAGCAACTGTCTGTCTCAGAAGCTTCACAAATGACATCACACAAGACACTGTAACATTTATCTTGGAATGACAGTGAATTGTTCTCATCCAAACCCAGTATCGAGATGCAACTTAGCATCTGGCTGTAGCCCAGTTTATGCTGAATTTAGAGGCCAATTTTGTCTCCATCCGCTGGTTGGCACACCCTTGAGGGGCTGAAAACAAGGGGCAGGTTGCCAGGCTGTATGGAGATGCACTGACGTTCCTGGAGCAGGCTGGTGTGTGAATCCAGTCACAGACCCAGAGCTGCCCTGACTTCACACGAACCACACAATCATTAACATTGGAAAAGACCTCCAAGACTAAGTCCAACCTTCAATACCACTGTCAGAAATCCAGTTAACAAACCCAGGATTAGCAGTGGGATTCGTAATTAACTGGGGAGAGGGTTCTTAAAACTAACAGAACACAATTTATCTTTTTTCTTTGCAGTTCCTAAATTTATCCTCACGGCAGTCAACCCCCTGCTCCCTAATAACAAGTCTTCCGTCAAACAGAACGATGGTATGTACCACCACAGACACAGGGTTTGGGATGAAGTAGTGGAAACCCTGCTGACAGAGCTGCTCTTCCCATTGGAGAGCAGAGGGAGTGGGATGTGAACACAGTCCTGCAGTCACGGCAAAGCTGCGGGAAGAGTGACCTGCCCAGCCTGCCCAGAGCCAGCATGCTGGGAAGAGTAAAAGTGAAATTGTAGCTGTTTCAGGGTGAAGAACCCTTCACAAGGTATGCCAACACCAGCTCTTCTCAGAGGCCACAAGTTAAGGACAAGGCTGATGTGTGTCCCCAGTAACAGGAGCGCATGGTGTGGATGGGCTGGGAAGGCCATTGGAGAACTGTGAAGCTTCATGAAGTAAAATTATTTCAGAAACCCCAATGGGAATAGGCACAAGGGGTTTCACTTGGCAACAGACTCTTTTGAATTATGTTGCCATTTTCTAGATGTTTGATATTTTCAATAATTTGTTAATTATACTTTATTTAAGGTATCAACCGTTGTTTGGTCTAGTGTTCTGCAGCTCCTTCAGCACAGCACTGGCCTGCCTGTGTTTTGGGTGGAGTTGTTAGCTGTTAGGTGGAAAGTTACTGGGTGAATATCAATTTAGTAGCTCCATTGAATTTGCTTTACCTCCTCACGTCACAGGTGTCGACCTTGATCCAAGGGAATCGAGACTTCCAAAGAAAGATGCAACTATTGTTAGCTCTAACTACTTGGCTACATTCGCTTACATTAGAGGTAGGAAAATGAGGCTGAGATTGTTTGGCTCACTGGATTGTGGCATTGTGGGAAAAGGGAGGAACAACTCCAAAGGTAACAACTAGTAATCCCATGTTTATGGTAATGATATTATTACAATATAATCACAACCTTGTGGATGAGACAATTCCAGCATAATTGATATGCACGGAATATTCCTTGCCTTGAAGGATTCAAACTCTCTTAGCAACTCCAGCCAAGATATTTTTAAATTTTTGATGGGGACCATTGGTTGTTCAGTAGTTTTGAAAACCTGGCTCTGACCTGTGAGAGCACTGGAGACATCCATCTTTGGAAATGTTGGGTTGGATACATACATGGATCATCAAGGAGTAATAAAAAAAAGCAAAAAGCCATCCCAACCCCAGCCATCTCTGCTGTGAGATGAAGCAGATTCTGTGACTTAGCAACACTAAGTGCAAAGGAAGAAAAGTGCTCCCTACTCAGCTTGGCCTGGAGATGTTGCCGAGGCCCTGCATAGCCCAGAGTCACTCTTCTGATGTCCCCTGTTTGTGAAGGCAAGGCCCATTTTGGCAGGATAGCTGGAAAGACCAAACAAGGTGTGCAGAGTTCTGGTAGCTGGTTGACAACAGCACTGAGCTGCTCATAAAGGGTTGGGGTCACGTTGTTATTTCACAATGTTATAACCAGAATGGATTTTTGCCCAGCAGTTGAGAGAGGCAGAGCTGGCAGGGTTGGGCTGTGAGTGTTGGGAGGTTTGGGTGCCCTATGGCTACGGAACACTGCAGGAATGGCTGCTGGGGGTTTGTAACCAGCCTTGGCAGTTTGTACAGTGATTAAGCCCCGGCTTTCTTGCCTGCAGATCACCCTGAAAGAGTCGCTCTCCTGTTTGTGTCCAGCGTTTGTGTGGGATTAATCCTCACACTGTGTGCCTTAGTGATCTGCGTGTTGTGTCCTAGTGACATCCAGAAACTGCACAGGAAGAGGGATCAGCTGGTGCCAGAGAGTGCCAGAGCCTACAAAAGCAGTGAACAGGACGAGGAGGAGGAAGAGGAGGGGGAGGATTCCTCCCTTTCAAACACCCAGGATGAGACAGACGGACTTTACAGACCTTCTTACTCAGGTTATAACTCAGCAGAGGCAGCGGAACTGGCCGAAAGGATTGAGCGCAGGGAGCAGATCATACAGGAAATTTGGATGAACAGTGGTTTGGATATGACACCCCCTAGAAATATGAATACATTTTATATTAATGAACAATAAATGGCTTATTTTGGATGACACTCTACCCCTTTTTTTTAAAAAAAAAAAAATGTACCTTCTGTGAAGGAACATTTGTATCAGTGAATATAATTATTTGTAAAATAAAAAGAAATATATTCAATAAAAAGTGGGTTTCATATTCTTGACTGTCTATAAATACTTCTGTGAAAAACACTACAGTTTTAACTCATGGTACAGATTACTTTTCACTGTAATTTACAGTTTCACTGTAACTGCCAAATACATGTTTAGGAATATTAAGAAAGGTGGAAAATATTTCATCAAATGTATTCAACCAGAACAGACCTGCCCAAGATGCACTCCTGCTGCTACCTGTGCTGTAGCGAATCTGTGAAGGACAACCCTCAAAATGGCTGCTGCTTTCATAAAAGACTCTCAATGTTGCCACACACTAAGAATACTTTACTTAAGGGAAACACTGGGTTCATTTTTCTGATCCTAAGGCAAGGTTAGAGCCAACACTTGAACGCAGGTCACATTCTCAGGATTTTTTATCAGTTCACAATCTTCACTTGAAAATTGTTAGACTAGTCAGATTTGGTTTCAGTTGGAGAGAAAATTAAATCACTAATGTATCTAAGCTGAAATCAGAACAGCCTTCCTGTCTTAAAAATGTCTCCAATATTTTTGCTGCAGCCCACAGGGAATTTACTGAACAAAAGGAGGAAAAATGTCACTTCCTACTGGTAATACTTCATGGGTTCACTGTGCTTCCCCACTTAGATGCCATGTGCCCAGGTAGAGCGTAGTATGAAACACTTGGAAAGAAAACAGTGACACAGCTTGTCATTTCCTGCTGATACAAAGTCAAATTAATCCTGGAAAAACTTTAAAGGGAGGAAGGGAGCTTGCTCAGATGACTAAGGCACAATCCTGTGCTCAACTGGAAAAATCTCACCAGCAACTAGCATCCTATCAGCGGAAGGAAGAGAGGCTAAGGAGATGGACAGAGGGTTGAGGTCATCCAGAGCACTGGGAAACTGCAGGAGAGGCCGGGCACAGCCCAAGAGCCTGGCTGCAATCCCGCTTGTCCACTGCTCTCCCCTTTTCAGGAGGAAGTCAGCATAGCCTGTGCTATGCACAATATTGATTAATATCAATATTAGGTTTAGGTCTGGAGAAGCCCATGCCTTGGTCCTGAGGGTGGAAGAAGGCAAGTTTGCCTTTGGGGAGGGCTCTGGGCCAGATCTGGCTCCTTCCTCCTGACTCATGGGGCAGGTGCCACCCATTTCCCAGTCAGATACAAAGGGACTGATCTACATCCCAACAATTCCTCCTGCTGACAAACCATACTAGTGAAAAAAACCTGATCCTCTTCTTTTTACTAGAGCAGGCTGGACTCTGGCCTGCAGGACTGAGGCCAGGGGCTCCAGGGGTCCCTGCTCTCACGGGCTCCCCAAAACTCTGAGTCCTGGAGAAACTCCCTTCTGGAGAGTCTGGGGCCCACAGGCCAGCTGATCTCCAGCTTATCTTTTTTGGAAGTTATCTGTCTGTCAGTTAATGTTTATAGTCACTAAAATTTATTCATTTTCTTCCCTCATTTTTTTATTGGGAAGACTCAGTGGGGTTTCAACCCATAAGCAGACATCCTAACAAAAGCTGGGAGTTATCTTTCCTTCAGACTTCACTTTACTCAAGACAAGGTAAAGTCAGCATGCCCTAGTGGTGACCACCTGGAGAACACCTGGTCCAGCTAAAGATGGGACACCACAACCTCTCTGGGCAACCTGTGCCAGTGTTCGGCCACCCCAACAGTGACAAAGTGTTCCCTGATGTTCAGAGGGACCCTCTTGTGTTTCACTTTGTGTCCATTGCCTTTGCTCCTGCCACTGGGCACACAGGTCCTTTCCCCACTTTGTTCACTTCATCCACACATCTGTCCATCTGATACCCCTTGCTGGGATTCCCAGCTGAAACCAGGGTCTTCATTCCAGGTAACAAAACAACTGCAGGGGCAGCAGGTCAGCAGAAACCAGTTTGCAGCTTAGAAGTTAGTCCCTTCCTTGGGGCAAAACATTTCGCTTTTCCCAACTCGCAATCCTCTCCTTGCTTTTACAACCTTGGAGGAAAAAAGACATTTTACATTGAAATAGTGATTGAACTGATGACCTGATCCCCTCCTGACTTTCCTCCCTGCCTGCCACCACACACCAGCAGGCGGACAGTAAAAAATTCCTCCACGTGCCAGAGAAGCGGCTGCTTCCCAAGATGGAGCATTTCACAGACACTGGGAATGTTTTTTTGAGGAAGAAAAAAAAAAAAAAAAAGTGCAGTGCTTAATAATGCATGCCTGTTTAAATGGATCCTCTAACATAGTGACAGACCCTATCCAAACCCCAGCACCAGGAGCAATTCAGCAGGGCAGGGGAAGCAGCTTTTGCTCCAGGCTGGGAGGTCAAGCTTCATTCAGGATCTGTTCCTTTGACTGAACTATTTATAGCTCTGCATTTGAATTGCTATTTTATTCTTTTTGCATAAATTTTTCAAGTCTAATTGGGGAAAGCTGTCAATCAGTGGTTCACCTCATTTCCAAATATTCACTGTTCACAGCAGTCTGAGAGTCAGAATGAAGATAAACATAGAAAAACCTGATAAACAGACATTGAATTATTTGGATCTTTCTGAAACTACATCCAAAGTATCCAGTAGACAAAACAGAAAATTAATGAGGTATGCACTTCTCTGTCCCAAGCCCTAAAAAGCCAGCAGCTGAAGTGCCATAGCTGGAATCTCTCCAGGCTGAGAGCTGAGGTATCCACAGGGAGGGTGCCATGAGACAGCAGCAGCAAGGCTATGGGAAGGACACTCAGGGCTGGCTGTGGGAAGGAGTTTCAGCAGGAATATCCCTGCAATTTCCCAGAAGAGCAGCCTAAGGAGAAAGTACTGCAAAGGAGAGCTAGCAAGTTGTTTCAACTAATTGGTTTGTGCCCCACACACAGCTATGGGCATGACACACATCTGGAAATTATATGACCCAGCATCAACACCTGAACTTGCTGGAAGGCAACAGGCAGTGCTGGTGTGGCTGCTCAAACTCCCCACTCCTGCCTTGAAACTAGCCTCAAGTTTGTCACCAGAAATGCTGGGTGAAGATGCAGGAAGCAATAAATAAATCCTTCCAAATCCTGGGTGAGGCAGAGAATGGAGCAATGTGGGAAAGCAAAACCGTGAAAAGGAGAAAATGAATGAAACCAGGTGTGGAAACCATTTCCATTCATCAGGATGGTGATATGGCCACAAACAAAAATTTTAGCAATGTTCTGCTATGTGTCTCTTATGAGAGAGAATGGATTTTCTCCTTGGAAGGGCATGGCTACTCTCAAACTTCCAAAAATAAGTGGTTTACAAGAAAGACAAAACTCTTTTGCAAAGTTGCAAACCCACGTGTTTGTATCTCATTACCTCCTTGGACAGTTAAATACCCATAGGCTTTCCTGGGTTCCAGTACTCTTTAATCATTTTCCAGTGAGTCCATTCAATTTCAGACACAATAAATGAAGCCAGCAGATCCACACTGCTGTGAGAACTCCAAAAAGGATCAATGCTATGGAAAGTTTGCTCAGCTAAAGAAAAAAACAGCACCAATTACAGCAGAGAACAGCAGTCAAAGAGGCGCAGAATCTGTGCTAAATATTTCCTATGTCTGCTTTTCCCTTGCCTTCAGAGAGGAAATGAGAATATTATAAGCTCCGGGACACTGATTTTCCTTTTAGGAAGTGGAAGAACAAAGTGTTTTTTCAAAAACTTTTTTTGCCATGTGAAATAATTCCAAATAAAATTTAAATTAAAATCATTTGAAGTTTTTCAACTCAGAAATGCTGACTTTTCTTTTTGTAAAAAGTCATGTTACTGTAAAGTTGAGATTCAAGAAAAACTACCAGACACCAAACTTCCCCGAAAGTAAAAAAATCAGTGATTGAAGTAAAACTATCATTAATACTTCACTGAATGGCATTCATTATCTTTTCCACATCCAATCTTCAAGCTGCGAGTTCAGCAAACACTTGACTTTTAACTTGATCGCTGTCTCTTCAACCATACTAATACAGAAAATCGTGATGATTTTTTTACTTCCGTCCTAAAAGATCTGGTCCTATTAAATTTAGGTTTATCCAATCTACCTGCAAATGATGCTTATATTTGTATACAAATTACTGTCAACCTCTATATACCAGCAAGAAAAACTAAACCCAAAGAATGAAAATGAAGCATTCCACAAGGATGTTACTAGTGTTTATATAAAAACACTTCCTTTAAACAATTATTAAGAGGTTAACTCATTTCAAAATGACAGTTTGGAACTAGCTATGTTGAAATGTGAACAAGCACATAAAAAACCTTAATTCTCCCTGGATTAGTCAGGGGACACTGATTTCCTATAAAATAAATTACCTTCTCCAGAAGGACCATCTAATAGTAGTGAAAGAATGAGAAGAGAGTATAAAGACCACTCCGAACAAGACCAAACATTCCAGTGCATATTTACTACATGTCTTATCTATGAAACAGATTGACATTTCCATATCCAAATTACAAGTTTCTAATAAAATACCAAATGTCAAGAGAATTAGTTCATTCCTTTGCAGAGGAAAGTGCTGCTGCAGTCACAGAGAAATACGAACATTTATTGAACATCTAAGGCCACAGAAGTGACAATTTCAGCTGCTGTAAGAAGAATCTACCACACACAACACAACTCCTTGCTTCAAACAAGAGCATCAACCGAGCAGCTTAAGGAGGGGTTTGCAGAGCTTCATCTTGGACCCCATTTGATGTCTTTCACACCGTGAAATTGCTTTTTCAGAGCATGGTTGTCTGCCCACTCAGCATTTAGAAAGGAGTCGTCGTCCTCCTCCTCCAGTTTCTGTGGCAGAGAGGGGAGGGAGGCAGTGAGGGACGCAGCCTGAGCTCTGTTGGAGGGGCACCAAAGGAACACTTACCTTCAGCTCCTCCTGCTTCCTGTAGTAGTACAGCATCATCTCTTTTTGCTCTTCATGGCTGATCACAGGCTCCCGCCCTGGAGCTCCTTGTCCTTTCTGGAAGGGAAATTGTAAATGTTGCTGACGGCATTTGTGATACAAAGGAGAAGCTGCTACACAAAGACATCAAAAACCTTTCTTCAGACAACTGGATTGCTCAAATTTAATAAGGTCCCTCAGGAGAGGAAAATAAATGGTGAGAAACTGTGGCTGCATTCATAGAATCACAGAGTGGTTTGGGTTGGAAGGGACCTTGAAGATCATTTAATTCCATCCCCCTGCTGTGGGCAGGGACACTTTCCACTAGAACAGGTTCTTCCAAGCCCCATCCAACCTGGCCTTGGACACTTCCAGGGATGAGGCAGCCACAGCCTCTCTGGGCAACCTCTGCCAGGGCCTCAGCACCCTCACAGGGAAGTGAAGGTTATTTTTGCAGTGAGATTTATTTTTTCATCTCTGTATCTGAATCATGCTGTCAATTCTGCGGACATCAACGGAAGATGCAAACAGGATTAAGTCTATTTTACATAAATTTCCACTTTAAAAGATATAATAAATCTGTTTCAGGTGACTCTAGATATCTCAGGATGGGCCCATACCTTTAGCTCCCCTACTAATACAGACACAGGATGGCGTAGGATTCAGTAAAGCAGGGAAGTAAGGGAGTTACAAACCACTATAAATAAAAGGAAATTTCTTATCCAGGCCACCGTGCCCCTGGAAGAAATGATGGACAAAGCAGAAAACACATGCTGTCAGCAACTGCAAACACAGCACCTTGCATGGAGATGGTGGATGCTCTTGAGAACAAATGGGGTCTGAGGCGGTTTAGGCAAAGAGGAGCCCCTGTACTGCTCTTGCTCTTTGAGCAAGTCCTTCAACTAAGTAAACATACGACATTCCTGGGAGCTTACACTTCAGTGGCTATTGAGATGCCACACCATTTCCCAGTGACCCTGAGAGGAAAGAGAAAGCAAATCTGGTCTTCTAAGTGACAAACACATAAATCACCCAACTTACCTCTCAGGGATGCACCACAGAACCCACTGCAGGGAGCAAGATTTGCCATAAAACTTCCCAGTTTGTATTTCCTCTATTCTTTAAAAATCTCGTTGTTGTACTTCACAAAAATACTATAGAGCAAGAAACAGCAACTACAGCATGAAACTGACAGGCTAAGGAATTACTGAAGAAATACGCAGAGTGTAATCCATTCAAACCTTAAAACAGATGTACAGTTTCAAGGTGCTCAAGCTGGAATTAATCTAATTCATTTTATACTCCTATGGATAGTTCTCTTCCACAGAGAACAGACAACCAAGGGTGAGGAACTTGTAGAGCAATCTCCCAGCAATACTCACTTTCTGGATCTTGACAATGATGGTTGTTTTCTCATTTTTGCCTATGTAATCAGAGAGCAACTTTGTTTCTTCTAACTGCTTTCCTGCCCACCACAACTGTGCTTCTGACTCTTTTATAACTTCAATTCCAGCCTGTGACAAAATAAACAAGGTGAAGAGTTGGAGGGTGTTGTTTCTTGCTTTTTTTTTTTTTCAAAAGCAGATTTTTTTCCAGGGGGGAAAAAAAAAATCTTTATGGAATTCATAACATGAAGTGTAATTTTACACTCTACTTCTACATCTTTCTCCTCATATTCTTCTATAGCATTTTTATTTTTATTCCATTCAATCTCAATCTAATATAAACACTTTGGGCAACAAATTCTCCCATTGGAGAGTGAAAACAACTTTCACTGATAAGATGAAGAACAGCACAGCTCACGTTTAACCCAGGACCACATATAATGGGAATACATTACTGCATACATGAGTTCCAGACAAATCTTCTTTATCTTCGAACTCCATCCTAATTGGATCATGTGGAGGCAATCCCATTGGATACACAATCATGACAGCCCCTCGGAGCTGCTCCAATGCATCTTTCACCGTCTCCATATTAACACACACATTGGCCTGAACTTGTTTCTGAAACACAGACAGGGATCATTGGCAATACAAGCAAACCTGCAGAGAGAGTGCTTTGCGGCCAATTCAAAGGTTAAGAGATGGGATATCTGAGCAGAGCTAACAGGCTGCACAAAGATATCAGGAGTGCAAACTTCCTCATTGGAATACTGACTTGGGAGTACATCTCCCACCTTTGGTCCCTCTGTTTAGCCTGCTTACATGGGGTGGGGGAGAAAACAAAAAAGGGAGATCTTCACTAAACTGTGCAGGAGACAACTGCCTGTGGAACACAGGACTCAGAACCAGGAGACACATGACCACAAATATCAGACAGAGGAGCTTTGGCTCCAAGCACTTGTGATTCATGAACGTGATTCAAGCCTGCAAAATTCAAGTGAGGGATGGAGAAGGGGCTTAAAACTTGAGAAAAAAATAGAGCACACATGAGCAGAAGTGCAAAGCTTGGCAAAATGCACAGCTCATGCAGAGAACTGTAAGACCAAGTACTTGAGATCATTGCAAACCCTATTGCAAGGATAAAGGAGAAACATGACACAGCTGGAAGAAAAGAAATAAAGGTATTTCCTGCAGATTTAACAGTTTCTTAAGTACTAAGGTAAGGGAATGTTGCCTCCTTGTGGATGTTCTTGATCTGGTTAGCTGGCCAGTACAACCTCAAATACACAGGCATGTTTCATCTTTTTTGTCACTATAAAGTGGCAAACCAAACAAGCCACTTTCCAAACTATCCTTAACTCCATTCATAAACATTACTAAATTTGTGTTTCAAAGTCATACAAAAGCTGAAACACAACACAGAGCACCTACAGATTTAGCAATGTGAATTTGAATGCCTGAGAGCACTGTCCCATCAGGGCACACCTTGTGCTTGTCTTTGAACACACACACTCAGCAGGACTGAGCATGAGTGCAAGTGCTTGTCAAACCAAGGCCTAACCCCTGCCCATCCCTGGAAGTGTTCAAGACCAGGCTGGATTGAGCTCTGAGCAACCTGGTCTAGTGGAAGTTATCCCTGCCAATGGCAGTGGGGTGGGAATGGGTGAGCTTTAAGGTCCCTTCCAAACCAAACCACCTGTGATTCTGTGATAATCTAAAAGATTAGAACACATTTTTCAATTAATTACACATAAAAGTCAAAAGACTTCATTAACTCCAAGAACTGCACAGAATGCAGTTAATTTTTCACCAGAAAGCACGACAAGCATTCACCCAAAGAATACATCAATAGCAAATTGCAAGGATAAAACTGAATGTGATTTAATCGTTCCACATGGGCTCGGCTGCCAGCATTCCCTTGGAGTCTAGTATCCGATCCCTTAACCTGTTGAACCACTTGCCAAAAGCCTTAAAGAAAAACATTAACCAAAATGTCAGGTTTCACATCACTTCATGGCATTTCTCAACAACTATCAGCCCTTGCACCAAAAAAAGACTGATTTTTTTTAAGATGTCCAACTCCACAGCACTTATTAGGAAAGCCCCACACATCACTTGAGGAAACTTACCTTAGAGATTAATGCCTTGGCTTCTTCTATTGTCTTCTTTATAACTTGCTGCATTTTTTCATTTGGAGCTAAAAGTAAGAGGCATATTTCATAGTCTATGCTTACTGTAAAGAAACCAAGCACATATCCTGTCCAGACTCCACTGTGTGCAAATGAAACAGTATTATATCATAAAGCATGAGTTATATAGTTCATTCCTGTATTTCTTACTAACTTAAGAAATAAGCAGTATTTTTCGTGGGACAAACAAACTTACTTTTCCCAAAGATATGTGACAGGTATTTGCCCTATCCCTGGAAGTGTTCCAGGCCAGGCTGGACGGGGCTTGGAGCAATGTGGTCTAGTGGAAGGGGTCCTTGCCCAGGGCAGGGGAATGGAAGTGGATGAGCTTTAAGTTCCTTTCCAACCCAAGCTATTCTGTGATTCCATGATTCTATGATCTGGAACTTCATTTGGGACAATGGTCCTCAGTAGAAAGCAACAACCATAATCCCATACCCTCCACAACAAACCAAGGCTCCTTCCCTGCTGGACTATTGTGGGCTGTACTGGCAGACATGCTTTTACTGAGCCTAACATCTTGCAGCTTTCTGACTAGTCTTTTCTAATTAAAATCTCAATCTAAAAATGAAGACATTTTCACAAATACACTGTACATTTCATATCACAGTTATCTATTTCAATTGCTATAAAAAGCCTGTCCTCAAAAACAAAAATCCAGCTAAAGCATACTCATTCCCAGCTTATGTCCCATTTGGGTGCATCATTTGATGTCACTTGGTTTGGCTTACATATACACACTGTTCAATTTTCTAACTTTGTCAATATCACAAGGCTGTCCCCCCACTTACAAAAACATGCTTGGTGAATCTGAATCTCAGTCAATGAGAAAAAAGAGAAATATTAGAAAAACAACCTGTTAATGTATCTTGGAGTCCCTGGGGAAACCCAGTTCTCAAGTGTACATTTACAAATGGGGAGAGTAAACTAAACTGGAACAGTCAAACTTGCTCCTGGTGATTGTTTATGTGCTGAAGAGAGATACTGCTCTATAGGCTTGTTAATCGACATTACCCCAGATTCTAACCCAGGACGGAAATCCTATGTGTGGAACTTACAGTTTGGCTACCCCATTTCAGAATGAGGGATTTGTTGCTCCCTGTTATATTATGGATTGTCTGTGTCTGAACGGAAAGAAACAAGCATTGACATTTGACTTACCAAATCCATTTCGTCGCCCCATTTCATCTTTCCTGAAAACACTTCCACCGCTTGGGACACACTTCTCTGCCCACTCATCCTTTAACTTCAGCTCTTCGATCTGCTCATCTGTCAGTCCTTGCATATTGTAAGGTAAGGAAACACCATGCTCTGCCAGCTCCTCCATCTCTTTAGAGTGTTTAGAGAACAAGATTAAAAGTCTCTGTTACTATAGTCCATTTACAAAAACCTTTCACATGATGTACATGCAGGCAAAACTTGCCCCTAACTTTTCATTTCTAAACAGGTAAATATAGGGAATAAAGACTAAGGGATATAAACACACATATATAGATACGGATGGTGTAATTATGTTGAAATTTATACATTTGACATATCCCTAAAACAACGTAACAAATGACTGTTAATGTATCTTCTGCAGGGATGCAAACCCTCATGGTACTTAGTGGCCATAAACCTTTTCTTTTTAGTATTTCCCTGGTCAGATTTTTTTAAATTTCAGAGCAGCGTCACTATGGCCTCAGACACCCCACAAACACTGCGGCTGTTGCACAGCAGGTGTGGGCAGGCTGCACCCCCAGGTCAGGCTTCCTTGACAGGAATCTCTGCTCTGACAGCCCCACGGTGGGGCGGGAAATGTTTTTTAAAGCTGCCTCAAAAGTGAACTGAGCACTAATTCAGACACGTCACTGACTTCACTGCATGGCAGGGGGTGCTGGTGGTGGCCAGTATAACCTCACACACACGTGGGGCACTGCTGGTCATGAGGGAGCGCTTCACAGTGCCCTGAAGGAGGTCTCCGGACAAGGGCCTACAGTAACAGGGCAAGGGAGAATGTCTTCCAACTGCCACAGGGCAGGTTTAGATGGGATACTGAGGAGAAAGGCTTCCCTGTGAGGGTGCTGAGGCCTTGGCACAGGGTGCCGAGAAGCTGTGGCTGGTCCTAGAACCCTGGCAGCGTCCAAGGCCAGGCTGGACGGGGCTTGCAGCAACCTGGGCTAGCGGAAGGTATCCCTGCCTGTGGCAGGGGGTGGGACTGCGAGAGCTTGAAGGTCCCTTCCAAACCAAACCATTCCGCGATTCCCTGTTTTAAGCAGCCACTACCGGCAGACGCAGCGGGAGAGTTTTCAGCGTTTTGCAGTGCCCTCACTGAACAACAAAGGCGGGAATTCGCACACGGCCCCGTGAAGAGCGGAGGCGGCGCGTTCCCGCCGCCCGGGCGGTTGCCAGGAGCAGTTCCTCCGTTCCCCCCCACCCCGCGGCCCCAAGCGGTACCTGAGCACAGGCGCTGCACCTTCAGCCGCCCGTTGTGGATGCGGGCGGCGAGCGGCGCCAGCTCGGCCAGGCGGGCGCTGCCCGGCGCCTCCAGCAGAAACTGGCTCTCGCCGCCGCGCTTGACGTGCAGCCGCACCATGGCCGGCCCGGGGCGGCCCCTCAGCAACGGAGCCGAATCCCTGGATACCGGCGGCAGGGAGGGAGCGTGGGGACCGGCTGCGCCCGCCGCTTCCGGAGGTCCTGAAAGCGCGGGGGGGCCGCTGCCGGCCCCGCCGGTAGCACCAGGATCCTTCGGGATCCTCCGGGACGCTCCGGTCCCGCCGCAACGGCGCCTCCGCCGGTCCCGCCACCGCTTCCACTTCCGGCCACCCCGTGAGGGCACGGGAGCCGCTTAAAGGGCCCGCGCGCCCTGCCCGGTGTCGGAAACGACAGAACGTCTTAGTAAATGCAGGTAAGGAGTTTAATTACCTTTTAAATTAATTCTTCTAATTAATCATCACCTATATGTGTATCAATTATAAACAGTGGATTATTCTTAAACTACTCTCAGGCAGTATTTAGCAAAGTTGTTACAAGCTACTTTTGTGGGGACAGCTTGGGAAAAGTCCTGAAACATTCAGTTTTGATAAACTAACTCTGATATGTCCAATGAACAAAGCTCGGGAGAGAAAGAGGGACTGGAGAGGTTTGACATCTCGACTGCAGAATTTATGGATCACAAGGACACTATGCAGAAAATACCAGGTGAAAACTCTGTATATGCTCTAGAAATTCCCCACTAAAGGGAAAGATATAAAAAGACTAAGAATATGGACTAATTAGCATAAGAAGTGAGAAATCAATCACCAATAAAGGACAGAATACTAATTAATTACAGATAATGGTGTAATTTAGAGCTGATGAATGTTAATGTCTTTGTTTATTAAAAATATATAAATAAGTGAAAAAGCTCTGTATCACTGTGTGTGTGGAGGCTGGAATTTTGTCAGCCATACAGCCCCTGGCCAAGGATAAAGGAATGCCTAACTTGCTGACACTAAAAGGGTAGAGGGTCTTATTTATCCGGACGATTTAGGAGGATTTGGTAGCATGGGGGCACAGAGAGAGAATGACCACCAGACCATAATGGAAGGAATATTTCAGGCATTCCTGGGTGTCCAGGGGGATACAGCCATGGACAGGTGAGTGGGAACACTGGGACAGGGAACACAGAGAGTCCAGGGACACGTGGGGAGTGGGTTTCACTGCCATCCTCCGTGTTTTCAGAGCGTCTACTGTTGCTCATTGCTCCGGTCAACACATGGCAGGGCCTCACATATACAGCTCACATATATATA
>VZRH01007831.1:45319-94659 GCA_013397555.1 Urocynchramus pylzowi
AAAAAAAAGAAAAAGAAGTATAGTTAAAATAGTAATGAATAAATGGATGATATGGAACAATTACTCTGAATTAGTGCAAGTGAGTGTATGTCACAAAAGGATTTAATAACTGAAATGTACTGACACAGGAGATTAATTGAATATATTAATATGCAAAGTTTCATTTCTATTTTGAAAGTAAACTATTTTTGTTGTGCCTCAAATTCAAATATAAGCCTTACAAATACCCATAGCCTCTGTTATAAATTAAACAGCTTCTAAACAATACTTGTCAACATTCAAATCTCCATAAACTTTGGCAGCTCTTTGGTAAATACTTATAAATATCAACTAACAAAACAGTCAAAAGGGAGGGGGGAGGCTACCAGCAGGGAGCCTCTTCTTGTGAGATTCCACAAAGGAGAACAGAAATGAAAGAGCTCCCTAAGCAAAATCTGCGTCCAGGACTGATAGGTTTTAGTGAGGCAGTAGCTCACCCTTCTTCTCTTTTTGTCTATTCAAATACTATTACATCGAGATTTTAATAAACTTCAGACCATTTTTTGTGCTCTACCATATATACACATTCAAAATCTATACACAAGCTGAAGTGGCTGTTTATGAGCAGAGTTAAGTTTCAGTGCATTTAACAATTAATTATTGCACACAGAATAATCTCAAATGCCCAATTATTCTACTGGATAAATGTAGGAACAAATATAACCTATATCTTTGACCATCTATCTTTCTGTAAAATCTTGAGTTGGTGACACCTTGGGTGCCAGGGAGGGGAAAGGATTTGCAGGGGACCTGTTGCTGGTTGCTCTGGATGGCACAGGGGGTGCAGGTGGCTTTCTTGCTGGCATTGTACAGAAGCAATCAGTAGAACTTTTATTCCAGTCACCATCAAAGTTAAAGTCTGAACCAAGGAAAGTCTTTTGTTCAGTTCCCAGCAAACCTGGGTATCCAGCTGATTTCCCGGAGCCGAGTCGCTTAAAATCCGGAACACTCGCAGATGGCTTTAGCTTTGTGTTAAAGTTCTCATCCTCGTCAAACGTCACCCACCCTCTGGGCTGTACGCTTTCTACCTTGAGAGATTTACTTCGCAAGCAAAACGTATTCTCAGCTGCATCCACAGGAAATAGAGGCTTGCTTGTGTTACAGCTGGGGGCGGGCAGAGGAGGGAATGGGTGGGAAGCAGCAGGTCCTACCAGTACCTGTGAGGTTATCCTGGACTCCCGTGTTTCCGTCCTAAATGGGTTCCCAGCGTTAGGAGTTCTTTCAGTGAATGGATTTGAGCAGTTCAGCCCAGTAATAAATGGATTTGGAGAGCTGTGATGATGTTCCTGGGATGAGTGAAAGGCTGGAATAGGAGGCATTGCTGACATGCAATTTACAGCATTCGAATTATCCGCATTTCTTTGCCTCGTTGAAGGCAACTGTATCAACTCCTTCTGATTTAAGGTTGGAGCAGGTGATGTTCGGACAGATGTCTGCATCTTGGACACGAGCAGCTGAAACGACAGGTCTTCAAAAGGGTCACTGCTGAGCTGGGGTTCAGAGTTAGTGCCGTAGGTCCCGTTGGGATTCAGCTGCAAAGGAAACAATGTGCTCAGGAATCACGCAGCTGGTTTCAGGTTATTCCTACTTCCCCCCTTCTCACTCCTCAGCTGAAACTTCAACCCAGTTTTGTTTTAACTAGAATGGAAACAACAGCCTGAACCCCCTACCTAAAGAAAAGCCTGTAAGTTGTTAAACACCACTCCCCCCTCCTTGGTGGTTAATGCAGCTGGAACTTACTTCCTGCAGGTCCCAATCCCAGCAAAAAACACTAAGTGAACTTTGGGTAAGAAAATTTTTGGGAAATGCTACTGTATTCTAAGCAAGGGATAGCCCAGCACAACTATGAAATTAAAAGCTCCAGGTTACATTGTTTGGGAGTTTATCATACTGATGTTACAAGCAGCATTAAAGCACCACAATGAAAAGAAACATTAGTGTTATTAGTTTATGCAGTCAGACATTTCTATGTAGACAGGCATCTGTAAGCATCTCCTGTACTTCTTGGCATGAAAAGGGACAATCACTGGTCTCATAATTAAGGTAACATGTTGTCCTTGCAGAAGACAGTTTTCTCCACAGAATTTCTCAGCTTTTAAAACCAAAATATTCCTGGTTTTATACACTGCTTCAAACAACAATGCAAGGTATTTTTCACCTTGTACAAACTGTCCAAAAAGGTGGAGTATCTACTTTGTTCAGTATGCACACTGACAGAACAGAATTTGGAGCTTCCCCTTATCAAATGAGTTAAGCTTAAGTTAAAATGGCTTCTAAGAGTTCAAATGTCACAAAAAGATTTTATGATTTTAACAGATAAATTTAATATACCAATACAATTGAATTGACTGTCTATAGTTGAAGTTTTTTGCAGAATAATATTAAAACAAAGCCACTGAGTAACTTAGGGAAAAATGTGAAAAATTGAACTGTAGAAGGAATAGAAATCAAATACGGACTGGCACCAGCTGGTTAAGTCCTGTGGTCATTTGAAAGTACAAGATCCCAAGGAAACTATGAATCCAAATTGCTCCTCATTCTAAGTAAAAACTTGCTTTGAGTAATTCTGGAACCAAGTGTTTTTAAAATTGTAACAGGTTGTTTTACTTTGGGTCACAGTAAGTTCTCTGCTCCTTGAGAAATGTGATATATGGGGTTTATTTTGAAAAAGAATTTGGCAGTGCAATAGCATCAGGATTTATTTGCATTAAAGAGAACATTTATTGCCAAAACCGATCTTTTTTTCCCCGAACAGACTGAGATCAGGAGGCTCAGCAGTGACTAAGCAACACAGGCGAGGGTCCAATTGTTTCATAAAAAGATGATGATGCAAAATAGTTGCTCTGGCCCTAATAAAAGCAGTCTCATTTTTAAATGCACTATGAAAGGAAAAAGCAAACTATGGTATGACAGTCAATCCATGAATGCAGACAGGTGGTTTTTAACGGGGATGGGACTGCAGATGTATGAAAACAACATTCATACATCTTTTCTGCTGGAATAGATGGAGACCACATACAAGATTGGTAAATAGTTAGATACCTGTTACCCTGATGGTTGCTCCTGCTTGTGAAAGAGAAACAGATATCAGAGGAAGGAAAATTAGGAAGAAAATCCAAGTAACAAAGCAACCTCACGTTAAAAATATTTTCAGAAGTTTTCACAAAGCCGCTTTTTTCAGCTGTGAATACAAACCACAAGTATTTACTACACGCTACACTAAATTTTCAATTTCTGCTGTCTTCTACTGTAAGCTTGACCATTCAGAGTCATAAAAAAACCAACTCAAGTCCATTCTAATGATATTTCCATACAGACACCCATTATGCAGCTGATTGTGCTACTTTTTGGAAACGAATTATGAGAATTTGAGCATGGATGGTCTAATTCTAGTCATCTATTAATATGAAAAGCCCCATAGCTCTCATTCTGGGAACTGTGTCAGTATTATCCCTCATCTATAGTAATAGTTTTGCAAGCTGAAAAAAACCATAATGCCTCTCATTCTGTGGAACTCAAGAATCTCCCTTCTTTACAATAAAGAAATCTATTTACAATAACTAATTCTCTTTTTCAATGTATGGATTGTATAGAATCCTGAATATTCACACTGTAAAAGTGATTATTTTTATTTGAACAGATTTTGTTTCTTCAATATAATAATCAAGACTTGCATAGAAGGATGGGCTTGGAATTCACTACCTCTCAAAAGACCTTGTACTTCTTTAAAGACCTTTCCTCAGAAAACTGTACTTTTTCATCTAAGTTTCCAAAATGAAAGGCAGTTCACAGGCAAAGAAAGAGGTTCAGGAGAAAGAAAGGAAAAGCATTTAAAGATTTTTTTCAGTTCGAATTCAAAAAACAGCTCACTGAGAACTGAATTTGGCTGCTTCACTGTGGTACAAAACAGGCATTAACTATTGTAGCAAAAAAGGGCTTCAGATGCAGGCATAAGAAAAAGAACTTGAGCAGCACTGAAAACCTGCTTCTGCAATTTTAAGCGGTAGTAAGGAACTATGGCTTTTCCTAGAAAAAGTTGGTGTTTTTTTAGCATAACAGTCTAATTGATCCTAGAGAACAGAATGTTAATGTTACTGTATGAAATTTCCACATTATGTGGATAGGTTTCTGTATTTTAACCAACACAGGGAAATGTGGAGAATTCTAATTCTCTTAAGAACAGACATATATATCAATATATCAAATCAATATGTTGATGTAATTTATTAACTCATTTATCAATATCATCACCCTTCAATGAATGATCACCAACACAAAGCACCACATCATGCAATAACTATTTAAAACCTGTGCTAGCTACTTATTGTACAGCATGTCATGCACATATCATTATCAAATCAGATTTCTTAGATTGAGTGGTCTTCCACACAAAGCTGCCAAATGACAACATAATTTTGAGACTGAGCTGTCCATAAATTGTAAGGCCATCATAAGAAATCCTAAATTCAATGTTTAGTATTTAAGATGTTAGTTATTCATGGACAATACATAAGCAATTATTACTCTCCTAGAGCACCATGACCATTGAATCCAATCTTTGGACCCTTTTTTTTGTTTCTGTGCTTGCTTTAAGGGTTCCTCAAAAGCCTGAAGCATCCAGTACAAGCTGTGTTAATTTACACAGTGAAAGAAGGTACCTAAAGGGTTTTTTTTACTTACTTGCTGTTGGGAGGGAGCAGCTTCAGAAGGCAAACTGTGAGATGAGCGGCTACGAGGTGGCGGCTGGGGGGGCTCCAGACTCTGCGGGGCACTTGCCTGAGATGGGTGCGGTGCCACAGGGATCAGGGGCTCCTGCATCCTTAGCACAGGAGTGCTGGGCTGAGCAGGTCCAGCAGCCTGAGGCTTTAGTGGTTCAGGAAGCAGTGGTGAGCCTGGAAGTACATTTGCAGTGATTTTCATGGTAAGGAACTGTAACGAATCTCAAGGATGGCAGGATGGGGAAGCACCAGAGAGAACTGCAGAGAAGGGGCTGTAAGAACAGCAGGTGTTCATGGCAAGGGGACTGGAAATCATCAAAAACTCAGCAGATCTCCATTAAAAACTGTTACTTAAGTTTAAGCTGACAGAGGGCAGGGTTAGATGGGATATCAGGAAGAAGTTCTTTCCTGTGAGGGTGGGGAGGCCCTGGGACAGGATGCCCAGAGAAGCTGTGGCTGCCCTGGATCCCTGGAAGTGTCCAAGGCCAGGGTGGATGGGGCTTGGTGGAAGGTGGCCCTGCCCACAGGCAGGGGCTTGGAATTAAATGACCTCCAAGGTCCCTTCCAAGACAAATCATGCTGTGATTTTACACAAAACACGTCGCTCCAAAATGTACTTCAGTTATATTGAAAAGTATTTTGGAAGTCGCTATTATAAAATGTCTATTTTTTTATACGTACAAAGATAAAGGGATTTTTTAAACTGTAAGTTTAGGAAGTTTCTTTGAGAGTCAGACATAAATGCTATTCCAAATCTTATGACTACAGAACTACCAATGCATAGAACGTCCGGGGATCAATACCCAGAACGGGACACACCAGTGAGCTCAGACCAAACACTGCAATCTTTGCACAGTTTCTCTGACACCACGAAATCTATGGGTCAAGATCTCACGTGATCTTGAGATTAGCATCTAAAAATGCAATACTTGTGGATGCTTAACACAAACTGCCAAATGCTATTACATCCAAGAACTTTAATTTCTAGTGAAAAGTGGAAACATCTGTTGAAAACAAAGCATTCAAACCGTAAACTGTAGCGCTTGACTCAATAGTGACATTTGTATTGAACTTCTAAGGGAAACTTACCCCTTGGTGGTTCACTTGGTTTGGTCTGAGTCTCAGATGCTGGTCTTGCCCCCGAGGGACGGACATGGCTTTGTGGGGCACTGATAACTCCAGCTCGAGGAGGAATAGTCTGACAGCAAAGTTGGTAAAAAGAAAGTATTTTAGTTCACCTTTGGATCTGCAGTCATCTACTGCTAAATGATTCAGAATAATCAGGATTCTGTGAAAAATAAATTCTTTGATAACAGCTGCTCAACTGATATTTTTATGCACATGCAAGAACAAAGAATATATTTTCAAAACATGACGATGGTTTGATTCAAAGCAAAGGATTTTTACAACACTTTTCGACTTTATATAAATAGTTACCTGTGCAACAATGCTAGAAACAGTTATTATTTTGCTAGTATTAATAAGATAATTTACCTAAGTCCGCGAATTGTAAGCAACAAAACCAACAGGAGCAACCACTTTATTTGGAGATCTCCTGTTTCTCAACAAACAGTATTAATGAGACACACATTCTGTGTCATCTGAAGGCTGAAGTCTTCCTGAGGCTGATGGAATAGAAGTTAATATGCTGGGAATGTAAATTTAAAAGTCTACATCAGTATTTAAAGAGACATAGGAAGCTATTCCAGATTACAATTGAAGCAGAGTAAATTACAAACAACACAGTGAAAGCTGAATAAAAGGCCCTGGGATAAAAATGCCAGAGATCAAGGGAAAAAGGACTGTGAGACGGGAAGGATTGTGAGACAAGTTTGTAAGATTTGTTTTCTGTAAAATGTTGTTTACCAGAGGACATTCTAGAAATGGTTTTCAGAGCAAACCCCATTGCACAACTGTACACAAAAATTAATTAGAAACAAGTAAAGAAACTTGACCACTATAAAAAATAGTATCATTCTTGATGTAAGTTTTACTAGATATGTCCCTGGCTTTGTATATCACATGATTCCTTATGCTTGGCTAGGTCCATTTACCAACATTCTGAACTCTTTCAGCCACCTGACCTCATAAATTCCTGTCTGAATTTCTGAGTCTCCAATCTGATCTGAGATTGCCAAGATGCATTTTGTTATTTCTTTGAAAATTCTGATAGTAGGCAGGAGGATGATTGGATTATACACCAAAATGTATTTTTAAAAAATAAAAATATATTAAAAAGGAACAGAAAAGAAAGAAAGTGTAAACCAGCTCTCAGGATCCCTCAGTGGGAAGAAGCACCCACTGTAGCTACTGTCCCTGGTCCTGAAATCCGTGAAATGAAATTCAAAAATCACCTGAGACAAAGGCAAGCACACAGTGAAAAATGAATACATTCTTTCCTATATATATATATATATCAGTTTTTCTTTATCCAAATTTTAGAAGAGGCCATTTTACATTTCTAGGGGAAAAAAAAAAAAAAAAAAGAGGCAGGATCAAGAATTTTTCACTGTGAGAATCAATCTCTTTGAGAAAAATGAATCTGTAAAATTTTATTTCAAAGGAGACCTTCAACAGCAGTTTTCAGCAGTTCCAATACTGGAAAATGCTGCAAAGTCAAAGAATTATCAACAGATAATCCCATTACTCAGGAATTCTTTAAGAAGACCTGTAGCTATTAAAACACTTTCCTCTTTCCTCACATAAGGCTCCTACTTGCTACTGTTAAGAAAAAAAACTAGGCAGATATATTTAATCTCTTGATTTCCTGTGTGAAGCATTTGAATGCCCATAAATCCCTTCATTCCCTTCCTTCAGCTCAGTTCCACAAATAAAGGGATGAAACACAGTACTAATATCAACAATGAAATAGTTGAATGTTTCATTTTTACATGAAGACCCTTATGAAAATTAGTCTTTAAAACAAGGTTAAAAACGCCATAACACATCAAGTAATCATAAGATCTCAATTGCATATGTAATCCATTAAAGCCCTGTAAGCTATTAACTGCTGTCACAATTTATGTTCCAGTACAGAGGATAATGCATTTTATCACACCAATCAGTAAGGACATTTTGCAGTTATTTGAAAGCAGATGTAAAATGTGTATTTGAGAGCCTATTATGTGATTGCAGAGTGCAAAACAATCAAGTCACATCCAGTCTGAAAAAACATGGTGGTTCCCCCCACCCCCAAATCCCACAGTATTTTCAGTCAATAGACAAAAATTATTGAGATAATTAACTCATAGAAACTGTAAACTGACCAGTCTTATTATCTTAAATTATCTTAAAACAGTTATCTTAAAGAAAATTATCTTAAAACAATACCTACCGGTCTGGTTGTACCCGCTGGATGTGGAGGCTGATTACGAACTGTAACAGATATTAGAGATTACTGACTGAGCACTTATTTCAAAATCAACTTCTGTCTGTATTATAATTAGTACAAAGCATGTATCTATTACCTAAGTTATCTTTTCTTTGTGTTCCAGGGCTTTTTTGTGCTTTGAAGCATGGAAAACAAATAGATTATCTGTGTTAGATAAGCCACAAATGGGTATTAGATGGCGATGTTACATTGCTGCTACTGAGAATGGAAGCAAGGAGATACTAGTGATTTTTTCAAAATTTATTATGCATCCACCAGCTGTCACTAACACACTCCTATCCCATGGCACACGTGAAGTAATTTGACCCTTTTAATTACAGATTATTTAAATCACATCCTATTTGTTGTAAGCTAAAGACACCCACTTGTACAGGCAAAGTCACCACATCAGTGACAGTAAGTGGAAAGAACTCTGTGGTGCATCACAGTTTATCAAATCAGCTTCCAGCTATTAGACTGCCCTGGAACCAGTCAGAATGGGTTTCTGGGTACTATTCTCAGTGAAGCAGCTCCCACCCTGAGCAACCTGGTGCCAATTTACTTTCCTTTGAGCAGGAAGCTGGAGTGGATAACCACCAAAGGTGCCTTCTGACCTCAAATATTCTACGCATAGAGTGATTTTGCCAATTTAGAAAAATGAACCAGCAATGTAGCCAAAATTAATTGTATCATACAGGAGGAAACACTGCCAGTGACTCTATTAGGACTTGTATTGCTATTTGCTGTGAAGGACACATTCCTAAGAGACAAGGAAGAAACCCAAGCACGTGACTCTGCTGGCATGGCTAAAGCAGGACCCATCCAACAATAATTCCATGTACTCCAAACAGAATGGTGCAAAAGACATGCTCCTCATAACTGTGTGTTACACACAGCTGGCTATCAGAATCAAAATACCTACACTGTGCTCTTTAGAAAGAGGCAAAATATTAAATTATAGACCAAACTGTTTAAATGGAAGTTTCTCTCCCCAGAATATATGAACGTATGTAATCCTTTATGAAAAGTCAGGCTCCCTAGATTCCTGATTTAGTTACAGGTATAATGGTCACTCTGATGACCAGCCAGCTACAGCTTCCTCTGAGGGCCAGCCTTAAAAACATTATTGATTAGAGCTCTCTAAGTTTTCACTTAGCTTTTCATAAATGCCTTCTGTAACAATTCCCACCACCACTGAAAACCAGGAAGCAACCTGGCTGGGTGAAAGCTATGCTAAATAAAAGAAGAAAGATCCTACATGATAAATACGTTAATGAAATCACCTTTAGTATCACAAGAGCAATAATATTATTCAGATGTTGAATTAGATATCCATTTCTAGAATACAAAAATTGTTATGTTACCTTCTACTTCTCTCCTAGCTACCCCAGGACTGGGAGGAGCTCCAAGACCTTTTCAGAGAAAGAAGAGAAGCTGTACATAGCATAAGAAAAGCAGTAGATTGAGAAAGACAAACCAGAAAGAACACTGCCACAAGACAGCTTTACACAATTTAACTCTGGTCTAGATAGATTACAGTCACCTGTAGGAAATAACTGTTTGTAGCAGCATGGGGAACCAGACTGGTGTGAATTACAAATCATCAAGTACAATCATGTTTAATAACATCTATTATTTTAATTTTACATTAGAGTTGAAAGTGAATTTCATTCCTTCAAAATGTTCACTCTCCACAAATGTTTGGCTATCCAGTGTGATCTGACATGCTGGTCTTGAACCTCTCATGAATCAGAGTACAGACCTGTACTTAAACACTGGGGAATAAATGAGCACAGCACTTTCACCCTGCAACAATAAGCCTGATCCCTGTCATTCAGAACAGTAGTCTGTTTCTGCCACGGTACATCTGAATAAGAAATTTGATGAAGGCAATACTTCCTACTTCATATAATGATTGTATCCTGAAGAACTGTATTACTAAGTTGCCTCTACACAGCACTGTGCACTTGGGACAGTTGTACCAATTGGTTTAACAGTTCAAATTGAGAGAAAGAAGATTTTCAATCACGCATAACCATGCTGAATTACTTCATTTCTGCAATATCATCAAGCATGTACTGGGTTCCTAAAACTGTATGGCAAAAACACGGCAGGACATAGACATGATGGAAATACCGAGGGCATCCCTTAGCTGTGACACAGCCTCCTGCTTTCTCACCAGGTGCCCACGTGTGAGATCTGCCCAGGAGCTCTCTGTGATCTCTGAGTTCTGTCACAGAGTGGGCAGAGTGAAGGCTGCACATGGGGCTGAAATTGGACTGTCTCCAGAGACGTTAGATCTCTGCTTTGGCGGAACATCTGTTTCAAAGATGCTAAACCCTAGCATGTGTTATCTGTTCTGACTCAGGCTCTGCCAATTCCCATCACAAGTTTCTGACCGTGAATGACTCTGTGAGAGAAGCAGCACTGAAGCTGCACAGGAGTAGGGCACTGCCTGATAACATTCTACTGCTCTTGTTTTATGCAGGAGGACGAGTAAAGCCAGCTCCTTTCAGCAGAAGGGAGACACAGGCACACGCTCCTATGCAGCAGACAGAGGGAGCAAGATCTCTGGGCATGAGGACTTGGCAAGTTAACAAACATTCTCTACAACTGAGAGAAACGGAACAGAGGGCAAATACCTGAGATTTCACTTACTCATAATACTCTTCAATAGTGAGAAAGCAAAATTACCGTGCTGTGATAATGCTATCACAAAGGGCAGCATAGGAATATTTTAATCTTAGGGACATTGAAAAACAGTTTAAACCAATGATAAAAGCCTTGGCTGCAACAATCAAGAAAACTCCAACTACTAGTATTAAAGGAAAAACCCCCAGAAATGTTATTTATTAACTTCAATTGACAAGTAGCAGCATTTTCAGTTTTTAATGTTCTCTGAAAATTCAATCTGTAATGTATTAAAAAAATATTGGGTAAGCAGAGTGCAACATTTTAATTTTTAACTATAAACAACTGGAGCTTATACAATCTTCAGTGAATTTTTTTTTGTATTAGCATACAAAAGGTCTACGCTTTGTAAAGCCCTGCAATGAGTGCAGAGCCTTGTTCACCTGAATTCTGAGTTACTTCTGATATAAAATATGACCAAACTAAAACCCTTAGATGCCCAAATCTTTCTCTCATCTTCAAAGCATGCAGAGCCATTAGAAGAAGTGCCATGGGCATTGAAGGGACTGAAGGACTTGGGGGAAAAAAGGTCAAAACATGTAAGGAAAAAAAGTAACATTTAAAAGGCACAACATTTTAAAGACACGATCAATGTCCCTTTGCATGTGCTATGGAAGTCTGAACCCAAAGTTTGATCCACTTACACACTATACAGGGATACTTCCACAGAGCTTTAAGAGCTTTCCTCCTGGGGAAGAGAAACAGGTGCCCTTTCCCCCTAAAGTAACCCATAAGGACATTTATTTTGGTTCCAGCCCTGTGCTAACTTGCTTGGAGCTGAGCTCAGATACCTGTGAAAAGCAGTCTTTATGCTTACACATGTACACCATGAGTGGAAAATAGAGAGCAGAAAAAAGTGAAGAACTTTTGGTTGGAATAATATATGAAAAAATATACTACAGTCTCAAATGATTGCATAAAAATCAAGTTTTATGCAAGTTACAACTCTATGGAAAGTTATGTTGGGAAAGATGACAAAAGAAGACAACTGACTAGACTTTGCACAATTGAGACAAACTAGGCAAACAGGATTGTGCCAGTCCACAGAAAACTACACAGGACTGAAGAATAATGAATTAAATGTCACCTGTGTTGAATGTGGTCTATCAACTGCTCCCTAAAGCTTCTGCATTTTAACTCATCTGAAATATTACATGTTGGGCATAAAAACTTCCTTGTCTCACCAGTAGAGCCAAGTACATTTCTGCCTGACACCAAAGTTAGCTGATAGTTACAGACTATTTAAAACAGTTTATGTATTTTCTGAGATTACTCAAAACTTTCGAAGCATTTTGTCAAAAACCCCTCTTTCCTACTAAGTGAGGGGCAGTGCCTGGAAGTGCCACTAGCAATTCTCACCCTCTCTCATGTATTGATGAGCTGATTTAAGTCCAAGCAGGACAGCAAAATGTGGGCCAGAGAAGGACAAAGCCTCCTTTGAAGCAGTACTTCACGGAAAAGTTAGCTGGATGTAGTGACCCAGGAAAAAGTAATAAAAATCTGGAACAACCTTCATCTCTGACTTTAAAATAACAACTTCTGGAGAAATACTATTTCACCAAGAAGTCAAACATAGTTCAGAGGGGGAAGAAAAAAATGATAGTGGCATTTATGAATTATCCAGTTCTGTAACTTTGAGAATTGCCCATTTTTACACCTTCAGGAAGTTCATGTTCATCATCATCATGTTCAGTATTGTCGCAACAGACCCCCACAGCAGTTTTTCTATGCAGTCATATTCAAAAACAATTAAAATCATTACCTCCAAATTCTTTCCTAGCAGGTGCAGGACTCCTACCGCCTGACAGTATTTAAGAAATGAATGCAGCAATAATGAAAAATATCAGTATAGTAGGAGGGAAGAAAAAAGAATGAGAAAGTTAAAAATCACAAGGGTCAGTTTGTTATTAACTATGTTGCCCAAATGCTTCTGAACATCCAGTTTCTCTTAGTGCTCAATTGTTCACATTGTCAGATGATCCAAATGAACTCTACATTAAAAACTTGGACATGATAAAACACATATATACTGATGCCAAAATTAAAGGAATAGCAATGAACCAATGAATGCACAAGTTTATTTCTATTTTATTTTAAAATAGATGCTATAAAAATGAAAATGTTGAGTAAACATTGCTGTAAAATTTAACATTTTTAAAACTGTGAAAATAAGTTCTTATAAACTTATTCACTAATAATATTTAAATGGTAAAAATGCTGTTATTTCCCATGCTGTTATTGCTTTTAAATGTACCAATTATACATTTAAATTAAAAACCAGGGAGCCCAAAGAGTAATATGCAGTTTGGGTTTGCACTTTCAAGTCCATCTCACAGACTTGAAAACAAACATTCCTGAGCACCTGAGAAGGTCCCCACATTACCTGAGGGCGGTGGCGGTCGCTGTGGAGGAGCAGGACGTGCAGGAGGAGCGACGGGACGAGGGGGTGGAGGACGCTTTGGCTCCAGGCTCTGGGGAGGCTCCTTCTGCTGGGCACCAGTCTGGAATTCAGCTGAAGGACATGACAGAAAACAATACAAAAATGAATATCTTGGACATTCTAAACCCAGCAAAGCTTTTCTAATAGCAAGGTTTTCTCACAGAGAGGACAGTCAGACCCCAGCCTTCAAAATAATGATACCAAAGTTTTTGAGAAAGAGAAAACGAGAGGAATGAACCAATGATGAAAAGAAGCAGATTTCCTAAATCAAAATTTTTGCCTCATATGTTTTAATAAATTTATGTTTTTCATAAAATCCTGAACAATCTTACCAATTGCAGCATTCCAAATTTTGATTTTGACTCTTACCTGTGAACTAAGTTCTCTGGAAAAAATGCTACAAAGGGACTTCTCAAGGCATTTGAGCAGTTAAAATCAACTCAATAAGAAGCCATTCCAAGCACCATCATTATATTCACTTCATGATTTAAAAAAGGCTGTGTTTGAACAGTTTTCATATTGTGCTCCCAATTCACAAATGCACCGATTACAATTTATATCTTGGAGCTGACAGGAGTAGGGATTGCCAGGGGCTGTATTCTGAGAGTATGACTGGGGTGAACCAGGATTCTACAGCCACGTTGCAACAGAACTTGAGTGTGGCAGTTCTTGAGGCAGTGGAGCCATGCAATACACACCATGTGTGGAAGCAGGTGGTCCAGGAGCTTTTCCTGGGGCTCGGCTGGGTCTCACCGGGAGCGCGGGTCCCTCCGACAGCGTCGGGGACTGGCAAGGGCTGGAACGCGGGGAAGAGCTCGGGGAGGTTCCGAGCCCTGAACTTGATGTTGGCTGTAGGTGCTGAGGAAGGATTTCTTCTACTTCAGCACTGTAGTCATCGATGTCTCCTAAAGAACAAACCCCAGAGAAGAAAAGCACATAAAAGCTGACTCTGGGCATGAGATTTTGTGCAAGAAAAGCCCCAAAGTTCCAAGGAATTAGCTCAGTAACCAAAGTATGATTCTTGCATCCCAAAATTACACATGAAGAATACATACGTATTCAAACCAGTTGAAAATACTTCAAATGCATAATATATATTATAGATCTATATTAAAGGTAATTATAACAGTGTGGCAACTGTGAAGTTGATTAATCTAAGAAACAATTAGCTTTACAGGTTATTTCCTTGGTTTGCAATATGACAAGCTTCACTTGCTCTTCAGAATGTTGGACAGGGGATTTCAAGGTATCTGTTATTTGTAATAACTTCTGATTGCAAAAGGTGGAATGGTGTTTAAAAAAAAGGCTCAACATGGATGTGCTTTTGAGGAGTAAACTGTCAATTTAAAAAATATTTAGAATATATTTAAATGTAGATGAGAGTGAAGCAGATTGTCAAGACACTGTTAGAAATAATGTGATTTCTAATCTGTTTTAGATGGCATAGACATATTTACATATGCATTAAATTAACCACATTATTTAGGACTGTAAGCATTTTAAAGTAAGGAATGCATTATCTCAACAAACCTTCCATATCATAGTCTGCAGTAACCTCAGCATCTTCACAAAGCAAAGTGGAGCTTGTTGATGAAGGCAGCCCAATATTAATCTTCTCTAGATTCATTTCATCTTCCAAACTTCTGATCCAGTCTGGATTTTTCAAGTTGATATTTATAATCCTTCCTTGTAGCTGAATTGCCAAAAAAGGTATGCACAAAACAGAAGTTGTTAAGAGTAGGAATATTAAAGCTCAGCATTTTAAATTTAAAAAGAAAAAAATAATTCCTGAAAATAACACAAATAAGGTTATAAGCATTTCTGTGACCAAACAAAAATAATTCTGATTTTCACTTCATTTTGGTAAGTAACTATATTTTTGTAATTTAAACTGTTCATTACAACCACTTAAATTTTTTTTTTGGTAGAAAAACTAGCAACTCATCTCCTACGGTTCTCCTTTTCAGTTAATCAGGAAGCTTTTGGTTTTTCTACTCTGACAGAATCACTATTATTTATAAAGAAAAACAGACTTGCTTATAAACTACATGATAAAAGTAGTTTTTAGAGGCTGACACAGAGCAGGTCTTCATTCTGTAAACTGACATTCTGCCCAGAGCCCCTTTCCTGTCTGAACTGCCAGTGACATCTCAGCAGATCTAAGGATCCATCTGTAAACATCACACATTCTAAGTCTTAACAGCCACAGACTAGTAAAAATTTGTATGTCAGAAGTTAAATTTTCACAAAGATTAAATACTGACCCCATAGTAGTCAATGCAAGCTGAAAAAATTTTGACATTTTTCAGCGTTTGTACAGAAGTGCTAAATTTTTAATAACTGCAGGCTATAAAGATTTTCAACTGGTTAAATCAAGAAACTAAACTCTGCTTTTTAAATCATAAAAGACCCCAAACTCCTCATATGATGAAGATGCCTCTCAGTAGATCTTAATTTATTTTTAGGAGGAGTATTGTTAGAGAAATGAAGTTTGATGCTTCTTTTATATGGCTTTTGAAACTCAACATGCGGTATGTGGCTACCAAAAGGAAAAAAAAAGAAGATGCAACAGTCTAGTACAGAACAGCAAAAACTTCAAAAAAATCAAAGACAAACAATAAATCCAACCCACTCAAAAAGACTTAAAAAAAGCTGGATTTTCTCTTGCTATACAAAGGTTCAGTCATTTTTACATTACCTCAATACCATTCAAATTCATAACATTCAGAGCAGAGCTTCCTTCCAAAAATGTTACCCACATCTTGTCTTCCACAAACCTGCAAAGTTCATTGGAAACAATAACCAGCAGAACACAACACTTAATAGTACAATTGCTAGCCTAATGCAAATGCAATATCCTTATTTTCAGTTCGTTTAAAACTACTAACCTAATTCTAGAATAAAAATTTGTGTAAAATTCTCAAAAATAAGAGTATCTGGAAAAATTGTGTCTGAAAACTGAGACACACGTAGGTATGTAAAATTAATTCTAAAGACATTTAAGTTGAAATTCAAATGTTAAAAATGAAACAGATCATAACTGAAAAGTTACTTCCTACCTAAGGAAATAACTTCATTCAGGAAATTGGTAGGAACAATGAAGATGAATTTTGGACTTGCTCCAGCAGGTCCAGGTCCAGATAGGACAAGGGGGGAATGGCTTCCCACTGCCAGAAGGTAAGATGGGAAACTGGGGAAAAATTCTTTCCTGTGAGGGTGGGGAGGCCCTGGCAGAGGTTGCCCAGAGAAGCTGTGGCTGCCCCTGGGTCCCTGGAAGTGCCCAAGGCCAGATTGGAGGCAACCTGGTCTTGTGGAAGGTGTCCCCATGGAAGCATGTGGGACTGGATGATCCCTTGCAACCCAAACAATTCCACGATTCTATAAGCAGAGATTAAAAGTAAGAAGTTTTTTTTTTTAACCTTATAAGTATAACTTCGCCATAGCTTGCAAATTTTTGAAGAAGATCATCAATCAAGTTATCATCAAAATAGTTTTCTTCAGCTGAAGACCTTTTGATGGAGACCATCACAGTACCATCAGGTGGTCCTTGCATTGCAATCACCTCCTTATACACTTTTTGTCTTTCTTCTGCTTCAATTTCAAATATGTCAATGTCAATCAGTGCAACCACAGGCCTTGGAAATAATAGACAAGAAAATCCTGTCAGCAGAATATCTGACCAACAAAATACACAGCATGAGTATTAAATCTTTTCAATAAAAGTAATGTAATAAAATTACATTAGTAATGTAGTAATGTATAAAATTAAAGTAATGTATAAATTTAAAGTATAAATTCAATGTATAAAATTAAGTAATGTATAAAATTAAACTGGAACCTATGATCAGATGTTTTCAGCTCTGCTCTTCCATAGTGCAGCAAAGTGCCAGGATTCCATGTATAAGGGACATTACTGTCACTGTGAAAACTTGCATTCAGGAGATCCAGGTCTTCAGCTACAATCAGCAATGAAAACAAAAGAGGAAAAATACAGTGATTACATGGATGTGCTATTTGTAAGAAGAAAAAACATAGGAAGTAAATCTAAATTGAGTTTCTTACAGAAACCCCCCACCCCCAAGTTCCTTTTCCACTCCTCAAATGTCAGTAAGCGGGATCTGACTCACGGCCCTTTCTTCAGCCTCACTGTGTTTACTGAAGGTCTGTTACAAGTGTTCTGTATCCTACCAAGCCAGGAAGAGGAGCTCAGCATCACTGGCATTGTGAACATCACTAAATGGATCCTCTAAGTCACTTAAAGAACATTTTAAACAATTGAAGGAAACCTTCAAACCTGATCGGTCAAACGGCCATTTTCTTCTCCTCCAAAGGATCCGATCTGTCCATGCCGGTGTGCGACACTTTTCACTGGTGTCATAGTCATCAGAGAACAGATCATATTTGTATGTGGGGGCAAAATTGATTTTCCCTTCCAGAAACCCCCTAAAAATCTGTAAAAACAGAAGGGAAACAGCTTGAAACTAATCAGAATTCTCTATTCTAACACTGACAACTTGTATAAACACTTCAAAATAAAATAAAAAAATCCTGCTATTTGTTAAAATGGATTCCTCTCCACATTTTGTCTGCTGGAAACATTTGACACTATGACTAAATAGTGACCCAGACAATCATCAATGAACAGAAGTCTGCCAGCAGTTATATCTTTAAGCCCCGGCTTACAAGCAACCTACTGTTCCTTCAATGTCATAACCAGCTGGAGGTCACCCAGAACACTGATGCTGTAACACAGCATTTTAATCTGGTGCTTATTTGTTCCTGTGTCAGCAAAAGTGGGGAATTAAGGTTTATATCTATCTGAACATGCCATATTTTCCCACAAACTCACAGACACACACTCATTTGGGTTGGAAGGGACCCTAAAGATCATCCAGTTCCAAAACCTTGCCATGGGCAAGGATGCCGTTCACTAGACCAGGTTGCTCAGGGTGCCATCCAACCTGGTCCTGAACACTTCCAGGAAAAATATGACACGAGGTGCCCCCCCAAATAAATAGGTTAAAACAAAACAAAACAAACAAACAAACAAACAAAACCCACAAAAAAACCCCCCAAAAAACCCAAAAAAAAACCACCAAAGAAAGAGTCCTTAATACATTCAATCTATTCAAAGTGAGCTTCTCACTCATTTAGTGTTTAAACTGGACAAAAGATAAAACTCTTTAGCTAACTCAGTCAATTCCATTCTTGAGTTTAACCTTCTATGGGCATCTTTCCTTCACTTCAGAAATATGTAAAATAGAAATCTAACTTGGATCTCACAGTCAAATCTGCAACAAGTGATAGGCTGATCTGCTTTTCTTGCTGGAAATACAACTTGAAATCCAGTCAATTTAAAAGTCAATGTCAGAAGATCAATGCCAGAATGCTAGAAGTTCCACAGCTTCTGAGACAATTAATTTGTTTGGCTTCAGTAATTATTTTCTAACCTACTTTTATGGAGTAAGTTGCTATGTAAACACCTTTCCTGAGCAGCAAGTACAGATGTGAACCTGCCACAGCAGGGACACAGCTGGTACCCAGCCAGCAGCTTCTAAATCATGGAATATCACCCCAACAGTGCAATGCTACTCCTGCTCCCCAGCCAGGAGTCCTTTTCATATTCTGGCAGTTTCCATAAATTTCTCCAGCTTTGTAACTGCTGGAGGTGTCTCCAAAACCTCTACACATCATGTTTTGATCCACTTAACAGACAATCTGACAAACAGACAATGCTGCCTGCCAATGTGAGTGTACACCTTGCTTTCTCTAGCAAACAGCTGTTAAAAAGAAAATAAAGTGAGTAAAAATATCCAGTGTTTTGCCTCCTGTTCTGGTGAACAAGATACCAGCATAAATGGAAGGGAACTCTAAATCAGCAAAAGCACGGCTTGTGATCAAAGTGCTGGCAAGCAGACAGAACCAACAATAGAGGATTGTCTCTCTTTTTATCATATCCAGTCTTCCCACGCAGAGCTGCAAAGAGAGAACAAGAAACCCTACAAATCTTAAAAATGTAGCTTTCTTCAGACTTTGCTATTCCGTGTTTTCTTTGCAAATAAAAAAGCTACCATTTGGACTACTCCTTTTCTCAACAGTAACAGCGTTAGACCTATTACAATTTAACTAAAGAGTAACATTACCAAACATTATAAATATTCGTTTTAAATAGCTGCATCTGACAAAAAGAAAAATATTATAATTAGAAAACTCCGTGCTGAGGATACAGATTTACAGGAGCATCATAGCAATTGCTAAAACCAGTAAAAAAAATGAAGTATTCTCAAGTAGGGTGACGTTTGAACACACCTGTCCAGAGTTTTTTTGGTTGATAAGCTGGTCTCCTGCTATGAGGGGATCCCAGTTCTGTTGTCGTATTAGGTCCTTCACCTCCTCGTTGGGCAAATCTATTCGGTAATTGAAGTCCCCACACCAAAAAATATAGTCATGGGAAAAGAGCATCCTTCCCTGCAAAACAGCAGCACACACTGGAGTTAAAAGCAACTGAGGGACAAATTTGCTGCTTCTAGGTTTAGAAATTCAGTTTTTAGTTGTGAAATATGTATAATTTCTGGGTGATAAAGACAAGTGAAATACATCCTGGTATTTAGTGTCCATATGATTAGAACAACATGATCAACAGTGTGGTGCTTACATATGGAAGAACACAAGAGAAGTAACATTTCCTATGGAGCTTCCATTTCTAAAGAAACATGAATCAATTGAATTGGATTCTAAAATTCTTCATCTTCCTCCTCCTGTTTTAGAAGTCTGCTCAAAGGTGATGGCTGCTGCCTGTGACAGAGGAGAACAAAACAACCCCCTGGGACTTCGTGACACAGCCAAACAAACTCCTGACAAACTGCAAATCCAGAGCTTTACCATTCAGATTTTCATAAGGGCTTTATTAGTTTAAACAAAGCCCAGGTTTTAGAGTGAGAACTTTTACTTCCCCCTTTGTTTTGATTTTTCCACTGCCCATAAGTAAAACTAAACAGATACACTGGCAGATTGAAACAACAGCACTTAGGAAACTGTTGGATACAGCACTTGCTAGGAAAACTGAAACATGACAGTGGGGACAAATTTAGAAAATAAAAAAAACCTGTAAAATAAGATGTAAGACTCCTGCACAGTGCCACAGAAATTAACAAATTACAGTTTGATGACTAAATTTAAAACAGCTTTAAGTCTCAAGGAAGCGTTTTGTTGCACTGATAGCATTTTCAACTTGGTGATTTGATAATGAGAACATGGTGCTTGTTTATGAGAACATGGCATACAATCATTCCTGTCTACTGAGAACAGCGCTGTTTCGCAGTGATGTTTTTTCTCACAGGTGATTGTCTCCTGTGCCTCTGAAAGTTCTAATGCATGTCAAGGATCTATAAGGACTCTTTCCTATGCTAAGTCCTTGGTTCCAAATGCAAGTGAACTCATGTGTTGCATTGTACTAGTTATTTAGCTATTTTACATAGTTTTGTACTGTTCTAATGATCTGTATTCCATGTGGTCTGCCCACCAGCACTCATGTTTCATCATCTCTGTCACTGCACTGGCAAGGTCTATTCTTTCTGCAGTCTTCTATTTTAGTAAACATTGTGGGAACTCAATTATCTCTGAGATCTCTAACCCAAGGAAATTTGATTTCCACAGGAAACTGGGGAAGGGGAAAAATGCAGACGGAGCTTTGGGATGACACTGCTGGAGCTCCAAGGGTTTCACTTTTCATTTGTTACGGAATTTGAACACCGTGCTTACCATCGGAAAGCCAAGTTTGCGAGAAATTTCTACAAAGTCTTCATTTCTCTCCTTGACTTGGGATTGCCCTGCAGCAAAATGACTGCACACAAAGCAAAGGCTGGAGGTATGGAACAGCATCCGAATGGCCACTGCACCTTTGTTCCCAGTGGCTCCTCCCATGCCAGTCTTGACAGTATCGACAGCAACATCCCTGAAATAGTGAAACAACTATTAAACCTTCCAGGAACCTGGCACAGATGGCTCTTAGTGTGACACTGGGCTGGGAGGGACACATTGTTCTCCCAGCTACAGGGCCAGTTTTAAAAAGTTCCAACAGTCACTGAACATTAACAAGATAAAACCTCAGCTTTTCAAGCTCTCTGGGCAACCAAGGAGGCATTTAAAAACTAAGAAAAGAACTTAAACAACTACTTCACCAGAAGGTGCAACAGCTCTCTCAGAGCCCCACATGGCTGTGAGGATGTTTGGGTGTTATCTTCTAACACAAGGCAAGCTGAAGGTGACCCAAGCTGGAGCCAGCCCTACTCACTGACCTGATAAAGGGAGCGTGCTGAGGCCTGATGAACACGAAGAGGCAGACGCCCACCAGCTGCTCTGAAGCCAGCAGCACGTACTTGTAATCTCTGGAGATGGTCTTCTGCAGCTCAGCAGCCCAGAGCTTCTGATTTGTGGTACTGGCAGTGAGAGTCAAAACACCAGGTTGGAATTAAACCAGAGTGAGCAGGTTTCTAGCTGGTGATTGAGCTGACTAAGCTACATCCGAGAACCTGAAGTACACCTTCAGGCAGTAAACCAAAGCCAAGTTGGGAATGGTGCTCAAATGCCTCCCAGCAGAGACACAGGCTCTAGACTGTCATGCCATCATTGTTTCAATTTCAGCCTCTACAAATGCTGCCTCACTTTTCCCAACACCACAGACAACTTTAGGAGCCATAGCTATCTTTCCTGTATTTAAGAGCCTAGACTAGAGGAGGAAAATCTAAGAATTGTTTTAGAGAGTTACTTCCTAGCCTAGAGCTCAGTCAATACTGGAAAACAGGTGTCCACAGTCCTAGATCAAGAAGCAACATCCTTAGAGACCTAACAGACTATGGTTTTCAGAGCCAGCACCGGATGGAAATGAAAAATGTCAGGCCTGGAAACAGCATTAACTACACAGAAGGTGAAATCAGGCGATTTCAAGCTGACACCTGGTACCCAACACACAAAAATCTGCACAAAGGCTACAGTATTATAGGCTTTATGTGCTCTTCCCAATGAGTTAAACCTTCCCTAACACCAGGAAACATGCAAAGCAGGCAGAGAAAACAATGGACAAAGGGAATATGGTCCAAGGATTACACACACATTTATGTCTGGTATCACCTCCCACTGGAAAAAATGTATTTCCATAACCCAGTCTGCTAGGAGTGAAAAATCCCAACTCCACAGTAATATAACCATGCAATACATGGAATGGCAGTGAAAACTAACAGTATGGAAGGAAGCCTTCCTTTATACAGATCACAACCTGATACATAACGGCTCACCAACAATACACATGCTTTTGGAAAGATTTTCACAGGATTTGCTGTTCCCAGCAATACAAGACACAGGAACTGAAGAACACTGCAAGCACTGGAGAAATCAAAATTTTAAATAACATATGACTTGAAAAAGGTGATTATCAGCCAAACAATCATTGGGATTGGATCACCCACCTGGCATTCACAATGTTTCCTGCATTTAACTCCACCATTTCTTCAAATCCAATGGCAAATATGTCCACAGGTTTGTTTTTGCGATCTTGAGGTAAATAGGGAAAAAGTTATTTCTTGTTTCTAATTAACTCAAGAATCGAGACCTCATATATATATTTTTTTTTCATTTTAAGAAAAAAAATTTCCTTATTTGGAAATAAATTCCTCCCTGTGAGGGTGCTGAGGCCCTGGCACAGGGCGCCCAGAAAAGCTGTGGCTGCCCCTGGATCCCTGGAAGTGCCCAAGGCCAAGTTGGATGGGGCTTGGAGCAGCCTGGGACAGTGGAAGATGTCCCTGCCCATGGCAGGGGGTAGAACTGGATGAGCTTTAAGGACCCTTCCAACACAAACCAGTGTGGGATTGTGTAAAATTCTAGTTGTCTCAAAGAAGCTTTTAAATAAATCCAGATTTTGAAAGGTGTTTCTCTGGCAGGGGGTGGAACTAGATCTTTACGGTCACTTCCTACACAGTTCTACACTTCTGATACCTGTTTGAATGTCTGTGATCTACTTAGAAAAATCAGAGTTTTCAAGAAAGAGTAATGACAGAACACGAATCCTACCTTGGAATTCATGGATTCCAGCTAACTTTGGTGCATCCAGAAGCCAGTCAGTGAGGGTTTGATTTCTGAAGGCAATACTTCGAAACTGCTTCCCCCCATTGACGTTCCACGTCCCAACGCAGACTCGGATTTTTTTCGGTTTTGCATACTTATAGAAGTTCTCACACATGCTCTTCAGCACTTTTACAGATGCTGCAAAAACATTTGAAAAGACGTTACTTTTACAGAGAATGTTTCAGAAAACTTGGCAGCGAGATCTTTCCAATGTACGCGCACAGACAAAGTTAAACTGCGAAAGCACAAGGAATGCAGCTTTCCCGGGGGAAAGTACCCCTAGAGACACACTACTTGAGTGGGTAAGACACTGACTGAAAAACAGCAGCAATTTGTTCAGAATTATATAGAGAGAAATAATACACAAAGGAAACAATTCCCATGTTTTACAAATATCTATTGTTCTTTCATCTCATCCATGACTCTCTAAGGAAACCATCATTTTTTGTACATATCAACAAGGACATCTGCCTCATTTTCACAGATTAAATTCATGAAATCCAATCTGTGTTACAGAACATACGTGCAGATAATTTAATTTCTGGAAGTGTAAAAGTTGCTGATATACTACAAGTACTAAAATAGAGAAGGTACATTATTTCATTATATCAGAGTACATCTATTTAAGCCACAAATGTGAATTATTTTTAGATCAGTTGAATTCCTAAAGAGCTGCTTTAGTGAGGACAGTAGGCTGGGATTCAAAATAATTAAACTCATTTTTCTGTCCCATCAGCGTTTCCCTGTGCCTTGTTGTTATCTGCCAGATGAAGAGAGAGGAATGACCCATACATAAAGGACATTGTGAGAAACACAGAAAGAAAAAAGCTGATTCAATGCTCAGGTACTTTATCTAAGTTATATTAATTTACCTATTTTGAATGTTCTCATGGTTATCAGACTCCAAAAGAACAATATAAACAATATTAGATGGAATTCTTCCCTTCACTTGTTGCTGTCTTGAAAAATAGTCAAGTTACTGGGACCAGTATTTCCACTTAAATTCCCCAAATAAGATGATTAGTGAGCTGCTGCTGTCTTTTCAGTTATTCTTGGCTACCTGGTTAATACAAAAATCAGGTATTCTCTATCCCTATTGGCTTTGAAAAAAACTGGAAGCAAGAGAAGAAAATAGATTGTGTTTGTTGGCTGTGCATGGTTTCCCTGCTGAACAAATCACACATCCATAAATGGGCCAACCCCACAGAAAAGACAACAAACTGGTTGGCATCTCCTTGGGGTGCTCCAAGCAGATCATGCTTGGGATCATGCTTTCTTCATCAAAATCCAGGGAAATGAATTCTAGAAAACAGCAAGGAGTCAACAGGATACTTGAACTCTCCAGGCAAGAGCCAAATACGGGGTCTGCTTCTGACCCACACTCCAGGTGACTCCAGCCAGGAAGTCCAGCACATGCAGAGGGTGGAGGTCAGGAGCTACCTCAGCACCCGGCCACTGAAGGGAAACAATCACGGGAATGCTGTAGCCATAACACATCCAAAAACCCAAATCACCCAAAGGGGTGGCTGAACCCCAGGAACCCAAACCAGCATCGCAGGCAGCTGTGCATGCCTGCAGAGATGAGCCTCTGCAGCACTCTGAGTGAGTTTAAGAGCAGAGCTTGCACATTCCTCCTCTGGGGTTCCATCTTTTTATTTTGAAAATTTACTGGATTTCAGCTTCATTTTAGCTACTCCAAATCATTCAGTTGCTATTGAGCAGCTTTTAAGAACAGCTGCAAAATTTCATTATTGCCTATTTAACTCCTGATGTTGTTATGAGACAAGCCTTAATGTGAAAAGCCTTAACAGATTAGACTCTAGAAGTGAACTGACAACAAGCTTATTACAAACAAAAAATTTATATCTTTAAACTATCAGTCTTCCTAAATTGTAGAATGACTCCTTTTATAAATTTGAGTAATTAAAAATAAAAATTTCTACTGCTTTCCAAAACACTGAGTGAACCAAGTGCTTTTCAGAGCACCTGAGACTATGATTTTCCTACATATTTCTTGTTATTTATCTTTTCAGCAAAATTGTGCCTCACTCTACAACATCGGAAATCCAATCAGTTACATTTTCTGTTATTTGCAGAAAAAATACTTTGACTGCTGCTCTTACTAGGCAAGCAGAAATTTGGAAATCAGTTCTACAAAGGGAGCGCTAATTTAAAATTCTGTTTGGAATATTCTGTGCAACTGAATGGAACTGTTGGAACTAGATGGAACTGTTTTACTGAAATATCCAAATTCTTGTAGGAGTATTTCAATATACGCAATTGGTACCCAGCTGAAACTCTGAAATGCTAAAAAATAGTTGATTTATAACTCTTACAAAAATATGCATTCTAATAAATAATAAAAATTAGACAGAAATAATAATATCAACAGTAATTGATAAATATATAAAAAATAGTTGGCTCTTCTTCCAGAGTTATAAGATAGAAGGTAATATCATCAGTGAATGTGACCAGTCATTCCAATAAGCACTTGGTTACACTGACAAAATGCCAGTGAATCACTTAATATTAGACATACATTACTTGTGACTCAGATTTCATTCTTTAGATACTCACTAAGAGTTAAGTAGGTAAAGTAAAACACATATAGGAAAAGCAAAATTGGCAAATGAAAAGGCCATTTAAATTTGCTCAACACACAGTAAAATCTGAACAGAAGAGCATTAGGAATACTTTATTTTAAATAATGGTTTCTGGGAACAAGAACATGACGTGCTGCACAGCTGACAAGTTTCCTGCATGAACACAAGCATGTGGAACCTTCTAGCAACAAATATGATGAAATTACAAATTGTACTGAAGAATTTCACCTCTTATCCTAAACAAAGCAAAAATACAGAAGCCTCCAAATCAGATTAAAAGGAAAATTCCTTTGCAGCCGGAGCATTTGCAAAAAATAAACCCCTGCGAATTGGTTACCTCATTTCCTAACTCGCACCCAAGCTCAAATGCAACGTTTTTCACCTCTTATATTCTCACTTTTATTGGATTAAAGGATGTTAAGGCACAGGAATGCCAGATCCAAACACCACCAGGAAAATGTGAGCCCATAGCCAAATATTACACAAACGGACACAGGAAAAGCCAGAGGACAACAACAGCTCAGATCAGGTATTTACAGTTTATTTTACTGTACTATACTATACCTGATTGTAATGATTGCTCTGAAACTACGGATGCAGTAAGAGAGAAACAAGAGAAGATTAGTCAAATAAACTATTGCTTTTTAGGATTTTCCAGCAATGTGTGAGAAAACATGCTGTTAATATACAATTTAATACACATAACCATTTGCATCAGTTAAAGCATATGTTTTGTGCTGCAAAATCTACCAAGTTTCACAACAGGATTAGCAAATTCTCTTTTCCTCCTTTATTATTAATGGATTCACACATGTTGAAGAACCCCACTGGTTAACTTGCCATCTAGCACAGAATGCAGAGAGATTTCAGGGAAGAGGGATTAATGCTCCTCAGCTGTCAGGAGCTGCAAATACAGGAAGGACAGCTTGCATTCCCAGACAAATGAGAGGAAATGACAGCAAATTTTAACTCATTTTGAGGTGAGGCCAATTTACTAGGTTTCAGATATAAGAAAAAAATCACAATAACATGAAACCTTGTGCTAAACAAATGGGACAAAACCACTCCCTCGGCCTTCACATCAGATGAAGATGTGGACGCTCAACATGAAGACTACAACTGGGCAACTATTTTCTTCTTGAGCCAGAGATTTGCACTGGAGCTTTGACATACTTTTCCTCATTCTAGGTTAAGATGTCCGGGAGAAGGAAAAAAAAATGAAAAGGAAAATTTAAGAATGTTTCCCTAAAAATTGCAGTAACCCAGAATATTATTACCTGGGATCTCGGAAAGAAGATTCCAATTTAAGCTCCTTCTTTGCCCAAATATGAGTTCCTGTAGTTTTGATGTCCCAGGAGAGGACTGAACACAGCCCTAAGACTGACCCACTATTTTCTTGCCCGCCAGAATTGCAGAAGATGGGACTGACTGCAGTTCTGGGGACCACTGAGGCTACACCTCCTTGGGGATGCAGGATGCTGGTTCAGCACCCTGTTGTCATGAGGGGAACCACCTGTCTGATACAAAACCCCCAAGACTCACATGGCTGCTCTGCACAAGCAGAGTTTCTTATCGAAATCTCTCTGGTTTTGATGTAGAACAAAAATCACAAACAGGTAAAGCAATTTCTGCAGCACGTTAGTTTGGCACTATTAGTAAAGCAGAATTAACTCCCATTTTTTAATAAGCCAAGAGAACATAAAATAGCATTTATAATTTCCAACAGTGCTTTGAAAACAAACTTGATACAGCTTTCTTACACCAAATAGGTATCAGAGATTAAAATCCTGAAAGACACATACCGCGTAAACTGCTGGTGGTTAAGAGAGCCCGTGCTTTATCTGCTAAATCACTATTTAGGGTATTTCCCAATAACAAAACATCAATGGCCTCCTGCTTGGAGCTATCAAAAAAGTTATTTTGGATCGTTCTGGTCACAGAACGAGCACCATCCTTCAGCTTTCCAGCCTGTTAGGGAGGAACACGTATAAAATATTTTATGTTGGACACTGCTCACAATACATTGGCAATATTCAGTAGATATACGTAAACTGTGTTAACGATTTTAAGGGCTAAGGCAATTTTCTTCTTTAAGTGTTAAATCAAGTCATCTGAGCCTACTGTGCTACATGTGCTTTCCCCCCACCCCCAGATGCTAAAAAACACAGTAATACCTACAAGGTATATCTAACAAGCAGATTTAAATTAAACTAAATAAAATAAAATACTGCAGGGAGGGGAATTTTTTTTTCCCTAAAGCATAGGTCTTTAAAAATTAATTTGATATAGTGCCATGTTTAGACCATGACAGGGATTTTGGGCTTTTCCCCAAATAGTGAGAGATGAGCAAGCACTCGAGTCCAAATGCTATGACACATGAATGCATATGTTTATGCACTATGGGGTTCAGAATTCACATTCTGGAATATCCATGTTTAAAACAGAGAGAGCTTCAACTTAAGACTGCCCTTAACTTGTTGAAATAACATGCAAGTCTCATGCAGCATCCCAGAAGGAACACAGACACTAATCCACAGCTACAGACACACCAAGACACTGTCTCTGCACACTCTGGCCTGACTGAACTGCAGTCCAGGGGAACAGTGTCCAACCACCTGGGCTAAACAAAGGTCTCCAGAAAAATGTGCTGCTGATGCAGATGTGCTTGAGGGTGACACACACCTAAATGATAATGTAGCTAACACATAATGCAGTCTTGTACTCAATTCCAAACCTGGCAGTGTTGACTTGAGCACACAAAAACACCTTTCTGATTACATGAATTGTTGCGTGTGCTTTGCCTGTGAGGCGTCTGTGAACACACACTGCTGCAGGTGTGTGAAAAACAGACTGTGATCCATCAGGGATGCTGCAAGGGTTTGTCTTATTATAAAAAAATACTCCCAAGTTTACAGCTTGCATTGTCCATGAAAGCCTCTTAAATGCATGTGGAAAGAAGGCAAAAGCTTAACAAAACTACCCTAGGATTGAGTTATGTGAATTGTACTAGACAGCAAGACAGAAGCTACTCTTTTGGCAAGGCTAAGTGGCTGTGGCAGACAATGGGGATGAGCTGCAGGGAGCACTCTATTGCAATAGGATTTTGATAGGATGCACTTCCTTCCTGGCAGACAACATACAACTGGTGATCCAAAAACCACACTCACCATTCACATATCAGGCAATTAATTGAAAGGAACCCCGAGAAAGCAAAAGAAAGAGCAGGTAAGGAGTTAGATGTAACAAGTATTATAATACTTTAAAAAGAACTGGTTTTCAGAATAGAAAGGTATATTAACACACTTAAGGTTAAAATAATTTTCTCTAATGTGCAATTTCTGTATTTTTACTTCTAAGTATTCTTGGGCTTTGAAAAATCAAACCGACAAGCAGGAAATGGCACAATTTCAGGCATCTAACTTTTCATTTGAGAAATGAGAATGCAACTTAAAAACTACATTTTAAAATATATACTCAGAGTACTCAAAAACATACTGAGTCAGGTTTAATTGAAACAAATGCAAGTATTTGTAAGGTTTTGCAAGCATTAAAGATTCTCTGTGAATAGATTGTCAGAGATGTTTGATTTGATTTATGAGATGTGGTATTAATTAAGAATTGTCCCAGGGCAGGGATCCAGAATTATTCCAAAGACAGCAGAGTAAATGTACTGTCATAGTTTAACAAACTGAAACCAGGCCATCTACTCTGTGTTTTAAACATTAAAAATGGAAATGTATACATTAAATGCATTTTTTTTTAAGTAAAAAAAAAAAAAAAAAATTAAAAATAGCCAAATGAACTAGACTGAATAGCTATCTATTCATTTAGGAAAAGGAACGAAGAAGGCTGAATGGCAAAGTCAAGACAAGGGGAGACACTCCATAAAATACTTACTGCAGTTTTTCTGGCAGTCTAGGTAACATTTTTGTAAGAAAATAAAACTAAACCTCTTGAACCAAATTCCATTCTACAGTAAAATACAAGCAATTCCCAAATGAAGAAGTCTTGTGTGCACCAGCCAAGGGGCAGAATAAGCAACAAGTTGATTTGATTATTTTGTTTTTATGTATTTTGTTGTGACACCTCCTACATGAGCAGAGAAGGACCCTGGCACAGTGTGAATGGACAAATGATGGAAAATCCAAACCAGTTGGCTATGGGTACATGGAATGAGAAGCAGCACATTCTTTAGCAGAAGGAATAGTGTGAAAAGACATTCTTGAAGGAACTAAGGGCAAAAATTGCTACGGGTCAACATTTGTCTTGACAGGTATCACCTGGCAAGGGACAGGATTAGGGAAACAAAAAAGCAACATTGTGAGAAAAAAAAACCAAAAGGCAGCATTAGAAAATGGGAACAACTCAGGCATCAACCCATACAAAAAAAGTTGAAGAGAAACATTACACTGTCATGGAGCATGGAACTGTTCTTACAGCGTTAAAAAGCAGGATAGAAACAAAATTTGGGTTTTTTTGCAAAACTAAAAAGCTGGACAAACATGCAAACAAAACCCACCAGGCTACAACTAGATTAGTATTAACACTATAAAACATTAAAAACACCAACAGTGTCCCATCAAACACACTTGAAAAGGAGATATAGTGAATGGAACTGAAATAATAGCAGGAGAGAAAAGTAAAAATATTCAAAGAAACTAAAGCGGATTTGAATATACATTTTTCTGAACTATGTTCTAAAGAAATGGAAGATTTCAGACTTATCCATTCATACAGAATAGTGTTATGTGGGAGGCAGGAGCATGGCTAGGAAGGGATATAGAGGAACATGATCTGGTTATCAACAGAAGCAACCATTTCAAGTTAATTTTTTTTGGTTGGTTGGGTTTTGTTTGGAATTGTTTTAGGATTACAAAAAGCACATTTTTTAAAGAGAAAATCTCATCATTGCACTGTTAATGGCAGAATTTAATAAAGTCCATACTGAACACTGCTAAAGCATTTGAGAAGATGTACTTTACCTTTGCTTTTCCTTCAAGGGCTCCAGTTCCAGCATAAATTTTACTGACAGAATCACCATTCACAGACCACATGGATCGGAAAACCTCCTGAAAGCGAGTAACCAACTGAGGCTTCTCAGCTAATCCTAATACCTCCAGCTGTTTTGTTAGCATCTGTAACAGGTGAAGACAACATTAGCAAAAAAACCCCAACAAACCAAGCCACAAATAAACAAAACAAAACAAAAAAAAACCCCTTTAAATATGTTTCTTAAAAGGCACATTGTACTTTTCAGCATATATGCATAAAACCCCACAAATCTTGGTTTTATATCTATCATTCTGAGCAAACTGGCAGCATAACATGCTTGAAAGGCTGCATCACACATGTAATTTATGCACTAACACTGCATTTTCCTTTGAAGATAGGTAGTAATACAGGAAAATAATTATGCAGCTGATTTGTAGATATTTTCATCTTGAAGTTCACCAAACCAAACACAAAAGCTATTTTCATGAGCTTCTCAGAATCTTTAAAACCTTAGTGTGTATGACAGCAAGAAGAAGGAGCCTCAAATAATAGACACAGAACGGCAAAGGCAAAATTCTGAAGGTTGGGCAGGAATCAACAAAATACACAAAAGGAAACTTGCAAAACAAAATCAGGAAGAAATATACAAGAAGTTTTATAAATTGAGTCCTTGCTCTTATAATTTTGGCGGTCATCTAGAGTTCAGTACCTGTTATTTTAAGTATCTACTGTGTTAAATAAAGTAAGAATTCATACATCTCATTTAACAGAATTTTAAAATTAAGTAAGCAGTTCTTCAGGATTAACCACTTCCCTTCTTATTAATTAGTTTTTTGCTTTTAGCTCTCATACTTTAGCTGAAATCATAATTTAATTCTCATTGCTGAAAAATCTGGCACACCTGGTTTAAAAACAAGAAGTTGTACTTATGCAGTTCTTAAAAGGATATGAAAGGAAAAACCAGAGCTAGATAGCTACATTTGACATCTAAGTACTCTACACATCAAGAATGTAAAAAGAGAGTCTTATGTCACAGAAAACTTGTGTAAATGCAGCAGCCAAGCACTGCGTATTCCAGAATCAGACACGTCTGTTTTAAAACCAACGCCTTGTAAGTTGCCACAGAAATTCCTCTTAAGAGGAGAATTTTAACTCAAAATTCAGAAAACAGAAGGATAATAATTTTCCTAGGTTTGACCTTGCAGCATCCATATTTTTTCATTTTCAAACATGCTGAAGTTCTTCTCTCTGGAAGTCAGAACAAGAAACAGCTCACACTAGAAATACACCTACGAAAAGTTCATTCACCCGTCCTAGGGAAGGTGACACTACTTTTACAGCCCAAGTACCCCAGAAGCAGCAGCTGGATGTGGCTTTCCTACCTCCAAGCCAAAGAAGGCCTGCACACTGTTTGTCCTATCCAGACAGTCCAAGCAGTTGGTCCTGACAGTGCCGCTCTGGGATCTGTGCCAAGGACAACAGGAGAGGGAAAACAACTGAAATAACTCATTTAGCACACATCTCCTTAACAGAGGCAGGGACAGGGAGATCTGAACCAGAGCAGTAAATCAGGGCATTGTCAGTGCGACGTTCCTGCCCCACAAGGACATTCACAAATGCGTCAGCAACAGAGGGTGAGCTTCAAGTGCTCACTGAGCACAGCTCAGGCATTTTCTGCAAATAACATTAGTCCTTCAGCTTCGGTTTCTCCCGATCCTCCTGGCTTGCTTGGTTAAGTGTCATGCAAGATTAAGGTTTCTTTTCAAACAATTCAACTAACACACCTCCAAAAAACCTCACGGAGAAATAACTCGTAGTTACAACAATAATGGAAAAAAAAAGTACTAAGACAGCTCTTGAATTTTATTTAACTACAAGTAACAAGAATTTATAACTAAAGCCAATTCCAGTGCCTCACTACTTGCTCATAAAAATGAAAAACAAGCCTCTCCCCTTTAGCTCAAGGGATGTTTGAGGCGTGCGAGGACTCAGAACTGCTCCACTTCCTTGGGGAAAAGCCCAGTAACTCCTGCTAGAAAGCTCTCAAAAGGGTCACGTTAAGCAGCATCCATGTGCTGCTTGCTCAGCTAGGAGTACAAAATTGCAATGACTCTCCTAAGGACATACACTTATCCCTCACTTTTGTCATTCCCACTACACACGTTGTCCAAACGTGTTGACCAAAGTCAGTATGGTTTCAGCACATTTACTTAGAGACCTAACCACAAACTGCAGCAAGTTCTGAAGAACTTTCTTCAAGACATTTTTTTTTTTTTTGGCATTTCTATCTCTGCATTTTATTTGAAATAAAAAGCAAAAAGCCTGGCATTTCCCAAAGGAGACAGTCCATGAACTCACAAGCATTATAACTACCTTTTATTAACACAAGTCCTTCAGCNTTCTGAAGAACTTTCTTCAAGACATTTTTTTTTTTTTGGCATTTCTATCTCTGCATTTTATTTGAAATAAAAAGCAAAAAGCCTGGCATTTCCCAAAGGAGACAGTCCATGAACTCACAAGCATTATAACTACCTTTTATTAACACAAGTCCTTCAGCTGTCACAAGCTACAACTTTTTTTTTGCTTTCAGTCTGTTGAATTTTGATTTGTGATGGCATTATTTGAATCCCCCAATAAAAAAAGGTATATATGCCACTTTTAAAGCTTTTTGGAGCTCATGCCCTCATCATTCAGCAACTCCTTCCCAGGAAGAACCTCACTCAGCACCTTGCTCTGCATTAGTTAAAAGGAGTAAGGGTGTGGAAGGGAGAAGAGAAGGAATGTTTCCTACTTCTATCTCTGCTTCTCTTTTCCTGCTGAGATAAGCACAGCCTTTGCTCCAGGAATCAGGAATAAGTACAGAGCAGAGCAGGAAACATGCATCTCAATCCCACTTTGAGAGAATGGAATCTCTCAAATGGGGGATCCAGGCACAGCCAAAAACATTGTCCTGAACACAAACATTTACAACACACAGGAAATGGTATGCTCCATCACTGAGGGAAATACCCAGCCTGTTATACAGGAAGATGGAAAAACAGACATTAATGCCATGTGGCTGCCTGCTACAAAAAGGGCTATCGACCATTTTCACAAAATCCTGAGGTCAAAGGCCTGAAATTAATGCTTGCCCCTTGAATGTCTCACAGAGATCTTCTTTAGAGATTTTTAGAGCATACACAGGATGAGACAAGATCTTACCAGAGTAAAATAGGTGACTCATATTTCAGCTATTAAGGATCACCCAGGATACACTAAAACCACAATAACAGAGGCAACATCCTTTCTCTTATCTTCTTGCTGAGGGGTGAAACACATCCCAGCACCACAATTTAATCTGAGGAAAGTTATACACACAAACCTTTTCACTTCCTTTCCATCAAAATAAAAAAATCCACACTCTAAGAACTTCTGGACTTGAGGTTTAAGCACACTGTGTAGTTTTTCTGCCTTTCCACCTTTAACCATCTGATGATAGTCGAAGTTCACCATTTTGATATCAGCTGAATGTTCAGATGCTTTCAAATGGCTCTGGCATTGTAAACAGAAAAAAAAAAAGTATGAATATACCAGTACTTGAACCTACAGAAGTAGGAGCTAAACAAGAGATTACAAATATTTTATAAGTTGCTTTATTAGCTTCCTTTTAGGTAAAATGAAACAACTTTTACCACCATTGAAACAAATCACTGAGAACTGATTAATATTTCACACATATTTTTGTCTTCCTTGTCACAAAGTCAGGTTTTTCCATTACTACCCCAGGGGTCACCAAGGCAACCCATGGCCTGTTCTGCTGTTCAAATGCTTTCACTTGGAAAAGGTTGTTGCAGTGAAAACCCCTTTTCACCAACAGCCACTGACATGCCAGTCAGCAGCAGGGATCGAGTAAACACTTCATCAGCTACTACGAGCAAAAAACCCACCCAAATTATTTAGGCTGCTGTGGAGAGGGGCTTGAGCAAAACTTTCCCTAATATTCCCTGAAAAATCCTGAAGTGCCCACACAATGTTTGCTGGAAAAGCCCTGGGTATCGATGCACATCTGGGAACGCTCCCGTGAGAGCGGGATACAGCAAATATCCCAGCGATTGCCTGAGCTATTCAATCACTACAACACAGAGGGAAAAGGGAGAGGGAAATAACAGATGGTCACTGACATGTTCTCTGGCTTCAGACAGAACTCCTCAAATGGTCGGTATTTATGAGCTGCAACATGAGGTTTTCCTTTAAACTAGTCAGTGGGAATTAATGAGAGCAGCCACTTATAGTTAACATCTTCTGAACAAACATTTCCTGCTTATCATGAAGCAGCTCCATATTTAAATTGATACATGATATAATTTAAAAAAATATTAAGGGATATATCCATTAATTTCCAAAGGAATATCTTTTAAAGAAACATCACAGCATTAAACATCATAAAGTATAATGTATTTATTCATCCATTTTATAGTGTAAAAAAGACTTATGTTTTAAATAAGGCACTAGTAAGCATGAAACATGAAAATAAAAATTAAAAATTAAAATCCCTCAACACTGTCTTATAATTTTCCAGTACAGTAACCAATCTGAACAGAATCAAACAGGAATTACATAGGGAGCTTTTAACAATTAATTTCACATGATTCACCTTAAGCACTGCTGTTATGATAAATCCAATTTTAGCTCCCAGAGCACAGCATACCTGGGGGTTTGGTTTCCAAAAGCTATGTAAAAGCCTCATTGCAAACAAGCAAATTCCAAGGATATGCACAGTGAAAGAACTGTCATACTCACCTGGAAGGCTTTGCTGAGCATGTGCTCCCCTTCTTTTGCCCCCAGTAAATTTACAATAATTTGCTTGCCGTATAAATTTTTAAGAGTTTGGAAATGCCTGTTAACAGAAGAAAAATTCCACAGTCATTTTCTGGCATACAAAAAATTAACAGCAACACCTGCAACACCGAGAAGTTGCAAAGTATTCAATATAAATTTTATTCACACTTTCCAACAAAGCATTGAAAGGCATAAGCAATTCCCAGGAAGTTCCCAGCTTTGCTGAATTCCACATTTGTACAGACAAAGCCTCCCATTTGGAATAACATATCCCATCTCTATGATGCAGCAGAACTTTGATATAAGAGGTTCTTAGCACATTAGCAAAAACTTTAGATGTTTTTTACCTGTCAAAAGCTGGTGCATTCGCCTCGAAACCCCTTGACATCCTGACACGATGGGATCCCACCTACAATACCAAGACTACATTAAATTGTCTTGTTTTGAGTAAAACACACAAAATGTTGCAGTTCTACTGCAAAATGCTGGTATGTCTAAAGAACCTAGAGTCCCTGAAATGCTGTTATGTCTCAAGAACCTAGAGTCCCTGTAAAAACTTATTTTAACTTTTCCTGTAAAAACTGTGTCACAGCAGTAGGAGCTGAATCAGTCCCTCTTTCAAGAAAATTGTGATGAAATTCTGTAATAGTATCTCTTGATCCTCATTGACTTCTTGAGAAGACTTCTCCTCAAGAACAAATCAGAAGAAAACAGCATCTTTGGATGCCCTTAGATAACCCAGTTAAAAGAGGAAAAAGAACTTCAAAGAGGAGACATGGAAAAAAGAATGGACATTCAAGTCGTGCGCAAAGCAACTTTCAGACTTGAGAGAAGCAGGCTTGGTGAGTCACAACACCACCAACATGCTCCCAAAGGATCACCTCATCCTCACAGGCAACTCTGAAGAAGAGCCCAAAGGCTAGTAGATGATGTTTTCAAGGACACGAATAAGAATTACCTGTATAATTAAATCTATCACCTGCTTACCTGCAGTCCTGGCTGTTCCCAAAACAATGGAACAGATCCTCGAATCTGTATGAAAGATGACACAGAGTCATCCAAATATATCACCTGTTAAGAAAAGTAAAGCATAGTATTAATAATTATCACAGCGTAAGATTTTAGAATTCTTAGCCTTAACTAAACATGGAGCAAGTAAAATATATTTACGTATTACACATTCCACACTACAAGCTAAAATATTGTTTCTGAGATTCTGAACAATTCCTACAAAAAGTTCCATCGCTCTCATTCTCCCTTGCAGAATCACAATTCACAACGTGTAAGGAAATTCAGCTTTTATTATTTGGGCTTGAGTAACTTCTGCACTAGGAGTAAGATGTTTTAAACAACCTGGTAACGCTTTCCTGCAGGAACAGTTACAATGAGCACCAATGCACAGAAAAATCACCATGCAGCCGACTCAGAACACTTGCACAGATTTTCTGCATCAGAAACCAATGTATCATGGTCCAGGAAGTATCCAGGAAAGGAAAACTAAAGTGGCCACCATTCATTCACACCACAGCCATTCAGTGACATTGGCACACTAGGAAACTTGGGCAGAGAAAGTGTAACAAGAGTGTTCTGACTAAACTCCCGAAACTGGAGGTGTACAAGCAGAGCCCTTCCTGCATGAAGATCTCCTTCAATCAATTGGGTCCTGGAAGGAGTCAGTGAGTCAGCCAAAGAAACCTAGGAGCACGAACACAGCTGCAGGAAGAACCCCTCAGGAATAGGCTCCCATGGAGAGCGAGCCAAGGAAAGCCAGCAAAGAGGGATTTAGCAGGTTCTCACATTTTTGTGTAATGAGGGCAGAGCTATGAAAATCCAAGGCAGCAGAATGAGAGTGGCTTTACAAGCTGCCTTTCAGAGGAGCTGTGCTAAGTGGAAAGCTTTTATCTTTCCTGAGCCACAAGGTACCAGTGTTTTGGTATTTGCCAAAAATCCCTTCTGCCTGTTTCTTTTACTTTAGATTAGCTCAGGCCAGAAGTGGCACATGCTGCCACGCAGCTCAAGGGGCTCAGGAGAAGCACAGCCACCCACAGGAGTTCAGCACCTTCTTAAGCTACTGCAACTCAGACCCAGGCATGCCCTGACCATAAGCCACATTAAAAACCAAGATCATCAAATTACATAACCTACTTAGCTTCCTAATTTAGCACCAAAGAAACTATTCCAATATCTGCTGGTGGCAGACTTGACTTGTGATTTGTTGATTTAGAGCAAAAATCTCATCACACGGGGGCTTACATTGGCTTGTCAGCCAAGCTATGGGCACTGGAGCATAACCTACCTGCTCAGTTTCCACAAAATTGGCAACGTGACCATCATCATTTGTTCCCCGGACGTTGAATCGGGTGCCAGCCCGTTCACAGCTCAGTCGTGAAATGAGACAAGCCTTCGCCTGCTTGTGAGCTGCATAAATTGTCCTGATCTCCACTCCTCCACACATGAGGCGTAACAACCAGTCATCACAGTTCACTCCATAGTGCTTCAGATGTAAATGCAGTGACTGGTTCCTATCAGGGAGAGAACAAGGAATTACAATTCAGGTCAAACTCTTAAGCCAACTACTAACTCTTTACATTTCACACCTATTAACACAAATAAGACCAGGAAAATAGGCACGCTGTAGTTTTGTGATGTAACTCTCATTTGAATCTTCCTGAAATAGCCAATAGCACAATAAGAAGATGGAGTGAAGCTATGAATTTCCATGACCTTAAAATAATAACCCTTACAGCCCTTGCTTGTCACTCACCAAAATAAAACAACACTCCAGGCTTGTTTATACTTCTCTGCTCAGCCTTGTTTTGAGAAGCCAGAGATTACAGACTCTAGGAAAGCTTCTCAGAATTGCAGTGACAGGGTTACTTTTTTTTGTAGTGTGTAAAGCACTGTTCAATCTCACACCACTAAAAAATAAAGCTAGAAAAGAAATTCTTATCAATATATATTGAATACTCTCATTAAATGCCATCATTATATGCCACCTAACCCTAAGCCAGTCACCAGACAAGCTTCCAGGAATACATTCCCTGCCAACTAGTTCTCAAATGTCTTTAAACACCAATTGCAGGGTTGAGTGCTAGTATTTTATATACTCCATGTATGATTCTCTAATAGTAGTTACTGTTCACATGAAAGGAAGATCCACAGTGTGAATGTACCTGTGCATTAATCAATGCTGTATTCAGTAAGACTAAAGTTTGGGTTTTGTGAAATTTTTTGTTTGCCTCACTCAAAGCAAGTGGGGCTTGGCTTTTGACCTTCTTCAGAAACATTCACTTGTATAAAAAGGGAGCAAAGTTTTCTGCATAGCAAAGAAAAGCTAACTCCAGGGAGATGTCTGGTTGTGTCTCTGCCCAGAAAATTCTAGTGGAATTGCAAACAGCATGTTCATTATAACAGTGGAAGGTCTTTAATTTTAGCCTTCTCATCCTATACTAAGTATACAGGTGAAATATAATAGGACACTGAAAGCAAACAATATTCTTTCCCTGGGCACTCTGAGCCTAGACGTTTGGCACAGAAAAATCCCCAGGAAGCTAACTGGAGTGCATATGCAGAATACTTCCTGTTCTTGACTTTTAGTGGTTACAGTTCTAGATCTTGCAATCTGGACATTACACCTACCTCCTGGGAGGACTGGTCCTTACTAAAAAAAAAAAAAAAAAAAAAAAAAAAAAAAAAAAAAAAAAAAACACAGAAGTGGGTAACTGCCAAAGTTTTACAACAGGGGTCAGAATCAGCCCAGCTTATTTGGACAGAGTCAACAGGCATAATTTCTCAAGCCTTGATGTACTGACTGATCAATGGAGAGCCAAGTCTTTTTCCAGATGCATAGACAAACAGCAAGGTTTCTAAAATCCCTGTACACCTACATCAAGCAAATAATGTTTCTGAAGACCTGAGCTTATTTCCTACCTTAATAATTTTTTTTCTTATATTTCACTCTGATCAGATTCCTCTACCTGACCGAAATAGCTAACACTAGAGAAGCATTGGCTCCTATGCTAGAGCTGGTTGGGTGTATTTTGGCCAGAAGAGAGGGACAGATGTAGCTTTTCACCTGTTCTAACAGTGTAAAGCCAACTCTTCAGCACCCTTCCAAGACTCCTGGATACACAGAGCATTTTTAACAAAGGCTGAAGGGAACAGAATTTCTGACATGTCAGTGTGCATTACTGGCAGTATTTAAGCTGCTGATTGACAGAAAGAGCAGTATTCCTCTCTGAAAAATTCTTTGTGTGAAAACAGTTCTTTATTCAAAAATATCCAGTAAAAGGACAGTGGGTGCAGCAGCCAAGCAAAGTGCACTTTGTAGCAGAACCCACCTGCTGTCTCAACAAAACCTGCAAAACCACAATTTTTGGAGTAACAAAACTTTTGAAGTGCTTTCATATGTTGGAAACCCCTTTGGAATCTATCTATAAACACCACACCATTTTAGAATCCAGAACACTCTAAAAAACAGTAATTTTTTTTCTTTGAAGTTTCATAACCACACCCATTTTAAAAACTGACACAACTGACGAAGAATTCAGAGGCACCAAAACTGAAACACAAAATCACAGGAGATGTTCAGATGAAAATACAATATAAGCAGTGAAAAATCTGTGCCTTCCAATTAAGAAAATTCCAAGTGGTCACAAAAACATCCTGTCATTAGTAATATACATCTGCCCTTAGAGTTCAAGTAATGCTATTCCATCTCAAGATTTGTGGGAGAAAGGTGTACGCACAAAAGCTGGGAAAGACAAGGATAAAAACTTGCTAGGCATTGGTTTGTAGAAGAATTCATTATGTAACGGCTGCTGAACCAATTCTGAACTCACCAGAAGAACCTATTGTCAGTGGTGTGCTCCTGCATGCTGCGGTGAGCGCTGAGACTCAGGTCTAGGCTGACACCGGTTGCAGACCACGCAAAATAAAAGTTTCCAGAGTTCAACACTTTGCGCACTTCCGAAATACGATCCTCGTCCGTTGGGTCAACTCGCAATGACACAAACTCGGTGGAAGTAACTCGGAAAACTTCAGAGTCCTGGATCTTTCCCACAGACATGCATCCCGTTACTAGAACCAGATAATGTAACAGTGTGTCTCCTGCAAAACAAGAAAGGGCACAGGAAGGAGAATGGATCTTCGCAGAGCACATGTTGGTTCATTCACGTGCTAAAGGCACACAAGCTCACCCCAGTTTGCCTGGTAAACGTACAAAGAGAACCAACGCCAAGAACACATCCCCAAGCTCTGCAGAAGAAAAGGAGAAACTATTCTGCAAAGAACAGGGATTGCAAAACCAGAACTTATTTTTGTTCACTCCCTCATTTCTGGGAGTGCCCCAAATTTGTAAGTTACTCTGCAAAGAAAAAAATCAAACCAACCAAACAAACAAACAGAAAAAAAATAAAACCCGTTCCTGTTGCAAATATCCAGTCTTACAGCAGCAGCACAGTATTCTGCCCCAAATGAAAAATTCAAGTTTTACATATTTGACTCACCGAGGTTTAATCTTAACACACCCAGGAGCCCATATGCATCCATGACTTTGGAGTACGTATTCTTGATTGTATCTTTTTCTGCAGAAGCTGTGGAGAGAAAATGAAAGATTTGCTGATGCAAAAGCCCCAGTACTATGGCAGCAAGAACGAGCCACTCCAAACTGAAAACCTGAGGGATTACAAAAGCAGCGCTTACTTGCTGCTTCTGGAAAGAAATCAAAATGTATGAGCATATGGCACTTTATAATGGAAAATGAGGGTTTGATTCTGTGACAAAGTATGATCATGCTATGTTTTTAAGCAATAAAAAAGCAAAACTCCAAGTGATATTAAAGGAGAACACTGGCATTTTTAACATCTCTTATTACAAAAAGCATGTACAGCACAGACAAATAAGATGCCTGACAATGCTCTCCTGTAATTAAAATTAGTGCTTAATGTTGCTTTTTCCATTAAAAAAATTACCTTTTTTCTCCAAGAATAAAACCATCATGTGGCAGTATTATCTCTGAACAAGACTATCACAAGTCCATTTTAACTATCTTAGATATATTCCAAGCAGATCAAAACTCTTGCATACAAATTCTGATATTTAAAAGCCATGTCTTAGATGAATCAGGAAGGCACAATTTCCACAGACAGTTTTGAAAAAAAAACCACAAAACAACCCTGTCATATTTTAGAAGAAATTAAAGTATCTCTGCCATTGCTCCCCTGGGAGTTAAGTGTATATTTTAGCCCTTTCATCAGCACTAGAACAGCCAGGCCCACAAGCCTGGCTGCAGAGCAGCAGGATCCCACTCGTCCTGAGCTTTTGCTAGTGACCAAGACTGCACCTGAAGGGCAACAACATCAACAATTCCAGCTTTGCCACTGGATCTACAGGGATCAAGATTCTGTGGTTACCAACAATCAGCACCATTTTGCTTTGACAGTAAAAACTTCAGGACACGACATGAAGAAGAGTAAATCAAAATGCCTATCTGCCCTGGCATTCTGTTGCGCCCTCTCTCACGTCAGCTATGTCATCTAACATAAAATCTCTATTTTACTTAGAATAAAAAAACCCTCTATTTTACTTAAAATTGTTCTTCCTAACAAGTATCCCTTAAGACTAGTATAGCCCTGCCTGTGCACAAGCCTACCACTTCTGTTCAAATACCCGCCAGCTTTTTTATTAAAGTGGATCAGACAATTTAAAATAGATTAAACCATTATTTAACCACAGCTGGAAATCCAACCCCATTCAATGTTTTATTCAATGGATTTTAAAAAAGTTTCTTTGCCTTATTGCACTAATATTCCTGTAATACAGATGTAATAAAAATAGTTTTATAGCAGCATGAGGATGTATTTCTAAAGTCCTCATCAAGGGCGAGTGTTAATAACCTGCAGCTAATCTAAAAACATTTTGTGAGCATCACCAAACCATGCTTTTCTTAACCAGAAAACCACTGGGCTGGAAAGAACTTCTAAACTTCAGACTCTGGTTCCTTCAATCTGTTCTTGAGAAAGGGTTTAACGATACCAATGTACTCTTCTAAACTCAGTTTTCCATAACCAGAAAGCTGCTGTGTTCTTCCTCCACATTTGAAATTATTATGGAAAGATAAGGTTTCATTTCAAACTTCTGGCAGGATTTTTCTTAAAGGTGCCTGCAGGGATTTAATGGCATGTCAGAACAATGCCTTTTCTGTCTTCTATGGATTTATTCTCTTTTTCCATTGCAGAGAATGCTGGATATCCTTGTTAAGCCTTAATAAGTAAATGCCCAAAGTAAATTAAGTAACATGGGCTTTGCAAATTCAGACCAACAAAAAAGGCCAACAAAGGCCAATAAAGCAGCGAAGGGCTGCAAAACCAACCAACTAACCAAATAAAAATAGAGCAACTTACTGTGGCTAGTCAATTATTATTTTCTTAAAGTGCCCAAGAACCAACTAAAAGCATTTCATGCCATGTTTTTCATTCACATTGGACCTAATTCAGTGTGAACTCAAAGCTTTTCCCCGGTGACCATCTAAGTGTTTCTCTCTCACATTGCCCACCCTTTTCCCACCTTGATTTGTTTTTTAAGGCCAAAATTCACATGGGAAAATGTCAAATATGGCATCATTTCCACCATCCTGCCCTGGTCCATGCTCACCAACCCCAGGCTTCAGCTTTTGAGGCAGAGCCCAATAAGGAACTTCCTGTGGTGAGGAGTGTTACAACATCAAGGAAAAGCACTTGAAGCTTCTGAAAACCAAGACGAAATCAGGAAGACACAGCTCCACCACACTCCTTTCCATTCTCTTCCCAAGGGACTCTTACCCAGTCTCCTGAACCCAGTCTGCTTACCTAGTCTGCTCTCTAGAAGCCCAAGGCACCAGTCCTACTGACGCCTATCTTTAGCCCTCCAAAAATGGAAAGACTATATCCTTCCATGATCACTATTAAGCAGTATCAAGAAACCCAAACCAAACAAAAAACTCCACAAAATCCCAACACTTACAAAGTGATTTTCAAATCAATTTGTAATGTATCTCTGGAGAAAGCCCCATTTGCAGTGTCAAGAGAAAAACAACAAAATTTCAAGTCACTATTTATTAAGGATTAACAGGCAACAGCATTTTAAAATGCCATCTGCAATAAGCACACCTTCTCAATCACGGACTCTCCTAAGAAAGGTGAACAATTATTTCGAAGGGAACATGTCGGCCCTCCCAGTGTTACAGAAATGGAACCCCATCAACAATCCTGTTTTCGGGATAATCTGGTTCAACGTGTATTCCACTTCATTCCAGATCCAGAAATCAGTTTCCCAGTTTTAGCAACTAAAAGGTTCAGATCACATTGAAAGTCACCATGCAGGCTTTCTATGGTTGGGATCTCTTCCTGATCACAGGAAGGCTCACAGCAGGCCATGAGACAACACAGTTCAAGTTAGTGGCTGCAGTTTGCAGACAGAATATGGGACTCCGAGCTGGGAACAAAACCACAATCCTGAAATTATGTGCATTTCCTTCAGACCCAAGACTTCTAACTTACATTAGATGAGACAAAGGCCATACAACTGTCACTTAAAAAGGTTTAGTATCTGAAAAATCTGAAAAAAAAGTGAAAAAATTATGAACACAATTTGGTTTTAATCTTTTAAGACTACAGCTTTCAAGGGTTTTGTCAAATTAGGACAGTTAGATTTTTGGTATTTAAATTAAAGCTAACACCTGACTATTACCACAGAGGTGACATTAAAATCAGAATAGAATCACCACTTTCATCTGTTAAATTAACCAACCAAAGAACTATTTTATTAATTTTGATAACACAAAAAAGACAGAAAAGTGTCTTTTTCTACTACTAGCTGAGCCCTAGTACTGGCTCAGCTCAAAATGCTGGGGATGAGAAAACCATGCCAGATTGTTTTTCAAGGCCTGTTGAGACCACCTGGGTTTAACTGCGTGGAAGAATTTTCTTACTAAGAAGTGGTCTGAGTAGCACTGCTAACCACGGCAGTGAACAGCTATCAGGGTGCCTGCTGCACACGAGTTACTACAGCTCTTACTTCAGCTCCAGAGAGCCCAGGTGGGCACTGTGCCTCCTCCTGCTCACACCTGCTCTCTCCTCAGCTTCACTACGACACTGAAGTCCAAGGATGTGCGTGATGCTTCTGCTCAGGGCTGGCTCTGTGTTTTCCCAGACAGAATGTTCTCCATGGCAGGCGACAGGAGTAAAGACAGCTTACCACTCATTTGGGATGACTCACCAGCAGGAAGAGGGAGAGAGAACACACTCCTGCCCAGTCAGGGAAACCTTTCCAGTTAAGAGATCTCAGAGAGCCCTATTTCAAAGAATAAATATACTGCCCATTTCACATGGAAAGTAAGAAAAATAGATCTATGACACCCTCCCACTAAATTCCAAACAAATCAGCAGTGAAGCTGATGACATTTAAACCCAGGTGCTGTCACCAGGCTTTGAGAAGGATCCCCCATACTCCAGTGTCTCAGGCTAACCCAATACCAGGACTGTGCCGACCAAAGAGGTGTTAAATGCACGAAGGAAAGCAAAGTATTGCTCAGGTGTTTCAGTCACAGCAACATTAGTTAATCCACAGAGAACACCTCCAGGAGAAGCATGGCCTGGGCTGCTCCCACATTCAGACTGAGGGTTACACAACCACCACCTCTGAACTATCCCTTCAACCCTCTTCCTTGCTTCCCTCCGACTTGGCTGACTGGAACAGCACATGGCACACACACAGAAAATCACCCACCATCTGAGCTGTGCAGCATTTCCTACCGAGGCTGAACTAAATCCTCTGAATCATCTTGCAGTGCCTCACCGAGGGCACAGGGGAGGAAGGTTAACGCAGTTATCCTTCCCTCAGCAAAATGACAGATGTGCTTCCTTTAAGATGACCCTGAAGCGATCGGTAAGCTTCCATTCTGTTCTCTTAATCCATTTCAAATCCAAATTTCTGTACATGGATATTCCAGGAGGTGCAGTTCACTAAAGCTCTCAGAACTGAACCACATCAATCAGTTTTAATGCTAAAATGTATTTCACTAGGCTGTGCCTATAATATCCATTCAGGTAATATAGGTAACACATACAGGTAACAACTATGATCAGGTATAAGGCTAAACATGTTTCTTCATGTCCAGTATTTATTAAAATATTTGGGAAAATATCTAACAGTTTTGAGGTCAGTACTGTCAATTTTTGTAGTCTAAAAAGTGGTAGCACCACCATCAAAATCCAGAAGTTTTTGACAGTTTAAAGTAATGCTGTTCTGGATTTAAATTGATATGTACTTGATCTGACCATTTTTCTATCTATTCACACAGATTTTACAAATATGGGAAATCTTCCCCAAGGGACATTGCATTAACTTTGTGTATTATTTGTACAAATACCTGTAAGTTTGTACAGCTACAGACTGGAATCTTCTGGATTCTGTGACATGACCAGCGAGAATAGAGAACATGAGATAGAGAAGTAACACTTCACAGGTCTTCCCATGTACTAATAATTGTACTCCTTTAAATATGCTTTAAAAAGAACAGATACCAGATGGGAACAGCAAGCAGAAAAAGAGAAGAAAGAAACTTGAGCTAGGGGACTCCTGGGCTTTTTCTGCTGTCAGTTTAAGATTGCAATCTTCCAGCCATTAAGAAAAGTATCAGTACCTAAAGAATTTAGGAAATTATACGGAAATAAAACAGAGGTAATTAAAGAAAAATGCCACTGCTAAATATTCAGTGGAAAACTATGCCCATGTACCAGACAGAAAAAGAGTAACCAGTTTCCTGGTTAAGCTTACTGAAAACAATACTCAGTAACTACTTCCAGCTGAGTATGAACATTTGCTATGATGCAATCTACCAATTAGAATTCCAAGGACAGTGCTTTGCAGATTAATAATGAGCTAAGTACAGAACCGAAGAGGAGAGAGACTTCCAAACTTCTTCAGGTCTCGCTTCCTCTGCTGGGTAACAACAAGGTCAGGAAGTGGGCAAGAACTCTGACGTGGGTTTTAATTTTTAGGAAAGGCCATTTATCCAGGTGGCTGCAGTGTATCCCAGCATGAGAAGTCACTTACTGCCCTTTTTGAGCATAACTTTCAGGAATAAATAATTTTTCATCTTAAGTAGCTCAAGTATATTCCGTAATTACTAAACACAGGCTAAAGCAACCCACAAATCTTCAAAACATTTTATGGCTTGCACTAAACCTGTTTGCTACCTTTATGACTGGACACTTATTCCCAGTCCACACTATGGATGTGCCTTATGGATACTGCTACCAAAGTCAAGGAGATTAAATACATAATAAGAAGAAACTGTACCAGAAAGAAAAGCAGAATTTTAAAAACAGGAGAAAAGCACCCACTGTTCACCTGGACAATCATACAGCTGCAGCAACCACGTCAGTCGCTGCCTGGCCTCTAACACGTGCTGGCTAAGGAGAAAATTACTTCCATTAAAGCTTTCTATGGAAGAGCCAAAATCGAGCTCAGAAACGCTGTGCAACCAGGTGCTTTGACTTCCTAAAGAACACAAACATATATTATAATATTACATATTTTAAAAGTCTATGTATAGGCCTTATGATTCTCTTCTGCACTTCTCATTTTAGTGTTCTCCAACAAAAAAAAAAAAAAAAAAAAAAGGGGTGGGGGCAGAAATTTAGGGAAATAGCTCATGCATTTTTTACTCAAAACAGGTAAAAATAACTTTGCAACGCAAGACATCTTGCTCCAAATATTACTCTTTCTATTACAAGACAAAGCAATACCAAGTCTTGAGGGAGGTTAAAAATACAGGGACAAAATAAAGCTAAAAATCAAAAAGCTATAAAAAAATCACACAAAATGAGATAAAACCAAAGTACGATATAACATTTAAGAATATAGAATTTATTGCTATGAAATGCAACATCAAAATTAGCTCACCAATGAGTTATCACATGTTCAAAATAGGGTTGTTCAGAATCCAAGAAACAAGGTGATGTTGGAGGTAATTATAAGAAAATTTAGTGGACATGAAAATATAGATGTATAAAGAAATGTAACGAAATGTGCAAAATTCTCTCTCAACAGATGAAGATAATAAAATGTCTCTTTTCTCATTTAAATCAGAAGCCTCTCCATTAGCAAACAGAAAAACAGAACAGTTGCTTCTTCACATTCCACAAATAAAATGGCTCACACAATGTCAAGTCTGCCACCTTTCTAGCACAGTAGTTACCAAAACAGATCGACTTACAGAGGACAGCCACAGCTCCAGACTCAAACATGAGACATTCTTCTCTGTTCCTGGTTTCCACAATCACGCTGAAGGGAAGTGGATCCAACTTGTGATAGACACGGTATCCTTTACTGAAAGCCATTTTGCCTTAAACACAGGCAGCCCTGTCCAACACAAGATGATGTTAGTGAAACCTCCCTATGCTTCCAGACACCTCCCGCAAAGCTGGTTTGACCCACAGCCTTTCCTAGGGATTTAACGTGTTCAACAAAAACAAACAACACAATCCCCTGCTCCCTCATTCCACCTCATGAGACTTAGTTTATCTATGTCCAAAAAAAAAAATACAGGGATTACCTAAAGATGGCATAAGAGTGTTTCAAAACCAGAACTACCCAGAGAAACACCTTCCAAAATCTGGATTAATTTAAAAGCTTCTTTGAGACAACTAGAATTTTACATAATCCCACACTGGTTTGTGTTGGAAGGGACCTTAAAGTTCATCCAGTTCCACCCCCCGGCCATGGGCAGGGACACATTCCAGTATCCCAGGTTACTCCAAGCTCTGTCCAACCTGGCCTTGGATACTTCCAGGGATGGCGCAGCCACAGCTTCTCTGGGCACCCTGTGCCAGGGCCTCCCCACCTCCTCAGGGAACATACCTAAATATAATCCTACTCTATTTTAGTTTAAAGCGCTTTCTTTCCCAAAACTTAATAAACAGGATTTCTTCTTAGAGAAATAAAAAAACCAAAAAGGCTTTCCAGCTACCAGCAATATGGAAGAGTAGCGACCACCTTAATGGTAAACAGTGCCAAAAGCAGAGGGGGAGACCTCAGATTTTAGATGTATTTCACTAATTCTGCCCTTGTACAAAGGGACAGTATATTTTAAACACTGAAGCCGTCAAGACATTTTAAAGGATCGTACAAAAATGTCAACCTATTTTCGGCTTTTCCCCCCCTTTTTTAACGAAAGCAGTGCTTGATTTGGATTTAAACCCTGCCCTGCGGCGGCTGAACATCGCAGTATCGTACTGGTGACGCTGCCCGCCAGCCACACACGAGTGAGATCTTAAAAAAAACCCCACAAAACTCTCACACTGCAGCAAACCATAAACAATCGTGAGAGCAGCCAAATTTTCTGTGCTAAGGCTGCGGGAAATCATAGCGAAGGAGGATTGTTGCGGAGCGGNCAAACCATAAACAATCGTGAGAGCAGCCAAATTTTCTGTGCTAAGGCTGCGGGAAATCATAGCGAAGGAGGATTGTTGCGGAGCGGGGCCTTCCGCCCTCCCTTCCCGGCAGCT
>VZRH01007832.1:3012-20738 GCA_013397555.1 Urocynchramus pylzowi
GGGGCTGGGCCCGTTCCCGTGCCCGTGCTCCTGCCCGTTCCCGTGCCCGTCCCCCTGCCCGTTCCCGTGCCCCGCCGAGTGCGGCCGCTGCCCGCAGCTCCGGCTTTGGAATAGCGCAGGCGGAATTCAGAAGTGTTCCAGGCTTGTTGGCTCGGAGGCTGTCTCTGAAAATAAGTTTGTTGTGATAGGCACCTGGAAGTGAAGCGCAGAGAATTAGCGAACGCTTCGTTTGTGTGTAATAAGAACCGAAATTTAATGGTTTTTTTGCACAATCGTGTGATACTGTGTTTAAAGTTTGCGATCATGAAGAATCTTGTGTAATGTATGCGAGCTGCTAAAGGAGCAGTTATTAGTTGCACTCTTTTAAATGTTAATGACTGAACCACTGACTTTGGAATAAATTATTTCCAGTCTGACACGTAAACATACTTAGAAGAGAGTGTGGAAAAGGGTGGGAGGTTTCCTTGTAGGATGTACAGTGAGAGTTCTCCAGACTGGGTCGCTCAGGAGTAGTTGGAGGTGAGTCAGCTTTGATAGTGTCTCTTTTTTTAGCATAGCTATGTTATACCAGGCCCTGAAAACACATCAGTAAACACTTGACGTGTATTGTAGTTGCTTTACGTGGCTGCACGTAAAGCAGCAGCGACAAAAGCCTGATTCGTGAATCTAGAAGCAGGAGGAGGTTTTTGGGAAGTGGAGCCCTCCCCTGCTGTTGTGTGAGTGTTGGTGTTTGTTAAGTGGGTGTTGCTTGATTCCTGTTCAAATCAAAACAGGATATTCAGACTTTTTTATTGTATTTGCTTACACAGATGAACCAGTGATTTTTTTTCAGGCTGACTACCTCAGTTTTTCAAGATTGCAATCAGATGTGGGTTTTATGCTTTTATATTCCTACAAGGACTGGTTTAACAATTTTGAAGTTAAGGCTGGAGAGAAGACTCTAAAGCTGTGGAAAAATATAACCAAGTAGACAATGTAAATCAAATCCATTTGTCATATATATAGTGACTTTGATATTCCAAAACTTACGTAACTTTCATGTCAGTTTTTGTTTTACTCTGCTCTTTTGTGCTGCATGTATTTGTTTCTTGTGTTACTTGTACTTCATACTGGAAGAACAGACGGTGTGCTGTGAACTCTGATTCACTTCATTAAATATAAGCTGCTTTTGCATACTGTGATTGTCAGGAGCAGCGAAGTGAGAAGAGTTCAGCAGATTTCTTACTTCCTCTAATTTGTTTGAATAAACCAAAAGAAATAAAAGGTTATTTATTTACTTTGCTGGTAAAAAGGGAGTATTAAAACCACGTTTTCCCTGCTGTTTAGGACTTCCAGGATTAGTCTTATTTGCAGTCCTTGCCAGATCCTTTCTGTAGTTAGACCCTGTGACAAGTAGGGTGCACACGTGCTTTGAAGTTGATCTAAAAACCAAAGTCATCTCCCAGATGCATTTGTCAGGCTAATGCTCAGGCACTGCTGCTGGCCTGCAGCCTGGCTGTCATGTAGGAAGAAGTCCTGATCCTGCTTTCCCTGACCAAAATAGTAGGTGGTTTGTGCTGTTGATACTCAGCTGTCTGGACTGTGTGTGCTCAAAGAGCAGAGATGTAAACACAGAGTTTAAAGGGGCTCTGGGCTGCTGTGTAGGGCAGTAGCACTGCTCAGCATCCTTGGACAACACATGGTGTTACCCCAAGCTGAGGCAGAGCAAGTGCAGGGAGGATTGCCTGGCTGTGCTGCTGACAGCTCTCAATAAATCTGCATTTGCATATGGCATTTAGTTAGAATTTGTCCCTTGGTCTGCAGAGCTTTTTGTAGTGACTTGTTTATAAGTGTGCCGTGATATTATCAAACCTCATGGTAGCACTCAAGAGTTGTTTGTGACACAAGGGCAGTCACTGCGTTTTCCTTTCATTCTTGCATAACTCCAGAGGCAAAACAGGTGAGGGGAGTAGGAGCTGTCACTGAGGGGGTTTGAGCAGGTGGATTGATTGGGGCCTGCTGGTGGACATTTGTCAGGCTCTTGTGATCCTTAATATGGATCAGTGATGGGCAGAGGGGGGCATTCGGATCCTGCCCTTTGGCTGCAGTGCATATTTCTGGTTCAAGAGTGTGAAGCTTTCAGTAAGTAACATGCTTTTCCCTAGTCCAAGGATTAAGGTACTAAAAATAATTTTAAATGTTCCCATAATTGCTTTAGAGATAAACACATTTGTGGGACTGGTAAGAGGGAGTAGCAGCACACGGGTTTCCCCTTTGCTCCCTTTTGAAGCAATCAGCTTGTCAGTCAAAATAGGCTTATACCACATTTAGCCACTTCTCCTGCACGGATCTGGGTGTGCAGGAAGAGCTGCACTGGCGGTCCCTTGCCTTGAGTCCCAGCAGGAGTGCTCTGTGAGCGTGTCACTGCCTGGATTTCAGCTCTTGGTTGTGGCTGCAGCTTCTCCTCCTCTTCACTGTGGCAGCCAGCAGCAATTGCTCTCTCGTAGTTCACAGTGTAGCACCATAAATCCCAGCTGTCCACGGTGCTATAAGTTATTCTTACAGTTAATCCTTTGCTCTCTGAGCACTTAATCAGACCTCTTGTGCCCTTGTGTCTCAGTGTAGAACATGAGAAAATCTTGATGTGTGTGACCTTGTAGGTCTGTCTGTCAGAGCATTGATAATCTGCATATAGTGCTTTGTGTATTCTCTGATCTGGAATGAGAAAATATTTATAAAATGTGGCTATTGCTAGTAAAATATATCTGCAGGTGGAAGTATTTAATGAATTACATATATATGACTTGTCATTCTATGTTTGTAATTCTTAGATTGCAAGAAGACCCTCCTGTGGGTGTCAGTGGTGCACCATCTGAGAATAACATAATGCAATGGAATGCAGTTATATTTGGGTAAGAGTTCTTGGTCACTATGAAATTCAGTATTAGAGGGCTAAATATGACAAGCTCATGTTTGTTTTTATAGTTGTTCTCTTGTTTCATGTATGTTAAGTCAGTGAACTTAAAAAAATGGCCAAGTGTTACGGTAAAAATCTCTTTTCACAGATAAAAGGGAAAGGTTAGGAAGGAAAAAAAAAGAAATTTATTCAGCTTTTTTTGTTGAATAAAGCTTACATATGGCTTAATAAATAGGTTATACTGTGTTATGAAAAAGCAGAATTCTTCTTTAAAGTACAAAAGTGCCACATGTTCTCAGCCATTAAATCCAGATGTATTAGTGATTGGATTGAGTCCTAGCAGGACAAGGTACAGCATCTGACTGGGAAGTTACATTAGGTATCCTGTGGAAGAGGAGGTGACTTAGTATCCTTTCATAAAACTGAAGTGTGCTTGCTAATAATCTGCTAATTTATTCCAAACTAGTCACCTAAAGGTATGTGTGTTGTTTGGGATGATGATAAAGTAGATATCCCAAATAGTAGGTGACTATGGGACATGTCTTAGATACAACAAAGCTCTCAGAGTTTACCTAGGGATGCTTCTCTAATAATGTAAATTATTGCTTCTGTCTGTATCTTGGAGAGGATGAGAGAGAAGATATATATTTATTGTGCTTGTGTGGAAGTAGGTAATGATCACTTTTAACTGGAGTTTCTTTTTAAACCCTTTCAGGCCAGAAGGGACACCTTTTGAAGATGGTAAGTTGCTAACTTTTGTATCCTTTGTCATTCTAATAAATGTTGCCAGTACTAACATTGTTCTGCTTTTGAAAAATAACAGATGCTATCTGTGTATAATTTGAAACAAAGCAAGTAAGTGAAGCAACGAGGCTTTCTGGCTATAAAAATACGGATCTTGATTTAAGCAGTGTCTCCTCACGCTGGCTCATGGTTGTTTAGAAAGCTACAAAGCAATGCTTCTATCAAGGCTTTTTCATACCTACCCACCACAAGAGCTTTTAGCAGGGCTCATTGGCCTGCTAAAAACACACTGCCAGGTGTGTTTGCACATCTCTTTAGCTGAGCTCAACAGGAGCTTTTCTCGTTTCATCTTTTGGCATGTTTGATTCATCACTGTTCTCCTAATGAAGAACAGGTGAAAAACCACCAGAACTCAGTGAGATTGAGGGAATCCCAAATTTGTACATAAACATGAAAGCTAGTGTGTAATGACCCTCCCTTAGGCATATGAGGAGTAATGAGTTTAATAATTATAGTATTATTGCAGTAATTGGCAGCAGATGGGTTTTTCTCTGTGTTGGGTTGGAGGAATTACAGTAAATTATTCACTGATCCATAACAAAGGTTTTCAGTGAATCAGTTGTGAGCTCCAAAGACTGACATTGCTGATTATGAAATTCCAGTGTTTCTTTGCTGGCACCACAATGCCTTCTTAATGAAACGCCTTAAAGTCACCCAAGTCCATGGACCCAGCATACCTGGGTCATGGAAAAGTGGGATAATGTTGGATAAGGCTGCCTTTGCCATGTATGCAGTGAGTCTCCAAGCTCCTACCCAGCCACTACTGCTGGGTTTATTACTCTAAGCAGTAGTTCCATAGTTCCATTATCACTTGAAAGATATGAAAAGCAATCAGATTCAGTGTTGTTTTTTTAGATAATGATGAGGAGAAATGCTGGTCATGGAGCACATAAATTAATTTGTTGTCTATGTTTCTGGTTGTGGTCTTTTGTTGTTAGTTATCTGATTGTGTTTATCTTTGTTTGGACAGGTACTTTTAAACTAGTAATAGAATTTTCCGAAGAATATCCAAATAAGCCTCCAACTGTTAGGTTTTTATCAAAAATGTTCCATCCAAATGGTGAGTAAACCATCTTTATTTAGTTGTAATACTCATTAAATATTACAGTGTGGTCATGCATTCTCTGAAGCTCCAGAGTGCTTAATCTCTCTTCACTGCCATCTCCGAAGTAGATGCCTATGACAGCAACTGCTTGACGAAAAATTGAGAGTTATGATGCTATTAAGAAGCAGCTATCTGCCTCTTACTAATCAATATGTAGCCTCAGTAGCAAAGCCTGTGAGTATTTTCAGCAGCAGCTGCACTTAGGTTGGTTTAAAGAGGCAGTTCTGGCTGCAGATTCCTGCCCCCTTCCATTTAACAGCAGCTGTGTCTGTGCAGCCACAGCATGAGCTGCAGGGAACTGATGGAGCCAAGGGTTAATTATTCCTGCTAGGTGAGGTTTCACCCAAGACCCTGCTTTCATCTGGTGCTCTGTGCCTACCAGGACTTGCACAGGAAAGAAAATGAGAATGCTCAGTCGTAGAGGAGGCATCTGACCCCATCTCAGTGATGAGGGCAGCCATGAGAGTGCACTGTGCTGCCTCCCCCAGCACTGATGGCTTTTGCTGAGTGCAGAAAAAATCCTGCCTGATGCTCTGTAGAAATTATGCCTCACATACTGTGCAGGCCAGTTTGTCTCTGCCACAAGGTCTGCAATTTGTTGGGAACAAGCTGGAAGACAAAGGTGTAGAAGTTTGAGCAGTGAGTCTCAGGTTCATGTGAACTCCATGAGACTGATAGGTATCCAGACAGAAGCAGGATTTCCGGCCCTTTTCCATATTTTTTACTGTCTGCCTTGGTGCCTCTCATAGTGAGTGCAGAGTGTGTGAAAATGGGGTAGGAGCTGCCCCTGCTTGTGGTGTGGTGGTGTGAGTGGCTCCACTCCTGCAGTGGAGGCCTTGCTGCTGCCTGGGAGGCCTCTCCACTGTGGCAGTGTGGGTCAGTCACACTGGAGGAGCAGGACAGCAAGTCTGCCCATTCCTGTGCTAGTGCCATTATCTTCAGACTTTCCTTCTTTCCCTCTTAGGTGTTCTGTTAATTTCAGTAATAAATCTTCAAAGTATGTGTCAAGCCACAGAAGATGGTGAGACAAACTGCTTTCCTCTTTCCTAAAGCATTAATCTGAGCACAGACTGAATTGGAGCAATAACTCTGCCCTGAACAGTGCCATAAATGTGACAGTTTCTAAGTGATACCTGTGTTGTGTTTACAGTGTATGCAGATGGCAGCATATGTTTAGATATTCTTCAGAATCGCTGGAGTCCAACATATGATGTTTCATCTATTTTAACTTCAATTCAGGTAACTTTGCATCTGTTTTACCAAATAATTATGTTATTGTTGATCTCTAATCCAGAATTCACAGGTCAGTGATGAGGATAGCCAGGTATCTATATCAAGGGGAGCTTCAAATCCTTAGGAGCTAAGCAGTATTTTTAGATCAAATAAAGACAAAGATGCTACATAATCACTAATTCTGAGATACTAAACTGCCATTACATATTTTTGCAGAGGAAAGCAATTACTGATTTGTGTTCATTTTTAACTGTTTTTACTCAAGATAGGATATCAGATGCAGAAATTTGCCTCATGTTTGAAACATTTAACTTTACTGTGAAGCCCTCAAAGGGACAATATTGCTGAAACACACTACTTGGAATAAGTAAAAATGTCCTGGCACAGTGGAAATGCACAATTCCTTTGCTCCTGTGTAATTGTTCTAATTTTTCAACAGTCATGTTTTGTAGGAGACATCTTAGCCCCTCTTTAGTCCTGAATGACAGTATAATGTAATTACCAAATAGTCAGTTAGCTCCATAGTGCTGACTCGCACAAACTGATTTGTGAAGCTACAAGTGTGTGCAGCACTGATGCTTAGGCAGGGTGTAATTTGAGTGTCAGTAATATAATTAGGTGTGCCTAACCATGACTTTAACTAGGTTTTTTAACTGGGCCATTCTGAGTTGTGTCAGCCTCTGAAACACATTTGGCTTGAAAATTGATTTTTTCTTGATTTACATGTGTTGGTTTGTCTCACCTTATGTTTTCCCCTTTTTCCAGTCTCTGCTTGATGAACCCAATCCAAACAGTCCAGCAAACAGTCAGGCAGCACAACTTTACCAGGAGAACAAACGTGAATATGAGAAAAGAGTTTCAGCTATTGTCGAACAAAGTTGGAATGATTCGTAACAGCTGCTATGTTACTCTCCATCCTCATAATCATTATGTACAATTTAACTCTCAATAGAAAGGCTACCAGAAATTTCAAGTGCCACAGTTCTATGAATTTGCATAAAAACTCATTTGCAAACAAAATTAAGCCCTCCAGTTTAGGGGAAGCTAAAAGCTTGTGTATCTCAATTAACGTCCTTTTTATTGCATGGTAAGAACTAAGTTATTGCTACATAAATTTGTAATATATCCTGTTTGTATTTTTTTTCCAAGTGTATAATGTTGGTGTGGAGTTTTCATGACAGAATATACACATTTTGTAAATCTGTACTTTTTCAAATATTGAATGCCTTATTTTTGAATTCTTTAGATTTTTAAATTGGAGAAAAGCACTTAAAAAAGTTTTTATATATGAATATTTCATGTAAAACTGTTAAATACATAACCTTAGTGCAAGACATTCTGCTCTCACTCTATCTTTTTCCAAGGGCTCATTTTTTTGTTCATGCCGTTGATACCCTGCACTTTACAAACAGAAAAGTTAATCCACTTTTGCAGCTGTCTTCATGGCATGTCTTTGCTTCAGCACCACAGCTTGACTTGATCCTGTGTGTCCTCAGTTGTATGAGGAAGAGACATTTTGGTAGCTGCCAATTACAAATGGGGAAACAGATGTAACTATTTTGCTAAAAGTCCCACCTTAAACCAGCAGCAGAGTTGCAAACATAACCTGGATGACCAGGTTTGGTGAAAACTTATTAGAATAAGTTTTATTTTTCTGAAATATTGTATTTTACAAACCTGGAAAATGTCATCTAAATCTGTCCTATATTCACATAGTGATAGTGTAATATAGTTTTGAATATCTTCTAATAATTAAAGAGGTTTCCCATTAGTTTCCCTTGGGGGTAGGGAAAAAATTAATCACCAACAGAAGAAAACATGTCTGCAGATTTAATGGAGTTATTCTTTAAAGCTGGACTGTGTACCGTGTGGTCAGGTCTCATGTCTGTATCAAAGAAGTTCCACATATTCTTAAATTGACAGTTTAAAGAACTTTGGCTTTGTTTTTGTAATTGTTGATGTGGTGGTAATTTCTTACTGTATTCTGTAAACCAGGCTAGCTGGCTACAGTAAAGAATTAAGCCATTTTTTTCTTCCAGCATTAAAATTGTAACAACTTTTCATAATTCCAGCCAGCATTACGTATGTATTAAACTCCCCAAATCCCATACCAAAATACAGCTCAGTGGTGCCTAAAAAGCAATGGAAATTTATTTCACCTAGAAAAGAAAGTGTTGTTTATTTGCAGCAGTCATTACTAGAAGTTATTTTCAATGCACTGAAACAAGAATATCAATTTACACCTCACACCTGCTTGTAAAGATCTGTGGTTTCTGGGAGCAGCACTCAAGTTTAGAAATGGCACTCAGAATATTGTCAAACCAGACTCTGTTAGTAGCTTGTGGAGTAAAACTGCTGTGCCTTGGGTAAGCATTAGTGTACAAAGGCTCAGAAAATATCAATGCTATGTAATAACTTTGCTCTCATTAAGTCAGCTTGCTTTCCTTGAACTGCTGAATTTGTGTTTAAGAATTTTTCAATCTATGTCTGATTAATAACAGAAACTCCAAAGGATCCAATTTGCTTTTGGTTGTGGTAAAGTTACAGTAACACTGGCAAAGTGGTGCTACGTGGCTTAAAACATCAATGCAAAGATTTTTTTTGTTCAGAAATATAACATGGAAAAGCTTCCTTGTTCTAAGAATTAATCTAAACTTTTTTTAATTTGCTTCCTCTTTCAGTATTTTTGTTCCTTTGAGGTGTGCATGAGCTAAGATTTGCTGTTCATTAGCATTCACATTAATTTGATTTTTCCTGAACAGCCAGTTTGGCCCAGTTATAGATTGATGACCCTCAGAACATGTTTTTGTGTCTCTGGGATGTGTGAGGAACAAAATTGGAGCAGAAGGGGGTTTAATTAATGATGGGCACTGCAAGCTGCCCCTGCTGGGACCACGCTGTTCAGGGACAGGAGTTTCTGAAGGTGTCCAAGAGCATTCTCTGCAGAGGGCAGAACTTGAAGCCTACACTTAGCAAAGTCTGGCTGGAAGGTGTCCTGCTGTCCCTCAGACAAAGGCAAGGTGCTGCATCCCAGGGTGGGGTGGGGAGGAGCATTCCCTTGCTCATCAGGTTTCCCAGGGTAACACTTGAGATGACTCTGCAAGCTGCGTGGGAATGTGGGAATGGTGAGAAGCCAGGCTCCATGGTGGCCTGTGGGACACACTGGTACAGAGGAATTGTTTGTGGAGGAGGGATCCTGGAGCAGCTGGGGGCTGCTTGGTGCATCCCCAGGGGGTGTGGGAGAAAGGGTGACTTCTGTGAGCCCTCCACCAATACACATTAAAAACAGCATAGGCTAAAATCTGGTAAAACTTGCTAGAAAACAGCTATATTACCAGGCAGAAGGAAGCAGGCCAGAGGTCATGGTGTAAAGGAAGCAATGTGTGTGAGCTGTCAGCACTCACTGGTATTGCTCAGGGCCACAGATTCCCCTTGGAGCCTTCACATGCCCATGTTCAGCATCTCTAGTGGGTTTAGATGTACTGACTGTTCAGGCCTCTGTGTTCCTTACTGCTCACTGCTCCCACCACCCTTCTTTTGGGACCACCTGGTCCCTGGGCTGAGCCCTGCAGGCTGCCCTGCTGTGTGGGTGCTGAAACAACAGGTCAGGAGTGTGGGTAATGGGCAGATGAAAGCCCTTTCCCTCTGTGCTACAAAGAACAGGAGCGATGACAAACACAAAAAGGTTCAAGTGCACTGATTCACAAGAGCACTCCGTAGTCACAATAAACTTTGTGGCACAATTATCTACTTAAATAGTATGCTGGGATGCTTGATTTTTAATGTATTAGGAGATGTAATGCACTAAGCTTGGTAGGACAGTGGGACTAATTAAGGAAGGACTGATGGGTTCACAGTTTTGGATTTATAGCTTCTCATGGGGCTTTTGTTCATTGATATTAAACAGTTCATAATCACTTCTTTTCCATTGGACTCATATAAAGATTGAAAAACATAGTGGAGACATCTTTAAATTATTCACCACAGAGTTTTTGTCCTTTATATCCATGTCATTCTCCTGATTTTACAGGTGGACAGACAGAGGCATCCAGGTTTGCAGTGTTCTTGTGTCAGTCAGGAAGCCATTGGTGGGGCTGTGGGTGAGAACCATTCCCAGGCATTCCCTCATCTGAGTTTCAGGTTTAAAACCAGCTTTGCCTTCAGGTTTATCACACTAACATTATTCATAAGAAGAATCAAACACTGCACTGCTCGTGCTGCTTTCTTCAGATCTCAGTTCCCTAAAGATGTCTCATCCAAATGCAGTCCCAAGCCAGAACTACGGGACTTGGATCTTCACAAATGTGATTAACTTCACTAGTGTGAGTCGTCCCATTGGGATTCTTCACCATAGTACAGATAAATGTGTGTAATTGAAGAATCAAGGCCTTAGGCTGTGAGAAGTGAAGAAATCACAGCTTGAGGTACTATATCTGCAGCTTCTTTGTGGGAGGTTTGTATTAATAGTCAATTAATTCAGTGTGTCAAACAAATAAAGCTTTAAATATTTAGAGATTAGGAGGTGCCTAATAAAAAATTTACCGGAAAAAAGGAAGATTCCCTGATCGCTACAGGGGCATTGAGGTATTCAAAATAAAATAGGTAGGATAATGTAGACAGTTAAATACTTCCCATTTAACATGTCACGAGTCTGTGAGAATAGCTTTTGATGCATGTAAAAATGCACCAGGAGAGGAAGAGACTTCTCATCCGGCCAGACTTCCCAACCTGTGTTTTTATTTGAGGTTTTTACTGTTTGTGGAAGCTGTCCCAGGCAAATACTATGCCTTATTTGTTTGGAATTGTTTTCTGGAAGAGGAAAGGTGTAATCAGCAGGCAATCTGCTGTAATGTGTGAGTTGGCAAGGCGGGTTCTCCACCTCTGCTTTGGATGGGGCTCCATGGTGAGTGGCTGGTTGGACTGTGAGTGGGAAACAGTGACCAGAGACTCTGAGTGAGTGGGCAGCATTTGTGTGAGCAGTGCCAGCTCCAGCACTCTGTTTAATTTGTTGTTTAAGTATTAAAACAATTATCTGACCTCCTCTCCCTGATTTTGTTAATCTTTCTAATGGAGGAGCTTCAGCAGAGTACAGAATGTGCGTGTCCTGTGTCGCCACGCTGACAATGGATCACAGACCCTCCTCAGCACACCCGACTCCCTTAGAAGTGTAAACTGGTATAAACCCTTGCATCCAGCCTTGGGCCATGTGAACACCCTGTAGCTAGAGCAGTAAATTATTTAGGAGGTGTTCTTTCTATTTCATCAAAGTTTTGGGGATAAAACCAGTCCAAAACTAGAAGACCAACAAAGAATATGTGTTATTGCAGGCAAGTGGACAGTTTTGTTGAACATGAATCTTCACAGATAATCTCTGGAAATCTCTTCATGATGGTGAAAGAGGTGAGAGGAAAAGGAGCTAAATCTAAAAAAAAATTAAATATGTAGAATCAATGAACAAACCCCATTAACAGGATGCTGCACTGCTTTTGCTGTGCATTCAAAGGATATGAGTCTTCTAGAAAATAATTTATCTTTATTATGTGTATGTATGTACATAGGAGAAGGCTTTTTGAGCTGCTATAGAAACTTCAGGTAGTAGTATTTGAAAACAAATTTGCTTTAGGATTTGAGGAGTTTTTTTGCTTAGCATTGTTACTGCACATTGAGTTCATCTCATAGCTCAGCCACCATGAGCAGAGAGCAAAAAATAGGCAGAACTTTCTAGACTTTGTGATAATGACTGTAATTAGCATCACAAGCTATGGAAATTGTGATATTCCCTGAAGGTTTCTTGTCATTATCCTCAGTTTCTGTATTGAAAATAAAGATTTTTAAGACAGGGTATCTTCTGTATTTGGTACTGTCCCACTAATGGTAACATTCAGCCTCTGTGACTGCGTGAATCCATTCTTAATGCTTGTGTCTGCTGTGGTCTGTGTGAAAGCTGTATCCTGCCAGAAAGCAAACATGCTCCTCTCAAGCAGGGGATGTTGTTCAGCATCCAGAATGAGCCCTTTTTCATGATGTGGTCAAAGCACGTAGCGTGGGATTTTCTGAGCTGGTACAAATGTTACTGGAAGAAAGTTTGTTTTAAAATCCCACTATGTCAGTGTTTCAATCAGAAGTTCAGTGAGGTCATAAAATAAATTATTTTTGCCCTTAAACAAGTGCCAGAGCTGGGTCACACTACTGCAATAGGGGAGATGTGGTTTGATGGCACTGATAACAGAGACTTGGCTGTAGAGGCTGTTAGTGGTGAAGGTGGGCAGATGTCCCTGCCCCAGCCTCCACCTGTAGCACAGGGTATTCAGCCCTCAGCCCCTAGAAATGAAAAGATCTTGTGTTTCTTCCCTTGTTTTTCAGTTTGGGTCATTAACTGCCGTGTCTGATGCATTTCTAAGCTGAATAATTTTGACAGCTGCCAATTTGGTACACATACCATGGGCTGAGCTGGCAGCCACCAAGCTGGGAGGATTCTGAAGCCTAAGCAGAGGCTCTACCTGGCACAGCAACAACCTCAGGCACAAAGGGGGCCTAAACAGATATTCATCAGGGAATGAGCTGGTCACAGAAAGGTCACCCCAAGCATCTGAGACCCACAGAGGTTTTTATCCTGGATAAACCTCTGCTTGCAAAAACCATTGAATACATTCACATTGCTTTCAAAGCCCTGGTGAACTTTTAACTGTTCAGCCTCAGTGGTAGATTATTAATTGCACTGTTCATTATCATCTCCATTTATTTACTCCACAAATAGTATTTTTTAATATTTTCTGGGTCTTTTATATTTCTGTCAATTTTGAAATTGATTTGGGTATGAATAGAAGATTATGGGTTCAGGGGTTTGTCTAGAATTCTGCCAGATAACTTCAATGTCTAGTAAATGTAAATATTGTTATTTTATTACTTCCTGATAGTTCTATCATTATGGGACTTGAAGGATTTAATTCTAAAATATGATACTTCACACAGGCTGAGGCAAATTGTCTTCAATGACTGACCAAAGAGGGAAGAAGGCAGAAATGCCATCTCCTCTGAATTAATTATGAACCACACAGCTCTTGCTATTATCTGTTTACACATTATTGGCCTTGTGATGTGCTGGTGAGAGATTTTCTTTCACTGTCTGGTCCAAACGTACATTAAGTCCAATTTCATTAAGAAGGCTGCTCGCCTGCCTTGTTGAAAGGGTCATTGTGTTAGTTATTACAGTGTTTTCTTTGTGCTGGCTTCCCCCAAATTCCAGTAACTATTTTGTAGAAAAGTTTGAAAGTGAACTTTTGATGCCTGTGAAAGCTGCTTCATTGACTTTATTGACTCCAGAGCTTGAAGTTCTTTATCCACAGAGATCTTTTAAAGGACACTAAAAAGTTTCAGCCCAAGCTTATAGAATTTGGTACTTATAGTATAGTTAAGTATTATAGACCCAATGCTGTTCCCATGGAGACTTAAAGGAATTTTTCCATTGAATTAAGTGGTAGCAAAGCATACCCTTTATTGAGTGGGAAAAGGACTGGACTGGAGAGCTCCATTTGTTGTTCCCAGTTTTGTTTGTGTGCTTTCTCTTCTGTATAAAGAAATAGCAAAATTAAATTTTAGGCATTTTCAGTGAAATTTTAAGTATTTTCATTATGATTCATCTGTTTCAAGCTTGTGTTTGGTGGTAAGGGGTGTGTGTTCTAGGGTGATAATGGCAGGCAAAGGCAGAGCTCTCCTTTCAGTCACTGCTGGTGTCTTTCCCTGCAGTCTGGGATGTGAAGAGAGTTTCAGTCTCCCACGTCTCCTGCTTGGGAGAGCTCAGAGGTACAGCTGGTGCTGTTGGCAGGTGGTGTCAGTGCATCTCTCTCAGGTTCTGTGCCACCTGTTCTTGAGGACACTCCATGTCAATTTGTGGAAACACCAACTTGTTAGAGCTGGAATTCCAGTTGTTTACTTAATACTCAAAGAAATCCCAGGTAGACTCATGTTTAGAAAGAGTTTTCCCCTGCTGGAAGATTGGGATGTTGCTCAAAGAGTTGTTGAAAGTCCCTGAGGAACTTGCTCCAGCCATGGCTTCAAAGGGGGATCTCTGCTGCAGGCACATGGCCAGATCCTGCAGTTCTGGGGTACAAACTTACAGAAAAATATAAAATTGAGCCTTCGGATTGCACAGTACGGTGCTAAAAAGTGGTTTTGGTTGAAGCTGTGTCATTAAATCCTTGGCTACTGAAGTCAACAGATTTATGATTGATTTAATCAGAGTGAGGGTCTTGTTTATAATGAAGTCCTTTCATTTTGTCTCACTGAGATTCCTCTTGTTCTTTCTTAGTGCCTTATGACACATTCACTCCATCCTTGCCTCAAACAAAGAGAAATTATACTATCATGATCGCCCTTTAAATATTTTCTATTTGAGGACCTACTGAAAAGGCTCCAGAGGCAAATTCTTGGTTTAGAAGTTGCTATTTATGTCTAGACACATCTGAATGTTGTTAGGCTTTGAATGTCCTGGATTGCTTGCTGCTTTCTTTGTAGAGATGGATGAGTCAAGAGAGAGAGCGCATTATTTTAAATTAACTTGAAATAAGCTTTAACCAGCTCAGGGTTCTACTTGTTGCAACTGGCTCCCTTGATAAAAATACATAACAGAGTAAGTGACACCACAAGGAAAATCCTTATTTATTGATGTTTTAAAGCAGAGCAGAAACAGGTTCTCAATACATGACATTGGATTCTGTTTGTATATTATGATTTGAATTATTACAGTGTCTCAGACTCCTGGACATGGCAAGGAGCCTATTTGGGCTCTACACAAACAAATCCAGTGCCTTGTCTTTAGTCCAAAGGGCTTCCAGCACAGGTGTAAGGCAGGTGATTACAGGGAATAGTCAGGCACAGAAGGGAAGAAAATAACAAAATCACGATTAGTGCCAAGAGAACTACAGGTTTCTTTTTGCTAACCAATTATCAAACATCATAATAAATCAACAGTTAAGCTTGGCAATTTATATATTTCATTAAAAATATATAAACACCTGAAGTAGAAAGACAAATTGTCCTCATTGCGTATTTAAGCTCCACAAGCATGTTACACAATACAATTCTCATAGACAGGGTGAACTCCACCTCTGTTTTTCTGCAGTTCTGCATTTCTAAAAGTATTGTAAAGCACCACAAGTTAAATTGCTGCTTGTTTCTGTTCTTTCCTGCAAACTGTATTTGCTTACCAAGCAGGTGAGAGTTATGAGGTCAACATGAAGAGCAGCCTGGCTCTCCAGCTGTACTGGTGCTCATCCATCTCAAAAAGGATGGACTCACAGCTCTTGCAAGTACACCTTCCATGCTGTTTTGTAGGTATTTCTCTCACTACATTCCTGGGTGGGTTACATTAACAAATACACAATTCTCTAGGGTTTTTATTTCATGAGAAACAGTTCCTCTGGGTCAATCACAAGATTTCTTATTTCTGAATTTGGTACAGGCAGGGCAGGACTCACTGCAGTATTAGGAGGTAAAATGTTAGTGTACAGGTAGAGACACAGAACAGAACCACAAAATCATTTAGGTTGGAAAGCACCTTTTAAATCATTGAGTCAAACTGTTAAAATCTCCATTTCTGCCCTGGACCTCAGGGGTGGAGCTGCACAGACACTGAGTGTCTGTGCTGGCTCTGGCATCCACGCTCAGCTCAAATGGAATGTTTGGGCAGCATCTCCAGCAACATTTCATCCTTAAACCTGGCAAGATAGAAGCCAGATCTATACAGGAGAAGTGAAACTCTGGGTTTACATCACTTGAAAGACCACAAAATGTCATTAAATCTCTGTATATTAATTTATCCAGCTAAATTGTCTCACTGCTGACTGCATGCTGGGTTACATTCATTTTCAAAGGATGAAGCAAATATTTCAAATGAATGATCAAAAGAATATTTTTCTCTTTTCTCATTCTGAGTATGGAGTCTATGAAACATTTATTCAGGAAATGAAGTATTAGGGCCTGACAGATATCTCCAGTGTCACTGAGTAAGCAGGTTATCTGGAGATTTCTAGTGCAAACAATCCCATACTTTGATGAATACACTAGTAATTGCCATTACAAGGGGTTGAAAGCAATATTAGATTGAAGTTACAGTCATTTCAGCAATTATAAATAAACTCTCAAAATTAAGTCGATTAAAATGAGAAATATCTTTTTTCCATCTGTGCATTTCTTAAGCAAAGAATAACAGAGAGTGTAAATAACAGTATTTTTTTGCTTTAGAGTGTAAATAATAGTATTTTTGTTGAGCAGGGGGCTGGATGTAAGGGAAATAGATTGATGCCTGGTGTCTTAGGGAATTCTGCAGGAGGATCTGTGAAATGCTGCAGTCCTACATGGTCAGAGCTTGTGTTTGTCCTTGATTTTGTGTATGACATTCGTCTGGGATTTTGACACTTTATTTTCACTCCGTGTTGTCATCAAAATGATGCAGACCTTCTCTGTTCACTTAAGTGTTTAGGAGCTCCGAGACCTTAAATTGTAATTACATTGCTTCAAATGTCAGGTTCTTCAACATCATATCACTGCTGGTGATAGAAACCTAAGCAGCTTAGGTGATATAAACTTAAGGAGCTTAATAGCTTCACGATGCCATACAATGTATGGGGAATCTCCCTGCCCAGGGAACCTGATAGGGGACATCTGAGTCACGGTGACAGCTTCAACAAGCAGGCAGGAAGGGAAGGCAGGGCGGGTGTGATGAGCTCAGAGGAGGTGAGCTGATGATTTGCTATTTATAGATGCACAAAGAGGCTCAGAGACAGGAACTCCAGGCAGGGCCACTCTGCGCTTCGCTACGAAAATCATTCCTCGTCAGGGCTGCAAGCAAAACACAATTTGTAGCTGGCAGAGTCTCAGGGTGCCCTCGTTGTATCAACACATGGGCATGCCACAGCAGCAGCAGCAGCTTTTGATGAGAGCCTGAAATACAGCACGTTTTAGCAATTCACTGCTGAATTTTATCTTTCTGTTCCTTGGTGTGTTTTGTTTTTACAGGGAAAGAATGAAATGATGCCGTGTATCCTCTACACCAAAAGCAGCCTCCTCTCATTATTTCAAACTGAGGGAGTGCCAATTTAGATTAGATATAAAGAAGGGTTTTTTTTTTTTACAATGAGGGGGGTAAAATACTAGCACAGATTGCCCAGAGAGGTGGTGGGTCCATTAAAACATTTAAGGTCAGGTTGGACGGGGCTCTGAGCAACCAACACAATGTCACTGATGTCCCTGCTCATTGCAGGGGGGTCGGATGGAAGACTTTGAACAGGTCTCTTCCAACTTAAACTGTTCTATGATTATGATAGAATACTATTCCAGAAATTAATTATTCCAGTTTATTTACTGGAAGACTCCCTTGTCAGCCAGTTCTGGAAACTAGAGTTGTAGTACTTAAATCCAATAACCTTCTCTTCAAAGAAACATTGGTAATTACAAAAACCAGTTGGATCTAGCATCCCCATCACCTTCAATCAAAACCAAAGAGATTGTGTTTGTTTCAGTCACTTGGTAAAAGGGTGTCATGGTTTAGTGATTTCCTTAAAAATAAGGGCAGGAAGGGCAGACTGAGCTCAGAGCTCCAGCTAGAAGCCTCACAGTCATTGCTTGGAGACCATGAGCTGTAGCTGTGGCACTTTCCCAGACCATTCATGTCCTAGGTAGGGCTCAAGA
>VZRH01007860.1:5383-24890 GCA_013397555.1 Urocynchramus pylzowi
CCTTTTTAATAAAGGCTCAAAATAAACTCTGATTTTGCAAGCTCTTACTAGCAGGCACAGCACACACAGCAGCGAGTCCGTGCAGGATCACAGACATCTGAGCGCCAGGTGACAGAAAGATTTCGTTATCGGCTCGCCCTAGGCAGGACCTGGAATAAAACCCTGAACTTGGGGAGACTTTTTTTCCATGGGTTATTCAGCGAGGCCTGGGATTTCAGCCTGCCCCTGCTTGCACAGCACCCAGCACGACGGAGCCCTGAACCTTGACTGCGCTTTCTGGGGATCGCCGTAAAATAAATGGCACAAAGTGCTCAGGGAACAGACTTTGAAGTGGCAAAAACCCTCCCTTGAAGCACACAAAGAGTTTTGCTTGTGTGTGGGCAGGCAGAGGAAGGCATTACTAAAAATCTCATTTTTAATCAAATGTTTGATTTCAGCCAAACTGGGTTTAGTTTGCACTACTTACTTAGTTGTCGTATTGTACGTTTAATATTTATACGTCTTTTTATAAGTAAACATGTGACCTGCCCCTGAGCATTTCTATGCTACATTTCAAGCCAACACGATTTAAACTATGTGCATTTAAAACCTCCCAGAACCTGACCTACAATGCAAATCCATACAGTCTTAATTATTGCAGCACCAGCAGCCACGGCACGAGTGAGGTAGCTGAGCTTTTGTTACTAAAGAGGCACAGTAGTTATGGTCTGTCAGTGCTCCCGTTACAATCCCCATCTTGAAGAGGTTATAACTTGGGCTCTGTAAATTTGATTGAGCTGAAACTTGGGACTCCAACTGTCAGTCCATATAGGGAATTATCTTATGAATAATTGGCTAACCCACTGCTTGATTCACAGACTTTCATAAAATGATTTTTAATGGGTTTTAATGTTTTTTTCTTTTACTGACATCTAGGGTATGAATTCGGTACTTCTAGCTCTTCTGAAGTTCCCTACTCAATGGAATATGTATAGATACCCCAGGTAAAGCTACAGCTACCCCGAGGATTTCACAGGGCACACCTGCCACCCTGACCCACCTGCGTGTTCCTATACACCAAGAAGAGGCCAGGAACAAGAAATGACACTTTAGTTATCTCCAAAGAGGGTCCTGAATGTGTAAGATAAAGAGAACATAAATAAATGTCTTTGCTAACAGTTTCTTGGAATCTTTTAATCTTCCTGGGCTTTATCTTCCCCCAAAAATGTGTGGAAATGAGTCCTACCTGTGTGCTGGCATCACTTAGAAAGGGATGAGTCACTCAGCTTTGCATATTGAGCCTGAGTTTAAATATTGGTTTGTGTTACAAAGGATTTTGCTGATAAATGCTCCCTACTTTTTTCTAGCTTAAAACTTCCAAAAGTCAGTTTTTATCACCTCAAATCACACTAAGACAAAGAGTGCATGTTTTGTTTAGAGGCAGACTCGAGATTTTCCTTGACCCTACAGCAAACAAAGCCCAGCCCAGGGCCAGAAAGATGAGCCACGAGCTGTGAGTGGATTGCTCTCAAGAGGTGGATCCCACAGCTTCCATGCCCCACTCCCCACACAGTTAAGGAGCAGGGACACCTGAACTCAAGAGCAGCATCTCCATCTGTTTCTCTGTCTGGAAGAGTTTTGACCAAGCCTGGCTGCAGCCTGGGGCTGTCACGCTGCAGGGCTGTGCCCGGTGCGAGCCATTCCGAACCAGCTCTGTGAGCTGCTCAGGTGCTCCTCGGCAAGATGTTCCACACAGCCACGTCCCCCCATCTGTCTTGCCTCTCAGGAACCCGTGATGGCACAAGCTGGTCGGTCCTTTGAGACACTGCTGAGATCCCAAGCCATGCATCTAAGCAAGGTCAGTGTGTCCAAGCCTGTGAGCAGTAGGAAGGCAGGTCATTGACACAAACAGCTTCTTAAATTCCTGTTCTGACTTGAGCTGGTAAGTACACTTCTGTGCACGATTAGATCCAAGGGGATCAAACTCTCCCGATGAGGAAATCTGGGAAGCTCTACTCTGGATGTGGCAGGCAGGGAAAAGCAAACATTTTGTCTTGAAAAATAAATCCAGCTGTACCTCAAATCAATTTTAAAAAGTAGAATTACAAAAATAACTCACTAATCTGAGAAGCTCTACATCAGCAATCAAAAAGAAATTATTTCTATTGAGAAATTAGTTTTGCTACACAAGATGAAGAAAGATTTAGTTGTTTACTCTTCTGCTGCTGAACACAGTCCCTCCTTCCTAGCATGCTTGGTGTGAGGGACAGTAGAAAGAGCAGCGCAATAAAAAAGGATTTTCCACCTCTAACTCTTCTTGATGTAGCCCTTGCCAGAGGAATCTACTTGGCCTTGGGTAGTGCAAAATTCTTAAGCACGTATTTATCTTTGGGCACATCAGCTGTACTTACATGCTTAAAGTAAGCATGTACTCAAGCATGCTGTTAGATTGGTGCCTTAACATCTTCTGTAAATAACTCACATTGCTTTTTAGAGCTTCAACTTTGAGTCACGTAGAATGCATTGAACTGAAATTTAGCATACACAATCATCATTCTCTATATTCACTTTATATTACTATTTCAGGTGACATTTAGGTTTAGCTTTTAGCTCCAGCCAAGAAGAAATGCGCCTGCTTTGCAGAACACGACATAGTTTGTGTGAAGATCTTTTCTAGATGAAAAATAATTAATAGCTGAGAGAGCAGAGTCCTTTCTCTGTGCTTAAAAATAAGGACAGCTTTACGGTGGGTTTTCTTCTTTGCCATATTTATTCTACGCAAGATTTCAGCTTAATTGTTAAAATGCTTACAATAATATTTTAATGCAACTCTCTGTAGTCAGAAGAATAAATTATTATATAGTCCAAAGCTGCACAGAAAGACACAGCACTGAGGGGGAGCAGGAGTGGCGGTGAATAACCTGTGATAAGAGCCCACTTCTTTGAGCAGTTTGGATAGTTTTGCCACCATTTGTTATTGTCAGCACACATAATTCTGTCAGTGCAGTATGAGTCCTGGCAGCAGTGAAAAGAATGCCTTCTCCCACCAGTATGAATAAGATTTCACTCAATTAAAATAACGTGCAAGTATATTGTACAGCATTACATAGAAAGCTGATGTGCATTAAGTATGAATGCTGGGGTTGGGGGGAGTTATTGTACTAATGCTATTGTTCACTGAGCAACTATTCCCCAGCATTTAAAAAAGCAGGGGAAATTAAATACAGAAATCAGAAATAAGTACAATGTTTGATATTACCATACTGAAATTAATGTATTCACAATTTAGACTGTAATTTGCCCTATCGTATTTAGTTCCACAGCATCTGAGAGCCTGGAGAGAGAGAGAGAGAGAGAGAGAGAGAGAGAAGTAGATGTAAACACATGGAGAGAGAGCTCCATGCACTGTCTGTGCTGACACACACCTCCCTCAGACGTTTGGGTGCTATAGATATCCACAGGGTAAATCCAGGCCATAGAGAGCCCCAGTCTGCAGGGACTATCCCCCACAGGCAGCAGGAAGAAGCTTGGTCTAGACGTGTCTGGAGCAATGGGATGGAGTAGATGGGATCCACTGCCATCTCCTCCTGAACAGAGCTGAGCAGCCTCTCAGCACGGGGGTGGGGGTGGGGGGGAGATGGGCTACAGGCTCCTGGTACCCTGCTTGGTGCTGCCCAGAAAGGAAGGCATCTGAACACTTAGGGACCAACAATACGCAGAACTGGCCATTCCTACGAGGAAGGCCAAGAGTGCCTCACAGTAGGTGTGTCTTAGGCAGCCACTGCACTCGGAGCCAATAAAAGTGAAACTATTCTCTATAAGCTCTTACATTCAATGTCACACTGCACATCTGTACATTGCTTATGAGCGGGACTGAAAAATACCTGAACCACGGCACTGTACTTTTAAAGTGTCTGTTCAACGCCTTTCCCAATCCCCAAGGATTGCCTCCTCCTTAGACTTACACATTCACTGAATATGACGAGGCTAATTACTTTTCCCTGAAGTGATCAGTGCTCGTCTCTAGCACGGACCTCAAATTTTCAGCCTCGGAATTAAAAAAAAAAAATAAATAAACAGAAAAGAAACACACAACTGCTTTCAAACCCTAAAACAAAAATCAATTTGGCAAACAAATTCCCTGCCATGGGCTTTGCCAGGCTTTACTCTTCCATCCAAGCCCCCGTGCAAGTAGAAGGCTCTTCGCCACTTTTGAGAGGGGGTTCTGTGTTTTCCTGTTACCTTTCCTTCCTGTAAAGCAATCAGGGAGAACGGCGGGAGGCACCATCAATATGCAAATTGCTGCCCGATAGCTGGTTTCGCCGGTTCCGCCCCGGGGAGCGGCACGGCGGCCGCGGGGGCACCCGGGGGGCGCCCCAGCCCCGACAGCGCTCCTCCGGGCCCCTCGGCTTCCCCCAGCCCTCCCAGCCTCCTCGCTGCCACACACGGCCTTCCTCAGCCTCCTCGTGGGCTCTTCTGCTCGGGCATTTCTTTGGCAAGGGATAGCGGAGTGCTCCTGCTTCGCCCTGAGAAGTGCAGGCAGTCGCCTGTCTCTAGTTAGAAGATGAAGATTTTCGTGCCTCCATCGGCTCACTTGAGAGGTGCTCCTAGGCATGGAGCAGGAAAAAGACTGGCTCGTCCCTGAGTGGCACGGCAGACCTGCTCAGGAAGATATGTGGACGCTCCCATGTGGATCTGTATCCAAAGCACACATCCAGGCCCTCTCTTTTCTAACTCAGCATTTGAGGGATGGGACGGGAGCCACTGGTTTCTAAACTGAAATGAAACTATAATTCACAGGTAAGCATTTGCAAAAGTACATGAGCCCATTTTTAAAAATCACAAAGAAACCGATCTCAGGTGGGTTCTGGGTTTGCTCTGCTGGCAGATTCAAAGCAGCGCTGCTCATCACACCAACCTTCTGCAGGGCATTCATCAAAACCATGGGAGTATTTTTAAAACCCCACCAAAGTAAACCATACAGCTAATTTATAAGCATTCAGATGTGCAGTAACTCCAGCACAAATACTCCTATTGGTATAGTGGTGGCCCCATATAATACAATAAGACACAATTCAGACCTGGGACTGTCTATTGAATGCATAATATGCATTTTTAAAATTGCCTGGAAACATATTCATATTGTAAAATCTAATGGTTCAGGTGGAGCTTTTACTCTTGATCAAATAATAAAATTGTTAGAGACCATTCTGTCATCCCATTGCTCACCAGCCTCCATGAGGACTGTTTTACATTCCCGTTTAAATAGGACAGGAGAGCAAAAAAGGAAAACATAAACCACAGAAGAGTTACTACAGACATTAACTTTTAAGCCAGAGAAGCAAAAGAGCTGAGAAAGAAGCTCCGTTCCGGGGGAATTGTCTTTGTCACTCTGCATCCACCGAGGTTTCCTGCAGCCAAAGCCTCTGGACGGCGAATCACATTAGGGTAAGGCTGCACTCACTAAGTCCCAGGAGCTGTCTGGGGCAAGGTGTCCTTGTTTGGCCTCCAAAATAGCTCCTTCCTGTGGATTTAGGTCTGCCAGGGAAGGGAACTGGTGTGGACAGACAGACAGAGCCTGTGGACAGCTGAGACTCCCCGTGGGATGGAGTGGGTGGCGATGGCCTTGTCCGTGAAAAAGGAATCTGAAGTGCAGACTAGCGATAGTAATGGTGATTACCATTAAAGTGTGGAGCTTTTCATTACTGAAAACTTCAAATAACTCTCCTGAACTATATTTGAGACTGTTTTTTTTTTTTTCATGTTAACTCCAGGTTTGATTGCTGAAAAAGGTTGACTGCTAGAAAAGGAAAACCAGTGCAGTGCACAGCAGTGGGGAATCGAAGCCCTTCTTTACCAGAACCCCTGCCATATACGTACTGTCACTCACCTTCCAGACACTCAGTACAACCATTCAATCTATTGAATCAAGAGACTGTTTGATCTTATCTGCATCTGTGAGCTGACTGTCAACCTGCTTAGGCTGCATATTAAATCATCTATAGTAGCTGTATCAAGCTGGGATGATCTGTTAATTCTAAATTTATTAACCCTTAGAGTGCAGTCATCATGTTCAATCTAGTGTAGCCAGCATTTATTTTACAAGACTAAATCCTTTCTTAAGACGTGGCTGTGCTATAGGTGAAGGAATTGGTAACGTGGTGGAGCTGGTAACTGGGAACGGCCTCACTTTGATCTCTGTGAGCCAGCTGACAGCACCGCCGCTCCAAACACGTACGTGTGCGCTCGCATCACGCTCCTGTGTCCAGGACTGGGGGGGTGTTGCACGTGTGTGTGGACCTAACGACATTACCTGGGAGTTTTGCCTGAGATGAGCCAGCAAATGAGCGGCCTCGAACGACGTCTGAGCCCTGTGCCTCCAGGAGGACTTAAAATCAAAAATCAAAGTGCCGGCCGCCACCGCAGCACGAGCTGAGGGTGGCTGCAGGTGGGGTCCTGCAAGGAGCCGCCACCAAAGCCGCCACCAAAGCGGGCTCCTGCTTCTGGGCCCGGAACTGCCGTCCAAACCAATTAACAAACGTCCTGGGAGCGCTGAGGAGCACGGCCGCTGCAGGACACGCGGGAATGCGAGCGTTCCTCCCCGCGGACGTACAAACGCCGCCCGGCGCAGCCCCGGCGGCGCGCGCGGATAATTCCATACGGATACATACATCCGCATCAATATGTTAATCTGTTCGTTACACACACCGTCTCTCCCTGCCCTTCTCTCCTGTTATCTATTATCTTTGCACATCGCCGATGGTATCAACATATTCACAGCTTTTATTTCAGTCGCAAACTGCTAGGCATGCTTCCTTTTTTGGTAATCATGTGCCCGGTATCTCTCTAATGTAGCCTAATAACAATTTTAGCATTCAGATGAAGCGATTTCATTCTGTGACTGCCTTTTCTATTAGATTTGATTCTGAGAAGCCCCAGTGGGTGCCTCGGAGGCAGAGATCTATCTGTGAGGCTGCAACCGATTCAATAGCAGCCTGAGCTAACCTTGACCTTTCCCTAGACCCTGCTCCATCTGGTGCCAGCCTGGTCCCCCCCTTCTCCTCCTCCTTGCTTCACAGTCAGCATTGATCAAGGCGGAATCGAGCGTCTCTCTCCCTCCAAGGGCTGGGCAGTCGTGGAAAGGACAGCACATTTCAATATATGGAAATAATCGAGCCTCTTATGCAATCATAAATCTACATACAGCCTCGTGATTTGATATTTCATTCACCTCCAAAGATTCTCACCCTCCCTCCCACCAGCAGGGATTTATAAACTATAAGACAACAGCTTTCCCCAACACCTGGATATTACAAAGCTTGCTGTTTATCGGGAGCGAACGCCTGGCAATTTCCTCTGATTCACTTTGCGGTTTATTTATTATCACTCCGTCGTTTTCCCCGCGTGCCTGGGTTATTTTATTTCTTGCCGGGGGCTCCGCCCGCACGCCCCCGGCCCTTTCGGGCGGCGGCAGCCTCTCGGACAGGGGCTGTTGGATGCCGCTGTCGTAGCCCCGAGGGAAGGGGCGGACGGGCTCGGCTCGATCCGCGGCTCGCAGCGGACCCGAGCCCGCGGCCCCAGCTCCGCATGCCGCTCCTCTCCGGGAGCGTTTCCGGAGCTGGGAACGAGCGCAGGCTCCTACAATACATCAGCGCCCGCCACTTTGTCACCTTCCCACTTCTGCTCCGTTTTCTTGTCTCCTTCCCCGCCGCCGCGGCCCCCCGCCCGGAGCCGCCGGGATGCCCTGCGGGGGATGCTCCTGGGGGCCGAGTCCCCCTCAGCGAGAGCCAGCGTGGCTTTCGCCGCCGAGACACCCCGTGCTGCACCATCCCTCTGCTCTCCTTCCTCGCTAGGACGTGCACTTACAATCAATAATTTTATTTTTCTTCCGAAGAATTCTGACGTAACCTCAGTTTCTCACCGCATACCAGCCTCGAGATTACATAACCGATTATGTAAAATTATAATTGCAAGATAATATATGCAGACTCTAATTATTACCTAGAGTTTCCCGTGTAGCTGTAGCCAGGCACACAGCACATATGTTAAGAGTCGGTTCTGCGGTATTTGCATAGCCAACACTTCTGGCTGGAGACGCGGTGAGGAAAAGGAATGGATAGATATTTGACAGTACATATGCATGAGAGAGATACATTACTTAATAGGCAAAGGTATCTGGAAATATATTCCTCTCTGTTTTGAGGAATTTGTTTTGCTTTATCTCCATGGGTAGTAAAAAATAATAGGAAGAAACTGTGAATTACATTGAAAAAAAAATAGATATATTCAATTTATCAGTTTAATATTACACTTCCTCTCTGCAATACTACAAAGATTTAGAACATTTCCAAAACTTTCAGCTCTAATCTGTGCCTCGGGTTTGTTTGGAGGACCTGCCACCACATGCCAGCTAAAAATGAGTGTCAATTAATAATAAAACCCACTCTTCCTTATTCCTGCACGCATATAATTTCACAGGTTTTGAGAAAACCACGGATGTAATGGTGAGAATTTTCCAATGTATGCAATATTAACAGCTTTCATTCTAAAGCACCAAAACTTCCTGGAACAGAACTGCTCAATGTTTTCTCGCTTTTCCCAATGGCCATCTCCACCTATTATTATACACCTGAAATGCAGAGACTATTCAGCTCCTTAAAAAGTGTGGTTTGTTCTACCAAGAACATAATTGGTAGAAACAATCTGAGACCGAGGCGGTTCAGGTGAGCGCGCTATTATTTGTGGCCAGAAAATTAGAAATAATTTGAAACAAGAAGTGGGAGAGGTTTCAGCTTGTGTTTTCCACCACGTGAGACGTGACCGGAGAATCTTTGCCACTACAATGCAACAGGATTCCTAAAGTCCCTGATTTCTGAGCTACCTGAGCAACCACATAACCTCTGTAGAAGCGCCTGAGCATGGCTTGTTGTTGAAAAGCATATTGTACTTATTAGTAAAATGTGAAATGGCTTAAAAAACAGTTTGAGCTACGAATTGCCATCTGCTCAATGGGGAGAAACAGAAAGTAACTGAATATATTTTCTCACCTTTTTTTATAGTAACATAAACAACACTCCAGAACACTATAAACTTGTAGCTGTACCAAAGGCGTTGGTGCAGTTCATTGTGCTTCAGGTCAGGACTTTGTCCACACTGTTACACGCTGTTTCTTTTAACTCTCTGCAAATGTCCCAAGGTATTTTTTCCCCCCTACTAGGTAAGATAGCCTTTATAATTTCAGGGATTAAAAGTTTGATGCCACTGCCCTGATACAGGGCTAGCCTGAGGTCCGTGTGTGCCTTGAGACATCAAAATACAGGTAAAGCAGCATACACAGCTTGTTCTGGTTCCCTGGGTGGGAGAGAAAGAGGGAAGGGTTTATGTTACCCAGCTTTCATGCAGAGCTTTGCATCACTTGTGTCCATCACAACAGAAATTTGTCTTTGTCCTCTCTCCTCCCCCAGCCCCCTTTTTACAGGGAAAACCCGAGGAAGCACTCAGGACTGCTTGCTCCGGTGTTGAGCTTTGCCAGCGCCACAAGCACATTCCTCCAGCGCCTGCAAACACAGTGACCTTCCCCAGAGCTGTGGGGGCAAGGCCGTGAACCCAGCTCAGAGCACGGGAGGCCTCTCCCTGTCCCAGGAGAAAGGCCCTGCAGCAGGGCAGTGCCTGCCCAGGACTCCCTGCGAGCACCTGGGGAAACCATCCGTGCTGGCAGCTGCTGCTCCACACAAATGCTGCAACAGAAAGGACAAAATAACATCTTCTTGCTTTCTGCTTAGCCAGGGTGATTTCTTTGCACTCCTTCAGCTTTACCCACCTGGGAACGTGGTGGTCTTTCTTTAACCTTTTTGTCCCATTTCTTGCCTAGCAGCAGCTCAGCTATCCTGCCCCAAGCCCTGCTCCTACCACCTGTGGATTGGAGGGGAGAGAGTTGCTGGAGTCAGGGAGCCATTCCAACCAAATGGAGGCAGACTGGAAGATCTTGGCTTGGAGTGAGTTTCCCAAGGAGCATGAGGACAAGAGAGCTGTGAATTGTTAAGTTCTGTCCCAAAGGATGAGCATGTGTAAGACAGTAACTCTGCAATGCAGAAATTGTCTTCACCTGCCTGCCTGATGCTTTTTCCTCTCTGAAAGCCTGACTTGTCGAAAGCATCACTTAATAATAATACGAGGAGCAGCTTTTCTGCTCCCTTGGAACTTGGCAGGAGAGTAAATACGCAGTAAGGGAAAAGAGGAATCAGAAACTTAACAATAGGAAAGGGAAATATAATGGTGTAAAGTGGCCTGCACCCCTCATATTTAATTTTTACCAAATGCCCCTAGAAAAGCTGGGCACAGCAAAAGCCTCGAGATTGATATGCAAAGCGTGTGAGCTGGTTGCAATAGCTGCACCACAGCGCACGCCTAGGTGTTCTACACCTCACACACACATCACCCCCTAGGATTAGGATTCAAATCACCTGTCCTCTGTCGCTAATAAAAATGAAATATATTAGGGCAAGTTTGAATACGGTGGCTTGACAGAGCATGTCATGTCTCACACGTGAAAAAACGCGACAAGCACACAATCACAAAGCAGCTCCCATTCTTGTGGCACAGGATCTTTCTCTTTCTGTTTCAGAGACCAGGAGAGCCTGAACCCTTAAACTCCTCTCCCTTAAACTGAGAGTGCAGTGTGAGGTCAGATCAGCACTCACTGCTTCAAGGAAGAAAATCATACGTTTTTATGAAACATCCAGATTTGATTTTTGCTTTCCTTTTTGAGTGTGCAGAACACAAGCAAAGCACGAGAAGCAGAGCTGTACTTTGAGTGGCTCTTCCCCTGCCACAGCAGAACAACACCCTGGGGTGGAAGTTGTCAATACTGTCATGTTTCGGGTTTGCCAGGGTTCCCACTGGATGTCTAAGCCATCTGAGCCTAAGATCCAGATCCTGCAAAGGCCTTCTAGAAAAGAGAGTCAGCCAGGTAGATGAGCACGTCTCCAGAGAGCTGACATGGTTGGCAGCTTTTTCAGCCCACCCTGGGCTCAGTTTTTCAGGAAAGCAAGAAGCCAGACAGATTTTAGGGGGGAAAGTGATAAGCAGTGCTCCAAATGAGACGCAAACAAAGGGCAGGGACTTCCAGGCACAACAGTTTATTTTGTTCTGTGTGAATGGCTTCCATTATTGACACAAGGATGGACATTACCAGTTCAATCCCTATTGGAAATTGTGCCCCTTCCCTGATTGAGGGGATAAAAGCAATTCAAAAAGGTAAATCACAGCTCCAGGTGCTGGAGATAGAATTTTTGTGAAGTCTGTTCAGTGTGGATTCATGCAACAAACAGCAACTGCTTCAAAAATTGCCCCAACTTCCAGGAAGAATGCTTTAAGAGGCTGCAAACAGCCAAATCCCAGGCACCCAGTGGGAAAGGCCCCACGGAGTTACAACAAATATGTCTCAAATCTGCCATCTCAACAGGTAGCCCTGATGTTGGTTTCTCTGGAGTACCCTTTTCCTCCTGAATTGTCAGGCTGGTGGTGGAGGAAGACAGAAGAGGAAGGACTGAATGTGCCACTGCTTGTGCCATGATCTGCAGATAGCATGAGGACTTTGCTCCTCAGGACTGTCCATCTGGCGCCATTCCTGAGCAATAAAAGCTCACCCACAAAGTATTTTAAAGCAAACAGTTGGTGTAATGAATACCTTAATACTCCTAATACAATACCACAAATACTAGCTACTATAAAAATACCCACTCAGTGAAAAGAGCCCAAGTTCACAGCCCAGCTCCTTCAGAGAGCAGGAGACAGGACCCACAGAGGCTGTGAGTTTATATCACAGGAGGGTGACCTCCTCTGCCACTCACTCTCCAATAATTCCCTGTGGCTAATCCAAGCACACCTGCACACCTTCCAGCAGAAGAGGTGTTCCAGCAACCCTTGGACCTAATGAAAAGGTGAGCTGGCCACCAGAAATGGGTGTGTGCGCATGGGGGCACGGGGTCAGGCACCACATGCTCTAAAGAAACACAACAAAAAAAGGATTCTATAATTTATCACTTTTTTTGTTGTTGTTTGTTTTGGTTTGGTTTTGTGTGTGTGTGATCTCTGCACAGATTCCCTCTCTGCCTTCTTCAAACTTAGAAAAGCAGGGCCACTGAAACAGCCTCAAGAGCCAAATGCTATCTGATTCATCAGCACACATCGTGCACAAGAGCGAGAGGTGATTTCGTAAGATACCTGGAACAAAAAGTCTTTATCATTTAAGATCAGAATTTGTTTACCAGGGACATTATTTAACCTAAAGAAGACAGGCAGAAATCTGAAAATCTGCCTTTAATTTACTCTGTTATGATCTGTATTATTGTTCTTGCAGTTCTCTTTTTAGGTGACTTTACAGTAGGCAGGCTTGAGCAACACAGGATGAGCTACTTTGTGGAAAGTTGAATCCCAAGGTCTGAATTCCTGATTTTAATTTTGTTGGTTCCCAACCAGATTCAGCCATTTTTTTCCCTTTTGAAACTGTTTACTTGACAAATGTAAAATAAGCACTGAAACCAGATATACATAAGTATTGTACCCAAGGAATACTTACAGTACCTGAGAAAGAGCACTGTGTGGAGGGTTTTTATGTTTGGTTTGGTTGTTAGCATAGTACATCAATTATTTTATGCTATTTTATGTCGTTTTACCTTTATGCTTTGGCATACAATAAAAGCAGTACCTGTTCATATCCTCATATCCCTACATGTAAAAATAAGGCGTCTTACATTTTTAAAAATTAAGTGTACCTTCCACTAATCTTATATGTCTTCTTTTTTTCTTTCATGAAAGCAAGTGCTGTTTGCTGTGAGTGACTGTTTCAGTGAGCTAAATATCTATTGAAAACTCAAATCATTCACTGGCCTCATTTTCTCTAGTTGCTGCATTCAGATTAATAAACCTGTTTCCTACTTAAAATGAAAAGAGAATTCAGAAACGTTTAGCATCAAGTGAAAAAAGCAGCAAGAAAATGACTAACAGATACCGGGACATGGCATATTTATTTTGTCCTGTCAATTATTTTTAAAGAATCCCTTGCTTATGGAGGAAGATTTTTTTAAAAACCTGGACTATTAAATAAAGATGTCCACAAACACCAGTTTCTTCATTTTTCCTCATTTTGGAGAAAGTGAATAGTGGAATGGTTTGGGGTTTTTCACTTTGTATTATTACACTTTCCAGCCAGTGCTGAAAAGAACTCACGTTTCAAGGGTCACGGAATAAACCTGCATAAAGCATTTATGACACTGCGGTAAGGCATTTATGAAGGCGAGCACTCATGGGCACTCACAACATTAGGAAAACACCAATATCAGATGTTCTCCCCAACACTTCAAAGCTGCAGCCGAGTGCAAAGTTCCAGAGGTAGCAGCTACTCCAGGGTCAGCGGAGGCTCCGAGGAAGCGCGTTCGGAGGCCTGGACCTGGAGGTAATTTCAATGTGTTCTCATCCAGTCATGAGCACACAATCACCTATTGAAAGTGTCTGGCTTGGAGTGCAGACAGATGGAGAGCACAGGGGTTAGTACAGCCAGGCCTTGGACTGACCTTTGCAGAGAGAATTAAATCAGTCTGACCTTGTTGTGAAGCCTAAATTATATCCATAGACCCCCAAATAATGCATCTTTAATGCATCGCTGCCCTCTTTTTATCAGCCTCTTTACCTCGAGGGTATCTTGTTTGCTAACTACTGATGTTAAATTGCAGCTATTTATGCTTACATTTGTGACCTCGGTGGACATCTTGTCACATTTTTCATGAGCACTTGAAAAACTAGAGAAATATTTGTATAGAGAGAATTATATAAAACTGAGGTCTTGTTTCACTTCAACATAAAATAAACATTAACAGGAAAAGAAACCTGGTTCAACTGTGGGGCGCTGTATTCATTATATAAGTCTAACACAATGGTCATTGTATGATTCTGAGCTTCAGTATCATCCATAACCTATCATCTGGACAGCCTGGAAAACAGAACGGTGCCACGTAATAGGATTTCCAGTATCTTACAAACACCTTTTCTTCTCAGATATTTTTAATATTTCAGGATCTTTTAAAAATTCAAAATAGTGCTAAGAACAAAATAACCCCTGTGACACCTGTCAGTTTTGGTAATGCAGACCTCTGGACAGAAACAATACTACCGAGTCCACAGGCTGGAATGTCGACTGGAAACCGGCTCGGTTCAGACCAGGAAGCGTTTAATTGGTGCTTCTGTTGACTGAAACAGCAGAGGAGCCCAGTGGAAGTTCAGGAGAACTGCATCCTTTCCCAGTGCCTAAAAGGCTCCGTTTTATGGTTTTCTGCTGTACCTTACCCCGAACAAAAGGTGCTTCGAAAAGAAAATCTGAGTCCAAGATATTGCTTTCAAAGTACTGTTATTCTAAAGTTGATCGAGTTCCCTTTCAGCTTCTATTAATCAAGATAAAACTCTGATTTAAACTACAAAAGGAACGAGGTTTTGTTCCTCTGCTGTTAGTTTGGGATCTTGGGTCTGCCACCGGCTGTCTCTGCAATTTGGGTAAGTCACCGGGGCCTGTGACAAGGAATCCTCTGGGGATTTCCACGCGGAAAGCTGAGATTCCGCAGGCCGGTGAGGTCCACCGTGCGCAGGATTGGCACCACCCCAGCTGCGTGCAGGAACACTCTTCCCAGCAGCAGTGAGCTACCAGGGTGGCTCACCCAACTTACAGAGTCACTCCAGGGCTGGCCCTGCCACCTTGCTGAGCTCATCATCCTGCTGTCTTAGCCGACACAAAAATATTTGCTCCCTTTTGCCGAGAGGGCTTTTGCTGGTTGAGCGCAGTGCGTGGAACGAGCGAGGGGAGAGGAGAGGAGCAGCAGCAGCAGCACAGAGCACGCAGCTGCAGGGCGGGGAAGAGCAACCCAGTGCAGCACTGATTTAAATCAGCTGCACAACCACACCATTAGATTAAACTGCTGATGAAGGTTAAGTTTGGTCTAATCCTTGGCACCGAAGCAGCTGAAATGCTGGAAGATGACGCTTGCTCCCAGCTTTATTCCTTACACTGAGAAAAGCCCAAACCATCAGAAGTCTTTTTGCATCACTAAAGAGCCCCCCTCCAGGGTGGGCTACAATGACAACGTTCCTCAGATACACTGGTGTGAGCAGTGTTTGCATGCTGAAATAAAAATTAATATTGCACCTATTCCCTATGATATTGGGCTGTTTATTTTGAAAACAGAGAAAACAGGGCTCACTCCATCCCAAACTGCCTGCTATTACCTCCTCAAGAAGCTCATTCCTTATCCCAAAGGCGAGATTTGGGATCAAGTCAGGCACTCAGCATCCTGCAGATCCCACACTGTGGTAGCCACCCCTGAGTGCTCTGCCTGTGCTGAGTGAAACCTGTCCACAGAAAGTCACAACTGTTGGTCAGAAGCACCAGCCCTGGGCACAGGAAGAGCCACAGCTGCATGCAATGCAAACGATGTGGTGCTATTTTAATTGGGTTTCTCTGGCTCACAAGTCTCAGGTGCCCCTGAGAACCACGTAGGGATGATCTACTGGAAAAGCAGAGGTCAGTGCAGCCCACAGAGCTGGGATGTTGGCATTTTCTGCCCAGAAACATGTTAGAACTCCCTGAAAATGGAAGTTTTGCATTGTCAAAAGCACACAGCAGAGCACGAGCATCAGGCTCAACCATCCTGCTGCAGACTCTGCCTGATATTTTAAGGCTCTTCCAGATAAATAAAGGTTCTTGTATTTCAAGGGACAGGAGCAGCAGCTGACTACAACAACAACCAGTCAGGATCTGTCAAGTCCCCCGAAACCAGGGTCATGCTGCAGCCCAAGAGCTCCCTTCTGTCAGCTGCAGTCCTTCCTCACCTTCTACACTCTGACAGTTCCAAGGTCACCGAGCCTGATCCCAAGCTCTTACAGCTGAGGCAGCAAAATTCAGTCTTGCCAGCCCCGCTGAGAAGTCTTGCTCCAGCTGTGACCCCAGTACTCTTAGTTCTTCTTCCTCTTATATTGGTTCCCTTGTGGCTGCCTACAAGGTGTGTGGAGCAAGGAACAGAGCCCCCAGGAGTTGTATATGCCTATCTGTGTTTGTCCAGTCATGGAAGAGGCAACCACAGGATGGAATGGACATAGAGGAGAAACGGACAACAAATAAGGCCTGTGTCTTCAAAATCATTTAAACCTCCAAGGCTGCAAACTCCAAAATATCAGGTGTGATCTGAACAGCCATATAGAATATAATGAGTACAAACTACTAGCTACTTGCTTTGTCTACACAAAGCCAAAAAAGGCAGTGATAATCACTCTATTTGATTCCATGATCTGATTGCTGCGTTACCTTATTTCTCAGAGACTACAGCTCTGCGTACCACAACATGCCTGTCAAGATGTGGATTTACAGGTTACACTGTAGTAGAACCTGCTGGTTTTCAGCTCCAATCGACATCTGCTTGTCGGTACATGCCTGACAGAGTTGCAGTCCAGATTAGGAAACATTTGTTTATGCCCCAAAATCCCCAACATATTTTTCCAGCTATGTTCCCAGTGCTGAGCTCCATGCCACTCCAGCTCTCTGGTAGTCAGCTCTCACACTGCTTCCTGGTATAAAATTGATTAGAAGCAGCGTGAAATGTTATCAAGCTGACCCTCGGGAGGCTCGGCCCAAAAATAACAGATGGGAAAAGTGGCCTTTTGATTAAACTTTCAATTGCCAAAAACTGTGCATTTCCCCTCACCGTGCATGTGCACACACGTTGTAACTCAAGAGAAGTCCATGCAAGCTGCAAAGAGCTTAGAACAGGCCTATTCTTATCAGCACTGGTGTTGCTGAAGTCAGCAGGACACTGGCCATCAGCTCCAGCAGTGGCAGGAAAAGGGTCCTTTGTTCCACTTTTTATTTCACATCTTTCTCTTCCTGGTGTGGCTCAGCTGATCCCGGGGAGAGGATGCGAAAGTAACCAGAGCAGGCCCGGGCTGGCTGCCCGTGACACAAGAGCTGCTGGAGGGGGTGGTGGCAGCTGCTTGGGAAAGCCATGCAGATTTTCAGGCATCCTCTAAAGCCCAGGCCAAGGTGCTTGCGGGGTGGTTCTAAGTAAGCACAGTTTGTACCTTTCCAAGGTCAAAAAATTACCAAAAAACTCTTCTGGTAAAATCCAAGAGACCCAGATCACGCTGCAAGGAAACGAAGGAGCTACAGAGGATTTTGGTGGGAAGAAAAACGACAAAGAAAGCAGCACATCTCCATGCACGCCTGTACTGATATGAACCTCTGATAATACAAATCTGATTTACATATTCATATATTTATATACCTGACTGTTCCCATTTCAAAGAGTCTTATTGCCTAAATTGCTGCAGAATAGCAGATGTAAAAGAATGAGGGAAGGATGGAATAGCAGACCTTGGAACCTGAATTTCCAGGCCTCAGTAGCTTTGCCACGGTCTCTTTTGCATAGGTTTTTCACTCTATTCTAGAAGTGCCAGCTTACTTTGAGCCACTCATACATAGAGCATCTGTGGTAGAGATTAGTAGCAGGGCAGCTTGACTAGGGATTAAAACACAAATGTTTGTGTCTTCAGGCCCAACACTTAGAGCTCACCCCTCATCCATGCAAAATTGGCCATGTCTAGTGACAGGCCATGAGCTGCTGCCGTTTTGAGAGCAACACATATCAAAATTGATCACTGCTTTCCCGGACAGTTCGGTGCTGTCCAGACCAGGACCTGCCTCTGTGGGGCACAGCAGGACCCCGTGGTTGCTTTTTTGCATGTCAACAGAGCCACAATCAGTTTTAAACTGCTTTTGAGACCTACAGAGGAATGACAAGAGCCAGGCATTGTAACAAGTAATGATTACTATTATTCTGAAAACAGGGCTTGAGAGGAGCTGGCAAGAGCTAACAGGATGAGGAACATACACATTCATCCACACTTCTCTTTCTCTCTTTTCAGAGGATCCAAGGACCTTTATATCCCAACCCCAACTGTAGTTCCTCAAAATTTGAGGAGGGCAGCTCCACTGAAGCACCATCACTTCTTTCTACTCTCATTTTCTCTTTCCCCACTATGTTCAACCACGGAGTTTGCAATGTGTACCAAAAAAAAAAAAAAATTCCAAAACGCTTATTTAATAATTCTCAAGGAGTGCCAAGTCCACAATGGTGAGGGTATTTGGGAAGCAGTGGAAAGAAAGAAGAAAAGTCACATTGTGCTCAGTAGGGCTTGAGCAAGGAGTCGGGATTCAGTCGGGGCAGCAGGGTGTACCTATGTGGAGCCTGCACAGCCACAGCAATTTAAGGTAATATTTTGGTCACCAGGTGGAGACCCCAGGTACAGACTGGTTTAAGACCAGATTTGTGAGAGGCAGAAATCGGTATCGCATTCTAGGCCTGTTGTTTAACATGCTATGTATGCAAGATAGAGAACGAAAGAATAAGAATTATCTTTAAATCCCTGCTAAATCAGGCCCTGCTTTCTCAAGGCAACCTCGAGCTTTAGTAGTTCAGACAGATTCTCTAGCTGACAATTAATATTAATGGGTAGATTTCACAATGTGGCATTATCACACTGTGCGATGGGTGGGCATACCATCTGGGTTTTGGCAGGTATTAAATGTAATCAAAGGGATTACTTGGCTCAGGAAGAAATAGAAAACCTTGGGTTTGTTTAGGCTTTTTCTTCTTTTGTTTGGATGCAGCTCTAGGTGCACTTAGCTGTTTTCGCCTTGTCCTTTTGTTTCTTGCGATGAACGCTTCCGAGTTTGCACGGGGAGCGAGAACCAGATAACCAGCACATTGTGTTGGTGGGAGCGAGGACCCATTTGCTTGAGAGCTCCCTCTTTCTCATGCATTGTTGTTTGGGGATCGATTGGCAGCTCGTTTAGGGGTCCGCTGCTGCCTTTTAGAAGGTTAAGCTGCGAATTTAAACAGTGAAGGAATTAAAGGCAAAATATATTTAGATAATCAACCAATCTGGCCCTTTTCAAGATGAAAGCTGAAGAAATCAGGTGTATGAACAGATGCACGCAGAGGACTTTGTCCTCATCTTCCCACAAAGCAAATACTAAGTGCCAACTTTCCGGGGGGATGGGGGAAAAGAAATTCCCCTCCTTCCCTTTTCCTTCTCCCGACCCAGTCACAAACAAGCCCCCGAGCATCAGCAACACTAAAGGGAGGAGATTAAGTTTTAAACTTTGGGAAAGCTATCGATCTGGCAGCCTTTCTCCTCTCCTGTCTGTGCCCCAGCTGATTGTAACTAAGTAATCCTCATCAATCTGTGGTAATGCAGGACCATGTTTATTGCTGTAGTAGTTAAGTTGTTGTTAATTTTACACTAAACGGTTGTTATGATGATGAATGAGTAGCTCGGGCTGCCACCCAGGGGACTTCAGCCGGTGCAACCGACAAAAGGGAGATCGCAGAAGGAAGATCAGGGAAAACCCAGAGAGCCCACCCGAGAAGTTTCTCCGGGACCTTAAAAAAAAAAAAAAAAAAAAAAAAAAAAAAAAAAAAAAAAAAAA
>VZRH01007871.1:0-19692 GCA_013397555.1 Urocynchramus pylzowi
GCTTCGCGCGAGACGCACGCAAGTCTCGCGGTGCCGGGTGGGCCTCAGGGCGTGAGGGCGGGGAGGGCCGGGCCGGCCCCGGCTGGAGCGGTGGGAAAAGCGCGAAGGACGGGAATGGCGACCCCTGGGAATGCGGGCTGCCGGGCACGCCTCGCGTGTGAGTAAAGCGCTGAATTTCTGTAGGCGCGGGAAAGAAAGGGGTTTTACTGCTTGCTTTCCCTGCTTCATACGGCTTAGCGCAGCTCCAGCCCAACCCGTAGACGAAGCGTTACCTGAGCATTATAGATTGACTTCAGAGTCTTAGAAGGTCATCTCGTCCCAGCCGCCTGCCGTGGGCAGGGACACCTTCCGCTGGACCCGGTTGTTCGGAGTCCCATCCAACCTGGCGTTGAACACTCCGGGAATGGGGCATTCGAGCTCGTTCCTGTGCCTCCACACCATCCCTGGGTTCCTCCACCCTTCCCAGCTCAACCAGGAGCCCAAGGGACCACGTTTCTCTTTACAGTACCACACAGCCAGGAGGCTTTAGGGCTTTTTAAGTAAAGTGTTTGCAGATCATTCGATCTTGGCTCCGCTGTGGTGGGTACGAGGAGCTGAGTCCTGCTGTGGGTGTGTGAGGGCACAGCTCATCCCCGTTTTGCTGGAAATGGATCAGAACAGCCTTCTGTAACAGCATTGCATCACTTCTCTGGTGTCTGGCTGAAGCTCCTTGTCTGGGCTGGCTTTTCCCATTTGAATTGCCTGTTTGATGATTACTAGGTGCTCTAAAAGCAAAAGTAAAGCCCATTAGCTGCCTTTGGGAATCCAGTGAACAAGGTCAAAGACCAGCTTATGCAGTGGATGCTGCTGCTTGCTGGTTCTCCTTTAATTGCCACTCTCCAATCTCAGGACATGTGAAGCCCATTTCTGCCTCTGTGAGTGTTAAACTAACGTGTCAGTGATGTTTTTCAGGTGGATCATCACACGTTTTCTGGTCTTGATGGTGCAGAGACTGGCAAGAATGGAGACCTGGTCAAGACAAATATTAAATAATGTAAATGAAGACTCAGAGTAGTGTGTCCATGATGCTCTTAAAAGCAGACTCTTGTAATGTAGCTTTGCTTTCTGATGCAAATGCAGGAAGAACAAAAAAAAAAAAAAGCATCTGGGTTTGATGATGTTGCATTTCTTCATAAAAGAGACAGCAGCCAGTTTGTTGAGAGTGTTGGTATAAGATACAGGCATTTGTGTTTAAAGGACTTGTAAGTTTGAAATCCAGATAAAACCCAAGTTATTTTTGGTTCTGGGAATGGGCCACAGTTTGTTAATAGTGGAAACACTATGATCAAACATCTGTTTTCATCTGTATTGTCCATGGCTTCTCTGTCATGGATTTTCTCAGCAGAGTTTGCTCAGGTGCCAAAATCAGTGCCAAGAGCCTGACTGGTTGGGATTGTGCCATAAATGTGGGGTTTCAATGCAGATTGTTTCTCAGTCTTGACTCTCAGGTGTAAGGTTTCCACTTTGCAGTATCCTGAGTATAAATCAGCAGAAAGGAGAGTAGGCAAAACCATTTCTTAGGGGAAGAAAGGGATTGCTGAACAACAGAGAAAATCAGGAGACTGTAGAAGCAGAGTGCACTTGAAGCCACAACCCCTGAGTTAACCTCTCTAGTACTGTCAGTGCCACTCTTAACCCACTATGTCCCTGCCTGGGATTGCATTTCCAGATGCCCTTATTAATTTATTTGTTTGTTTGTTTATTTATTTATTTGCTGTCACTTCCAAGTCAGGTGGCAAATTTGAAGGAGCAGCAGATCAGTCCCTGTTGGATACAATTGAAATCTCATGGTCTTCTGTAGTCCAGGCATGTTTTGTAGTCACCTGCAGCAAGATCCTTCCCTGGAAAAACTGTGGTGTTTGAAGCTGGGTATATCAGTTCCAATTGGTTTGGTTTTCATTCCTGCTTTTGCAAGTTCTGGGCAGCTGCAAGCCTTGACCAGCTAAGCAATGAGGGCAGAGGTCATCTCCTTACCCAAGAGTCTGAAGAAGCTCAGGAGCCACGTGTGATCTCTGCTGATGCTGCTGTTTAAGAAAGGATTTTGAGGAGTGGAGTCAACATTGTGCTCCCCATAGCTCAGGAGTCCTCTGACTAGGAGGCAAATCCTTCTGCAGCAGAGCAGGCAGAATGTGATGAGCCAACCTTGGTTTCATGTGACAAAGTGCACGTGCTGAAAGACAGCAATGAAGAAAGCAGACTGACCAACAGAACCCACAGGGTGCCATTTTGTGTCCTGCAAAACACAAATCTAATACCTACATTGTTGCCATCTTGCCATATTTTAGTCAACCTGCCTGAAATACGTGGCTATTTGGCATATGAGGAGAAGCAGCATAAACCAGTAAAATCTGCCAATAGGTCAGTTAGGGAGAAAGCAGTTTCATTAACAGCTCTCTTTGTCTGCATTTGTTTTCCTTACTGTTGTTTTCTTTTAGTCCAAGGTACAAGAAGAAAAGCTTAAATTACTAAGCTATTTTCTTGATATTTGGAACAAAAAAATCCTGTGGTGCTTCCTTTTTGTACTCTAGCAGTGGTTTTTCTATTGTCAAGCAGTTCATAGTAAAATGATCTGCAATTTACATGTTCCTTGTACTATCCACATTAAAGTTTTGGTGGGTGTTGTGTGATGATCTGTGTTTTGACAGCATATAGTGGTCAAGAAAGTGGGGAGTGGTGCTTTAAACCCCAAGGTTTTGGGTTGAGTTGTTTTTTTCCCCCACAAAGAAAAAAGGCAAATGCTTTTGCTGGCAATAAGGAAAACCAATACATGGGTAGAGAATTATTATTGAAAATAGGAAAAATGTCATCACGATGCTGTTTATCACTATGTTGAAGAAAAAATTGCTTTTTAATTTCAGAAATACTTTACTAACTTTGGGTAGTAAGGGGAGTGGACTAGTCTAGGAAATGGGTTATTATAAAGAAAAAAATACAGGTTTTTAAATGAAAGTTTTCAAAATCAAGGCTAAATGCTTTGGTTATAGACCTTAAATATTATTCTGTCTTGCTTGAATCACGTGGTCATTTTTGTCTGTTGCCCTCTCTGTCTTTGGTTAGCATGAGTTTAAAACCTGGATTGTCTTTGAAAGGCTTAGTGCTGGAATTCATCTGGGAGTTAAGTGGTAATTCATGGTTGTAACAAGTCCACACAGTCACCAGGTGAGCAGTAATACCCATCCCTGTGCAGCAGCATGTCAGCAATTCAGTCCAAACATGGAAAACCATGAATTTGTGTCATCACCTTAACTATTCTGAGCAGTTTGGTGGCATTCAGAAAGCAGGGCATTTTGGGGTGCTCTGTAGATTTGCTGTGTAAGAGAGACCAGTTCTCTGCATGCCAGCATTGACACAGGGACCTCTTTGCTGAAGCTCTACCAGTAGAAGAAACAACTGTTAGATCTGTATCCTATTTTTGCAGTATATAGATCTATGTTATACTGACAGTCTCTGCTGACTTGGAGAAATAAATAATGGGAAAAATCATGCTTGTCCAGGAGGTGGTTCCTTTACCATGCTACTGTTGGTAGTTTTTTAGATCATTGTGCCTGTACCTCCCACCTCCAGCACTTCTGGTTGTGTCTTTGGTGTGCATTCCAAATGTGGAAATGCTTTCATTTATGGTAGTATGTCTGTCTCCCCCCTAGGAACCAGATGTGGCAACATGGCTTGCCACCTTCCAAAGAAATCACTTGTTTGAGAGGAGATCATCCTGAACCAGGATCTCTGCTCTTCCAAAACAGTGCAGAGAATCTGAACTTTCTTGCTTGTGTTTCCATGCAGGAATTTGAGAAGCTGATAATAAAATACTGTGGATATATTAACTTGTCTTCAGATTGACCATTGTAACTTAATAGAATTTGGCTAATGCTGTAAAGAAGAGGAAAAAAAATTTTGTTTCTGTGGTGGTTCTATGTGTATTGACTTAATATTAGTTGCTGGGCTGATACCTTTGTAGCCTGGTTTTCTGTCTTGGAAGTGAAAAACACATTTCTAAACCAGCTCTGAGCAAAATTATGAGGGTTTTTGTGTAAACATTTGAAAAGAGCCAATCCTGATGCTCAGCAAACCAGGTGAATGGATATCTTGTTAACTTTTGTTAATCCTGGGACAGAATCCAATATTATCCTAAATACTTTATTATCTGGTATTGTTTTTCTCCAAGAACAGAAGATGTCACATGCTCTTACTGGATTTAATTTAGTGTTTCATACACAAATCTTTTTGAGAAAATTTCTGGAAATTACTTATTTTAAAAGCCTCAACTGTTGTGTATGTTGCTTTTTATGTGGATGTCTAAAAGGACAAAATCTTCAATAACCAATCTAAAACACTATTTTGGCTGTAGTCTCTCTTCCCTGTCCATTTCTCACATCAGCCACTATTTTGCACATGGTAGATACTAAATCTTGTAATGGTGCACAGATGAGAGTTTTAAAGGTGCAAACAGCAGAAGCAGCTTTGGGTGTGGAAGAGTCAAAGCCTCAAGAAGCTCCATCTTGCACTTAGTAAACACAAACAATGGCAGTTCAGGATCCCCTCACAGCAGTGGGTGAGTCAGGGCATTTCAGATGAAATAAAACATCATGCTTCAATCTGCAGACTTAGTTGCTGTGGGACAACTCTCTTACACTTTTGAATCTTCCCAAAATGAGGTGGCATTCCATTAATTTGATGTATAGGACACAATGGGGTTGTATTCTAAGCATATGAATGTGTTCATCATTTGTAACTGGAAGATAAGCACATTTCAGTTTGGTGTTTTGCTTTTTTTTGTTTGCTCCTTTTTATTTTCTTAAGTTTGCTATTATCAAGAGGCAGGTTATGTTTAGAATTTCTCTAGGGGTGCTCCACTGTGTCTTCTGCATGTCAATAAGAGTTGGATCAGGCCTCTCACAGAGCTGCAAGCACCAGGATGATGTGAGGAAGACAAGTAGTTCCTACCACAGCTTGACATTCATAAAATCCAAAGGTAACCCTGCCTTTAAGTACATTTTTCCTTGCTTCTCCCTTCAGCTGCACTTCAGTTGGGAATCTGTGAAACAGGAAATCCCTGGGAATGGTTGGGAGAATTTCTAATCTTACAGTTTCTCAAGGTACAGTTTGGTTTGTTTGGAAGCTTGCAGTTGTGTATTTGTATAAATATGCTCAGTGCTACTGAAGTCATTTTGTGAGATGATCTTCTCTAATGGTGTTTTGGTTTGGTTTTTTTGTCTCTAAATGAGTCCTGTGGTGGTTTTCTCTTGTGAGGAAAGTCAAAACAGTATTTTTCTCCATGGATATGTAATCCCAAACTGAAAGCTGAGAGGAAGGAAATTGCCATTAATCTCAATGGGACAAAAGTTTCTTGAGAATTGGGGCAGCAAAGGGAAGCTTCACTGAGAATCTGCAGTGTTTTCCAAAGCCTTGATATCCTTAACTTGGTTCTTTTTCTGCCATTAGTGGATACACAAAATTTCACTGGAAATTGTGAATTCAGATCTTCACATAACAAAATACTTGTCCAATGGCTTCTTAGTATCATTGAGAAGAAAGTCCCTGTAATATTTCTCCCTTTCAGTCCAAAATATCCACATCCCCTGATGAACTCAGATGTTTACATGTAGGCATCCAAGTCTACTCCAGTCTGGTCTAGAGACCACTGAAGTAATGATGCAACTGGCACTATTTTGAAGACATAAAAGTTTGAAAGTGCATGGATACATTTCTTCCCAAGGGTAATTAATCTGTGTAAAAAAGGACCAGGATATGTATTGCTCCTATTCAGATCATAGTTTTTGTTTCATATACAAAGAAGAGGACAAATGTGTGATTTTTAAATACTTCTGTTGTTGATCATGTAATTGGTTTGGGGTTTTTAGTAAGTGATTGGGGTTTTTTTTAATTACATATTCCTTCAGTGCAGGCATATTTCTAATGAATAATCCCACCATCCCAAGGATGTGAACCTGCAGGTTCTGGAATACCTTCTGAAGAGACTTTCTGCTCAGTAAAGATCAAGTCCCATTTTTAATGGATCAGTCCAGATAAGCTTTCAAAATTTAAATGCTTATCAGGGTTCCTTTATTCAGGAAATCAAGCAAGACACAGGTTTTCTTGTAAATTCAGTGTTGTTCCTGGTTTCTGTTACATCAACCCATGCTAAATGAGACATCCTGCACTATTTATGCTTCTGTCTCTCTGAAAACAACTGAATACAATATATATGATAAGTGAAGAACAAAACACCTACTCTTAAACCTCTTTTATGATTCAGCTGAATTTTTTCGTATCTATTAGGGGTTGGTTACTAACTTTGCAATGTAGGTGCTTCTTGTTAGCAGTCTGCAAAAAACACATGGGAAATCCAAGTAGGAGGATCACATTTCTGTCTCCCAGGTGGAGTGGTTTGGTTCCAAACCCTGCCATGGGTGGGTGGTTTGGTGCTGTACAACAAAGGGAGATCCAACAGCAGCTGGTGGTGCCCAGCAGTGGGGCAGGAAGGACAAGCAAGAACTGATGCCCAGAAGTTTCACCTGAACATGAGGAAGAATTTCTTTTCCTGTGCAGTGACTGAGCACTGACAGATTGTCCAGAGAGGGTGTGGAGCCTCCCTCACTGGAGATCTTCCAGAACCCTCTGGACACAATCCTGTGCTGTGTGCTCTGGGGTGACCCTGCTTGAGCAGGGAGGTGGGACCAGATGACCCACAGTGGTCCCCTCCAGCCTGACCCATCCTGTGAGTCTGTGAACAGAGGAGAGGAAAGAGCCAGGTGTGTGAGGAGGGTTTGAGCAGTGGTTGGACTGAGGCCTTTTCTGTAGCTGAATTCTTCTGACCAGTCACTTACTCCAGCTCTTCTTTATGTCCCTATCGTGTATTCCACTAAATGATGTACAGAACATGAGTGTTGTGTTAAAATGACAAAGTGTCTGACAAAAAGAAATGATCATGTGGTTTGGGGTTGGTTTGGTTTTTCCCCCAGTCTTAGCCAAACAAATGATTGTGTCAGCACTTTGTCAAAAATTACACAGCTGGGTCACCAAAATGATGGTGCCTCAGGAGGGGTCCCATGACATTGATTTGGGAAAAGCACCCCCTGCTTCTGACAGTCCCCTCCCTGCCACTGCTACTAACCCTGTGCCATCCCTCAGCAATACTGATTTAACTGTTTGCAAAGCTATATTGGAAACAGGCAAAGTCATTGAAATAGCCTCAATTAAAAAAATAAACCAGCCTCCACACCCCTCCAAAAAAAAAACCCAAACAGAAAAAAACCCCAAATCAACCAAGCAAAAATCCTCAAAACAAACAAAACCCCAGAAACCTCCAGAGGGGAGGTGAAAGCCACTTCCAGACAACTTTCATGGTCATTATTCCCATGCAATATTGTGTGGCACACTGAGAAATATTTAAGAATAGCATCAATTTAATGTGAAATCAAATGCCAGAACGGATGATACAGTGGTTGCATTATTGAGTAGCATACTGAATTCAATTAAATCTTGTCTTGTTAATAAATCTTGCATCACTGCTGACAGCTGCTGTGAAGAATCCTGAGATTGTTTTGTAAGGACGTTCAGCCTGTTCCTAGCGGTGCCTGAGGAGCTGGTGGATGGCTGCCCAGCACAGTAAAATGATTGCATCTTGTGAGGTTGACTGCAGATTGCTATCACAGTAATAAAAACCAAGTTAAAAATTACAAAAACCTGGTACCTCTAAAAGCTTATGAGCCATAGAAATGACCTACTACTAACTCCTTACTACCTCTGAGTAATTGCTTATTAGGTCGCTGGTTAGATTTTAAGTTGGAAGAATTGGACAAATTGCTGTTGGTCTTTATCACGATCTCTTTTTCTGCTGTTCCAATGCAGCAGTTATTGCTGGGAATCAAACCCCTGCTCCACAGAGAAGGAGGAATAATTCATTTTTCCAGATAACACTTGCTGCATTACCTGTGTACACATTTCTTTCCCAATGGAGCATGGGCAAAAAGGAGCAAGTTCTACACAGCTGGCAAGGCTAAAAAAGAAACATAATCTACAACTGATGAAACTGGTAGATCATATAGGAAAATAGTTCACACTCTTCTTTCATTCTAAAGAAAACTCTTAGCTTTTTTTTTCATCTGATTACTGTTCTTGCACTTTTTTTTCATGTCATTAAAGAAACTTTTAAGAAATAATTTGTGTCTTTTATATTCTTAGGTTTAGAACTATAAAGATTATCTTCCTGAACAAACCACTCCTTCTTAAGCACAGCTTTGAAATGTTTCCATTATGCTTATTGAGAAGTTTAGGAATTAGAGATGTCCATTCAGAAAAGTGTTTGAAGTAATGATAAATAAACAAAAAAGACCATGAGCGTTAAAGATTAAAAATTAAACTTTTAACTACTATCTCCTTGCTTTGCAGCCTTAATATGTGCACTGTGATTCCTCCTCTACATTAACATTCAGAAAGTTTTTCCCCATGAACATGTAATTGTTTGTATTAGAAGCTTAAATGTTGTACTCAAAATTAGAATCATGCCTGTGGGTATTTAAAATGGAAGAATAATACCAGCTAATGACTTCAGAGTAACTAGTAAAATTACATCAGGGAGAGTACTTCAGATTTTGCAGATTGGCCAAATTTGTATTGATGAGAAATACATAAGATTTAGCTCAATAAAATTTAATGAAACCAAGCATATATTGAGGAAAGGGAAGCGTGAAGGCTTATTTTGAGGAAATTTGTTAACTTTTTATTTCGGAGATAAATGAAGTTCTGCTTTATGGAAATTTATGGTTATTTTTCTAAACCATGGTTATACTTTTTGATGTAAACAGTTATATGGTCTTGCAGATAGGTTTCTTTAGTAAATTGAATTTATTGGAAGTTGTTTATTCACAACAATAAACGTATATCTTCACCAGGAGTCCACGAAGGCATGTTCCTGTGCAGAATGAATTCATTTGGTTTGAAATACAAAGGAAACCAGAAGAGTTGCAGTTCAGAGTTCCAGGTGTTTTCTAGAAAATTACTTCATCACTTTTCTGGCTGTTTTCACCTTTGTAACATCTTTTTGTGTTCAAAGATAACTCACACTTCCTCTGAAGAGTGCACAGCTCTTACCTTGGGTGGGTCGGGGGCTCCAGCACTCGGGTCCTTTACAGCCATCGTCTGGCTTGCCATGTGAGCCACCATTCACATCACAGGTTCTAGTCCCTCCAAAAAGCACAACTGCTTCTCACTTCTCTCCTCAGAATTTGGTGTAACTTCATTCTCCAGTTTCAGCAGAGTTTTGCTTTATCTAAAAGGGTGGGTGCTATAAATAACTTTTTGCTGTGGAAGGTACAAGAGACAGCAGTTTGGATCTTGCTTTTAATTGCAAAGAGCCAAGAGGTTCAAGATGAAAATGGGAGCCGTATTGTGGACTTCTTAGTGAAGATACAGAATTTGGAAAGAATAGAATGGTTAATTAAATAACTTAATTTTTATAAAATATTGGTTAATTAAATAACTTATTTTTTATAAAATATATGGAGAACTTCTGGTAAAATAGTGGACACTTCAATAAAAGTGTTACAAAAAAAGGGGAAATACCAATTCAAATATACTCATGCTTTAATGAACCAGATGAATCTTTCAGGCAATCAGTGGATGCACGAGCACTAAAGTAGAACAATATAAATCTCATGTTTAAAGTTGAGCAGTTTATTCAGTGATTGAATCAAATTAAGAGCATGTGTGCGATGTTCTACTAGCACAGAAATGCTATAGGGAATGAACAAAAAGGTAAGCCTGATAATGTTATCCATAGAACATCTGAAAGGAAGCTGAACAGAACAACATGTTTTAACCAAACAGCTCACAAAGCAGGCCTCTTATGTATCAAAGCCAATTAGGACAGAGTCCAACAATTACAAAAGATATTTAGTCATAAAGAGATACCCAGCAATGTTTTGTCTTATCTCTGAAGCAGATCATTAAAGGCTTCCTGTCATATTTCTTCACAACTTCTTTTCAGGAAAGTCTATTTCCCTCTCCTCAGGAGGAGAATGGGACCTTCCAGAGCACCTCACTTGGCCCCCTCCCAGCCCCCCCGTGGGCTGCCATCCAGGCAGGGAACAACAATCGACCTGCACCAGCAGAGCTCCGACTGCTGCCTTTCCTGACTGTCCTCACCAGCTGCACAGCGGGGGCTCCAAATGCTGATCCCATCCAAGCTGTGGCACATGTGCAGAGAAGCTTCTGGATGTACCTGGGAGTCATTGCAGCACGAAGCTGAGCCAGGAGTTGTGCCACAGCAGCAAGTTTGGCTGGCCTGGCACAGTCTCAGATTCCTGGGGGAAAGATAGGAATTGCCTGTAACAGTTAATGTAGGGAGAAGTAGGGTGGGCACCAGGTGAGAAGTTTCTCTTCCTGTCAACACCAGCTTTTGCTTTCATATGATTTTTTATGTCTGGAACACAGTCCTTGAACAAAGCAACAGCAACACTTATATTTGAAGAAAGTCTGGGTGGAATAGGCCTCCAGCAGGTTACTGTGGAGGTTTCCATTCCTGCATATATGAGAAATGGGGGCAAATAGACGTAATTAGCCAGCCTGTATCCCAGACTGATGCCTAAAGGTTCCATTGTTTATATTTATACATATTTATACATAGCAATATTTTAAAAACAACTTCTCAGATTAATGTATTTGTATGCTCTCAGTTGGCTCTTGTTCTTTTTCTCCCTTCTTGGCCATCCTCCACAGACTTGTAGTGGAAATCACTGCACAGTTGTCCCTCTCTACTCAGCCTTTGGGTTTCTAACTCAAATGTATCACTCTTTCAAGGGGAAATGTGTGTGCTCCACAAGTGTGTTTTTCCAGGCTTCCTCTCTGTCATGTAAAATCAATGTAAAGCATGTGCTGCTGTTTGTCTGAGCAGGGAGAGAAATTGTGTCATCCTCCACCACAGACACTTCATTGCCACTTGAGCTGTCTACAGTCCTATCCATAGGCAATCTGACTTTTTAATGGGAAGTGTTTTGGTTTAGAATAATGCAGACAGTGTCAGTGTTTCTTATGCAGGTTTTTGCCCTCACTTTATTTAGATTTATCCTTCAATAACAAAACAACTGAATATAATATGGAAAAATCAGTTTATTTTCTGCAATTAAGTGAACTTCATCCAAGCTCAGAATCCTACAGTCACTTTTAGCATTTGCAAGTACACACTCAATAAAAATATTTTGACATCTAGACTGTCAGATAATCTGTGAGTAACAGTTACATCATTCAATGAGAGAACTGTTAATTTCCAGAGTAATTTATTGGGAAAACAAAGCATTTACTACAGTGAAATACACTACTGGATGCTAGAAAAGCTACAGAACATTTCTGCAAGTGAAGTAGTTGGCTTCAGAATACAGAATATTCTCTTGTGACAAAAACATGGGAAAATAAGAGATCCTTGCCAGCAAATATCACTGAAAAGAATGTACCTGCAGAGAGCAGACAGACCTCCAGAGAGCTTTGGGATCCTCATGCAGGAGGATCTAATGCATGGGACAGATAAGGAGTGCTCAGGGTCATACTCTTTATGGGACAGGCTCGTGGGGCACAAAGGTTCACACACCAAATGCTTTACTTGGAGTGATTTTTAAAAGCTGGAGAAGTTCTCAGCACTGCGGCGCCGTGCCCAGAACAAGGCGCTGTCTCTGGGCAGAGGTGTCGGCTGGCACAACTCAGTCATGGCTCTGGAGAGTTCCACAGTGGTTGGTTTTACATCCTCCAGTTCTGCTTCACTGCCATTGCTCAGTTGCCTTTGTCTCTTCAAAAGTTGTCTTGTTGCTGTAGGGAAATGTCAGAGCATTATGTGTAATGATAGAGGTGATCATTCCCAGAGTGCCCAGGGGACTGAATTCCAGGTTTTGTGTGATGCTGTTGGATGGTGTCAGTCTGAGGCTACAGAGTGTGTGCCTTTCATCTGGCTTAACTTGTGTCTGGCTTAACTTGTGTCTGATATTGACTTGCACATAAAATTTAAGTTAGGATTGTGGCTTCCTGGAAAGAAAACAAGGGATTTTTCATGCATTTTATTGTGTAATTAACAAATAGTAAATTGTTACCCTGCTTGCTGCTGTTGTTGGCAGTGATGACAATAAAAGTCAGGATTTTTGAGAAATAAGCAAGACCACGTCATGGAGGAAAATCAGCAACTTTATTCAGATTATTCAGTCCTTAAAGAAAGGTGTTTGCAGCATGGGCAATCTCAGCTTTCAAAGTCTTTTTAACTCTGCCCTGTCCAATTAGCCCAGGAAGGCTTGCTGGAACCTTCCTTTGATGGTTGATGCCACTCATGGTGCTCTGAGAGTTGCTTCTTCCAGAGGCTTTTTTCCTGTGCTTTCCCTGATGCAGATGTTCTCCCTTTTCAGACAGACTAAGCCATGAGATCCAGGGAGTGAAATAATTCTGAGCTTCATGTGTTCTGAGCCACTTTTAGAAATTACAAAATAAAATCTCTAAGACACCTTTGTTGATTGTTACACCTTACCTGATCTATATCAACCTTTTATTCCATTGTCATTTTTAGTCGAAAGACAACAAATTATTGTGGAACTTCCTTCTTTTATCATTTTCATTTGTCTTCTGTGAAAGTAAAAAATTACAAACTCTTGCCATATTCATCTTTATTTACTTTTCTTACTTGTTTATCTGCATTATTTTTTCTGAAACAAAACAGAAGAGGGGGAAAGAGAAGGTTGAGGGTAAAAGGAGGAAAGGAAAGAAAACCTTCCAAGGAGGAAGAAAAAGGTTTTGATCCTTTTTTATCAAAACTTTTTACTTGAGAAAATACCCTATTTAAAGGGTTTACAGTTATCCCATACTGTTATCCCATACAGAATAACAGTGGTTTTGTCTTTTTTAAAAAATTCTCTACCATGTCTAAGTAAATTAGCACAGCTCCACCCAGGTCAGTCAAGGACAAGCTACACAAACTTTAGCCATTGTATTAGCCCATACTTAATACGTTTTAAAATACTTCATACAAGATATGGTGTCTGAGTTAGGGATTGAAGGGCTGTAGCCTTTAGCCTTCCCCTCTGTCTCCTCATTCTCATATTTTGCTCAGTCTTACTGCCTCAGACTTGGATTATCAGCCCTTTTTTATCCATAAAGCATCCAGCCTATTAGAACCTTTTGTATAAATTATAAGAAATTTGAGCCAAATTTAGCTAAAAAATTACAACATTTCTGCAAAATCATAGCCAATTTTAAAAAGAAGCAGTTTAAGCTTTTAGAAGTGCATTCTGGATGTTGTTGTGATTTATGTGCTGTCAATTATTTTTGTATGTATTGAAAAAACCTGTCAAGTTTCCATCTCACATTTCATAAATCAGGTTTTTCTGTATACAAAGCACGTGTCAGAAATCAGTATCTAAACAAGATGCCAGTTGGCTTCTCCATGTGGCAGCTTGTAAACAGAAATATTTGGGGACTGCGCATTTATGACATGCCATGTAATGTCACATATAAACAGCAGTTACTGGAAAATACTCTGTTCCTCTACATTGCTAATAAGATGGTAAATCATGCTTGCACTGCTCTATCACAGTTCAGCAGGTAGAACTTTCCAAATTCAGGTGGTGGTGGTGTTTTTTCAAATAGGAGTACTGAGAGGTTAAATATTTTATTAGTGACCTACCTGTGCATCAGAGTGATGTGTCAAAACTGACATTGTGTTTTGTACATTTGTCTTTAAGTTATTTGGAATTTTTTTTTTCCTTTGTTTTGGTCAGAGACAAATTCTGGTTGTACTGAAATCAGTGAAGCACTTTCATCTAACGCCAAAGGGATGAGGAATCTGCTGTCAGAGGACGGGGGCGGCCTGCTCAGGGTCATCTAAAACCTGGCTCTTGCCAAAAGGGGAAGTCCTGGTGTTGCTTCCACCCATAGCCAGATTTCTGGCTGCATCTTTCCTGCAGGTTTAGTGACCCAGGTCTGGGGCCTCCAGCACAAGAAAGATGTGGACCATTGGAATGAGTCCAGAGGAGGGTCATGGAGCTGGCCAGAGGGCTGGAGCACCTCTGCTATGACAGGGGCTGAGAGAGCAGGGGCTGTTCAGCCTGGAGAAGGCTCCAGGGAGACCTTAAAGCCCTTCAGTGCCTAAGGAGAGCCTATGGGAGAGCTGGAGAGGGGCTTTTCCAAGGGCCTGGAGTGACAGGACAGGCAGGAATGGCTTCAAACTGAAAAAGAGTGAATTTAGGAAGAAATTCTTTACTGAGGGTGGTGAGGCACTGGCACAGGGAAGCTGTGGCTGCCCCATCCCTGGAAATGTTCAAGGCCAGGTTGGACAGAGCTCTGAGCAGCCTGGGATAGTGGAAGATGTCCCTGCTCATGGCAGTGGTTTGGAACTGGATGGTCTTTAAGGTCCCTTCCAACCCAAACCACTCTGTGGTTCTGTGATCACAGGGCTGTGCAGAAAACAAGAGCAGTTTGCTGATCCACCTGAAGAGTATCACAGGAAAGAAAAAATCCTTGTGATAATTGGTAGGGCAAACAGTGTCAGCTGCTGTTCACAAAGTGCAAGCTCCAAGGTGTGAATCAGCATCCATGGGATTTGAATTCAATACAATGAGAACACAAAAGGCCCCACTGCTAAGGAATTTTATTCCATGAAAACCAGAACAACCAGGACAAGTCTTGTGGAGAAAATACAAAAGCATATTATTACATCTTCCCAATAGAAATGTAGCTGGAAAAGGCTAAAGCAAATTGTGTTTAAAGCATAGAAGCTTGAGCAGGAGTAGGAGGAAGACTGGGATGAACTCGAAGCAGTTGTTACCTGACTGGCTGCTGTTCAGATAAGCACTGGCAGTGCAGGAGGTTTCAGGCAGGGCTGGGGATCACCAATAGGCCCAACAGATCAGTGCAGGACTTGGAAGTACCCAAAACCCACAAGCATTTTTATTGTTATTTAGTCAACAAAGGAGATTCTTTGAACATTTAAAATTTTTTGATTGTTGTCAGGCCTGCAAATAAACATTTATAGGATCCTCTATGAAACAATTTGTTTTTCTTTTGCTACTATCTCTAGTAAAATAGTCTAGCCTTTCTGTTCATGTGTCTTGTTATTTTTTTGTGCCACATCCAAATTTGCAAAATCAAATACCAAACAATAAAAAACCAATTAATTAACTGTGCAAAGGTAAGTAGCTCCTACTATTGTGACCGGGGGGTGAAAATGCTGGTTTTATCCCAATAAATGAAAGTAATCATGCAAATATATGAACCTTATGTCCTTAATTTGTTTTCAGAGGTTTCAAAATCTCCCTGTTACTTTCAGCCAAACATAAAATAATAATGGTTCTAAATGCCTGTAGATTATTCAATTAAAACAGACTAAATTCATTCTCCATTCTCAGCTAAGTAATACAAAACAGAATTTGTAGGGTGAAGACCAGAACGGGAGTTCTGACTCTGAAATTTCTTTATCTCAAGAATTTTAATAAATTCTTTATTGTTTCATTCCTATTATAATAACACACTCTGTGGTATTTTTTCTTTATAGTACATGTCTGTAATTCCACATTATATTATCCAAGGTTTGTGGAGGAGTTTTGGCAGTTGAAATGTTCTTTTGCTGCTTTTTTTAAATTTGACTGTCTGCCTGCAGACTTTCTGTGGACTTTTGTAGTTCAGACTTATTTAATTGATAAATAGTTTTGCATAGAATTTGTATTCCCAGCCATGCACCCTTTGCCCAGCTACTTCTGTAATTATTTCAAAAGGAGGAAACTGATAAGTCATTTAGGAAATAAGGAAGGAAGCTGATTATTATCATGAATTACCAGAATTAACATGAATTTTGACATGCAAACACCAGAGGAATGCAATAATGCAAATGCAGGCTGAAAACAAGAAATTGCAGCACTCCTGGCCAGGTGTGACTGGGTCTTGCTAAGGTGATGTGATCCAGGACAGAGCTGCTCCAGGGGAGGGACAGGCCTGGATGACAGAAATGCTGGATGAAACATGGAAGCAGCATCAGAAAAGCGTATACAAAAAAACCCTCAAAAAACAAAAAAAAAACCAAAAAACACCAAACAAACAAAAGAAAAAAAAACCAAACAAAACACCAACCAACCAAAAAAAACAAAAAAAAACAAAAAACCAAAACCAAAACCACAAAACAATGAGCAGCAGAGATGACTCACAAGACCAGCCTGTATTGCCTTGTTTTAACTTTTGTGATCACATTAGAAATACCAATTTCAGTTTCATCTCGTTAGCAGAAAAATAACTAGGGGATTTACAAAAGATCAGAAAACTGGTAGGGAGGTTAAAAGTCATGATTTAATCAGACAGAAGTTTTAAAAAAACACCCAACCATGAAATTGTTACTGATTATCCTAATTAGCAGTCTCTGGAGGAGTGGCATGGAGTTAGTAAGCTCCCTAAGGTTTGGATCCCAAGGTTTGACATTATGTGTTTACAGTTTCAGGGACTAAAACTGTCAGCAAATAAGGGACTACTGATCATGTTTATTGTGCTTCCTGGTTATCCCATTGCCAGAATTTGCCACATGCTTCTGCATGCCCCACACTTCTGCTGCTTTAAATATTCCAGATTGATGTACAATTGAAATATATAAGCTAAGCAAGCATTACTGTATCAGGAAGGGATCTAGAGGGCAACTCATTAAATAAAATGAAAGGATATAGATGAAATTTTAAATATAAGAGTCAGGCTAATTATTAGCAAACATTCAGTTACTGATGTCTACATGGCAGTATAAAACATTCCTTTGAACATTTAAACTAAACAGGAAGAGACATGGAAAAATCAGTGATTAATTTTGTATTGGTTGGATGTATTAGGATGACTAATAAAATAAGGCTTTAATATCTAAAATCTGTACTTCATCCTTCTGAAACTGCATATACAGGCATGCAAGGGATAGAGGAATTTGACCCTGTAATTGGTAAAATCCAATGACTTCAATTTGTCAAGACAACCCCAAAGCACTCTCTGCTGCATGAGAATGAAGACTATAAATAAGTAATGTATTTATTTTTAAATAAATGGGAATGAGTAAATTTTCCCATATACCTAAATGCTCATAAATCATTGTGATTTACTGTGTCAGTCTCTTTATTCAGTTCTGCCATCTATTTCAGTTCACTTTAAAGGCTGTACATATGGGGAGATTGGCTACAAGATTTTCAATCTCTGGAAATCCAAATCTGCCAGAACAAAATGTCTGGAGGCTGAGCTCACCCCCTTTACCTCCAGGAGGAAGTGGCAGCACTTTTAATCAGTCATTGTTCCCAATCAGAGATGCATTCTGTTTGATACCCCAGGGCCTGTGGGATGCAGCCCTGCCTGTGTACAAAGATGTGTGTTGAGGATTTACTGGAAGGAAGGCAAGGAACAGGGCTCAGCAGTAACATTTGGTGGTGTTGATGTGTATTGGGGTTTTTCATGAACAGGAATTTTCTTCTTACCTTTACTGTTTCCCACACTGATGCTGCAGAGCTGCTCAGTTGGAGCGCGTGTAAGAAGCGCCAAGCAGGACGTCGGTCAGTGCTCCTGCTGACCAGAGTGCTGGGAGTGACCAGGGACACTGGAGCAGAACTGCTGCCAGGTGTGTCCAGGTGGCCAAGGAGGCCAATGGCACCTGGCCTGTGTCACCAATAGTGTGGCCAGCAGGACCAGGGCAGTGATTGCCCCCTGTACTGGGCACTGGTGAGGCCACACCTCAAATCCTGTGTCCAGTTCTGGGCCCCTCAATTCCGGAAGGACATTGAGGGGCTGGAGTGTGTCCAGAGAATAGAACTGGAGCTGGAAAAGGGCCTGGAGCACAAGAAAAGGAGGCTCAGGGGGGACCTCATCCCTCTCTACAATTCCCTGGCAGGAGGCTGTAGCCAGGTGGGGTTTGGTCTCTTCTCCCAGGCAAACAGCAACAGGATGAGAGGACACAGTCTAAAGTAGTGCCAGGGGAGGTTTAGGTTGGACATTAGGAAGAATTTTTTCACAGAAAGGGTGATAAGACATCAGAATGGGCTGCCCAGGTAGGAGGTGGAGTCACCATTCCTAGAGGTGTTCAAGGGAAGACTGGATGTGGCACTCTGTGCCATGCTCTGGGTGACAAGGCGGTGATTGGTCACAGTTGGACTCGATGATCTCAGAGGTCTTTTCCAACCTAATTGATTCTGTGATTCTGATTCAGCTTTACAGAGTGTTTTCTATAAAAAGCTCTTTTTGATGTCTCAGTTTCATTCTGCTCATTTTCCATATCAAAGCCAAAACTTTCTTTCCCGGCAACTCTTTCATTTCACATCAGTTTGCAGCACAGTGAATTAACTCTTCCAAACCAGGAGTCGATAACATCTTGCTTCAGGAGGTGCCTAATCACTGTGATGAATTATCCTAAAAAAATGAGAGACCTTTACAGATGACATTTTCATTTGCAGTGAGTTGAAGATGGATTTAGCAAACAGCTGCTTTCCACAAAAGCCAGGATTTGTCATCTTATTCTTACATCAAGCATAAAGTAGTTATTTTATATAGGGAATTATGAAAGAGACAAGTCATTCTGGATTATTGATCTATTTGTCTGCTGGGAGGTTATGAGTGAAAAATATTTTGCTCTGTTGTTTTTAATTCAGATGTCATTAGTATAGAGCTTGCTCTAGGATCACTATGAAAGAAATTGATATAATGCCTAGAGTGCTGCAAAATATGCTTCTTTCCCAAATAAAAATAAATGGAAGTTAGCAAAAAAAACCCCAAACCAAAACAACATCAACAACAACAAAAGGGGTTTGGTAGCTTAGAAACCAGAATGTTTTACAGTAGCAAGATCAATCAAATGCTGGCCTAAGACATTGAAGAATTGTACTTAATACTTTAGACATAAACAGCCTAACTACAGTGTAAATATTAATTATTACCCCTGCCTTCCAAAGGATCTATTTGCACTTATTTTCTTTGACTATCATAATAAAAAAGCTCAGTTTTATGTGTTGTATAAATGTACCTTTTCTGATTTCACAACAGTTGTCTGTAGCCATTTAATATTTTGCTGTGACTGAGACCTTTCCTCATTTTCACTTCCAAAGTCCTATTGACTCGATGGAACAGTAGTGTGTTGTGTAACTGTGAAAATTAGCACAGGGTCTGATGCTGTAAATAGCATTTGCACTAAAAAGTGGAACATGACTTGCTTTATTTTTACCCAAGAAGTGGAGAGTGCTTTGTAGTAATTTCTACTGTATGTTTTTCTATATTTAGGCAAACAGCTCTGTGTCTCTTATAATAATGAGTAAGAAACTGCAGAAATCTTCCAGCTCAGAGCAGGTGCTTGCAAGTTTTTGCCTCCCTGCTGATTTACACGGTGCCAGTATGCTCAGTGGCCGAGCCCCCTTCCAGCACTCACCATCCCAAGGTGCCCAGCTGAAGCCCTTGGATGCTGCTGCCTCCCTGGATCACATCATGCTCCCATTCCATCCCCTTTCCTGCTCCTCTACTGGACTTTGCTGTCTGCTTTAATTTTTTTCACCTGGAGAGCAGAAACATTTTGGCTTTCTAATTTCACTACTTTCTTAAATAATTCCTTCTTTTCCCCTTTATGGTTGAGTTGTCCTAAATGTCCATTTGAACCCAGGCTAGAAGATGTTTTGGCCTGGTGTCATGGGTTGACCC
>VZRH01007882.1:0-20365 GCA_013397555.1 Urocynchramus pylzowi
AAAGAAAGAAACCCAACCCCCAAAACAGGTCAAGACTTTATTGACCTGGGGACTCAGAGCTGGATGCAGCACGCTAGATGAGAATGCAATAGAAGGGAAGAATCTGATGAGAATGGAATAGAAGGGAAGAATCACCTCCTTCGACCTACTGGCCATGCTCCCTGCACCGTTATCATAGGGTACAGTTGGCGCTGTGGCTGGCTAAGAGCAATTACAATTATTACTCTGCCACTGTCAAAAAATTAATTTAAATAGTTATACTACATTAGTGTGCTTCTGATTGAGTTTAAAAAATGTAGAAACTAACACCCGCTTCACAATGGTTTTTACCTTTATGGGTGTAACCGGTCTTTATTCTTTCTGAGTCATTGTGAGCTATTACTCTTAATTCAGGCACAGGGTGTACGTTGTGTATGCATATGATATATTGTTTCAGACAACAAGAATTCTCATTATCCAGGGTAAGCAAATTAATGGGCTACATTTATTAAAGTCTTATAGCCTATAGTCTTATAGTCTGGTGTGGTATCAGGAGCTGCATGTTTTTAATATGAGATATAATGAAATAGGTGAGCAGTTCCCAAACTCAGAAGTTTTTCCACCTCTTTTCTGCACAACACTGAATCACCCTGTGGAGATATGTAGACTAGGAAGAGGAGGAATTGCATGAGATGGATTACTGGGCAATGAGACCTAACAGAAAACAAAAGGAGAAATGTTATGAGAGCACTGTTCTAGTACTGCAAGACCAGAGACTCTGATAGTAAAGTTTAAAATTTAACACAGCAAGGTTAAAGGTGGAATCCAGAAAAGATGACACTAATGAAATGAAGCCCTAATAGTTTGTTTAGGCAGAACAGTGTAATGAAAGACAATAGTTGTCTCAGTAACCCTTGTTTCTGGCAAGGTATCTAAGAGAACTTTACATTCCAGTATAAGCATAGTATTCAGGTCTTTTTCAAAACTATGATTAATACTTGCATGATCTTTTCAAAACTATGATAATATTTGCATAAGGCCTAATATAACAAGCTAGGACACTGTGCAATGGTTATATCCAGACACATTAGAACAGCAAATGGAAGCAATATGGAAAAACTGCAAGCAATGAGATTAGCAAAGGACATGGCAGTAAAATTGAACATTGGCAGGTAGTACATTCTGCCTCTGGTATTAGAAGTTCTTTGTTTTAGTTCCAGAGCCCACTGCTGAAATATGGAGAGATTTCAGATAAGACTTATATTCTGAATGAGATTAAAAAAATGCAAGGGAAAAAGTTAAACAGCTCTGTCCAATGCAGTGGACACGTCTGCTTGCAAAAAACTACCCACAGAGATATGATAGACAAGGAAAAGAGAAAGTTGTAGTGACATTCTCTCCTGCGATCAGTTTTAAATGCTTCCTTTCTAACTATACACAACTAGCTGATTGAGGAATATGATTTGGAACTCACTTTTGACAGACTTAGACGGATATGTAGGGGCACCAAAACAGACCAAGCAGTGTTCAAAAACTAGATGCTTTCGTTTTATGATATAAAGCAAGTAATTGTTCAAGAAAATTATTTTAACAGTACAGTTAAAGTACAGTTTACTTTCTATAATAAGCAGTCTTACACAAGAAAGAGCAGGGTAGCTCATTATTCTTGAAAGAAGGGATATCCAAGAGACAACAACTCATTTAAATGACAGTTTTCAGCCCTCATACTGCACACTTATCCCTTTTCCAACACTGAGTATTCTATTAATCTTCAGTGCTCATAAACTGTAGATGAGGGAGGCACAGACTGAAAAAGATAGATAATAAGCTCTAGGATAAGCCAAAATATGGGGTAAGAGGCTTTATTTGGTTGGCTTACAGGAGATGGAGGAAAACAGTTGATAGAAAATACAGTATAGCTGGAAACAGTTTATTTCACACAAGAGACTTTGGTCTGTACTACTTTTAATGCAGTCTTCACTGTATTTTTGGAAAATAAAAACTAGCTAGCGTGTGAAAATTCATTTACAAAATAAAGTGTAAAACATGTTGTATATGTCCATTCACCATGCTTATTACATTAAATGCTTTGGTGCCATTGGCAGGTAGAGCACAAATATTAATAATGGTATTTTTATCTTTTGCTGACATAATTTGGAATGATACTGTGCTCTTGAAACAATGATGTGACCAACACCATAGTCTTGGTTCCATATATACACAGTTGGTTCTCTTTTGTTAAAACAGGATTCTCAGTGTAAGAATTGAACTTCTCTACCATATTAAAACAAACAAAAAAAAAGTGTTCAAATAAATCATTTTCACTAACAAGTCAGACTTACTCTTGGTTTAATACTAGTCATGAAATGACTATGAAATCCTAGTCATGAAATGGTGTCCTTCTATGTCTAATTTCTCAACTCATGCTTCAGTTTTAAAACTATTTAAACTCTTCTACCAGGCCACTATACCTTTGTGGACCTTGCAACCTTCCTGTGCAGAATGAGGCAATGTCCTGCAGGTGTGTTAGGTAAAAAAATTAGAGATTATTCTCACAAAAATTAAAAGCAAGCTCCAAAATACTCTTCATTTTGTGGATTAGAATTTAAAAAAAAATGCACAGACAGTTGAAACTGGAAACCAAAAATTTTGACAAAGCATACTTAACAAATTGGTCTGTGGATTTTCTAGTCACAGTCAGGTTTTCATCTGTTCTGGGGAACTGTAGATTATTAACACTATCTGCTGAGCACTGACGGTTGCTGGTAAGTGAAATGTGTTGCTAACCTGACTGTGGGTTGTGCCAGTGCTTGGAGATAATGTGTTCTCAAAACAGCACAGTATGAACACAGCAGGTACAAAGTAAAAGCAATAGTAAGAAATTGAACAGGTCTTCAACACTATGATTATTACTGTGGGCTAGGTTTTATTTGCCTTTTGGAAAGTCGGTTTCTTGAATATCCTTTGTTAGAAATATCCTCATATTTTCTCTCTAGGCAGCAGAATTCAAGAACTGGAGGAGAGAAGAAGTATTCCACCAATTTACTGGCTTCAGGTGATTTTTAGTTCCAGTTAATTGAGTAAAAGAAAAATTCTTTTAAGCTACAGAAATATATCAGAAAATATCTATTTTTTAAAAATCTATTTTAATTTTTAAAAATAAAATATCAATCTATTTTGTTTTTTATTTGGTAATGTTATTACATCCTTAAAAGCACTGATAGGACCTCAGTAATTGATGAGTACTTACCTGTAGTAAACAAATAAGAAAGCACACAGTATAAGCCTTTTGACTTTACTTACATCAAAATGTTTACTACAGGAATAATCTTGCAATGAAATTTTAGACCAAAATGAAAGCACTAAATTACTTTAGTGAAACAAAAATAGAAGACTCCAACCCAAGAAAGGAGAGAATTAGATTAAACAATCTCAACTGAAATGTACATAGAATAGAGGAAGTCAGGTGGGGAAAAAGAGCCAACAGGGACCTGCACTGGGGCATAGCCGTGGGTTCTGGTAGGCAGTGCCCTTAGCAGGGGCTAGGCACCTAAGAAGAAATTAGGGCTGAGGAGGCATCAGTCAGAGTTCCCTCTTTAATCAGCATTTTGGCTGTACATTTTGACCCCCATACCTCGATGAAGGTGCATACATTAGGATATGTTTCACATATGATATAATTTAATTTACCTCTTACTGAGTGTAGCAGAACACAGCTTTTGAGTAACTGAGTTAACAATGCATTTGCAGTTAAGTAGCATCATGTAGTTGTTCAAACTTCAGTCAATGACATTAAGCTTTAATGTTCCCTGAAAGTTCATTTTCAAGTCCTGGTTTTGAGATCACAGAATCACAGAACATGCTGAGTTGGAAGGCACCCAGAAAGATCATTGAGTCCAGCTCCTAGCTCTACACAGGACCATTCCCAAGAGTCACACCATCTTCCTGAGAGCGCTGCCCAAATGCTTCTTGAGCTCTGTCAGGCTAGTGCTGTGACCACTTCTCTGGGGAGCTGTTCTGGTGCCCAACCACCCTCTGGGGGAAGAACCTTTCCCTAATATTCAACCTAAACCTCCCCTGACACAACTTCATGCCATTCCCTCATTCTTGCCATTGGTCAGCAGAGAGATGAGATAGTATCTGCCCATCCTCTTCTCAAGTTGCAGATTGCAATCAGGCCTCCCCTCAGGCTCCTCTTTTCTAGGCTGAACAGACTGAGTGACTTCAGCCACTCCTAATAAGGGCTCCCCTCAAGGCCCCTCACCATCTTTGTTGCCCTCTTTTGCATGCTTTCTAATAGCTTTTTGTCTTTCTCATGTTGAGGTGACCAAAACTGCCCTCAGTACTCCAGGTGAGGCTGTCCCAGCTCAGAGCAGAGCAGGACAATCCCCTCTCTTGCCCAGCTGGCAATGCTGTGCCTGATGTCCCCAGGACAGGGGGCCCTCCTGGCTGCCAGGGCACTGCTGACTCCTGTTTAGCTTTCCATCAGCCAGGACCCCCACGTGCCTTTCCGCAGCACTACTTTCCAGCATCTCATTCCCCAATCTTTCCCACATCCAGGTTGACTCAGGTGCAGCATCTGGCACTTTCCCATGTTGAACTTTGTTTGGTTGGTGATTGCCAGCCTCTAATTTGTCTCCGTAGGGAGTTAACAGCTCCTTCCAGTTTTCTGCGAGTATGTTTAGCATTCCTTCCAGTCCAAGTCATTTAAGAAGATTCCAAAGAGCACAGAGCTGAAGATGGAGCCCTGTGGAACCTCACTAGTTATGGGTCACCAGTCTGATGTAAACCCATTAACTGTAACCCTTTGTGCCCATCTTGTGAGCCAGCTGTTCACCTACTGCATGGTGTGCTTATCCAGCTCTGTGCTGGACACTTTGTCCAGATGGGTACTGTGAAAGCTTGGTTCTGGCCAGGATTGGGTCCATTTTTGCAGTAGCCATGAGTGAGACTCGCTAGGACCTGGAGCTTATTGAACATCATCTTCTTGGGGTGGGGGAAGTGGCCCCTGCTGGATCACATAGTGTGACAACAGTTGAATTGGACTTTTAGGTGAACATTTTGCATGTGAATCACTCTCTCTCTTTTGTACACTATTTTTATTAATGTTGCTTCTGTTAGTGTTTGTTTCTCTTATGTCATTGCTGTTTCCAGTAAGTTGTTCTCATCTGAGCCTGTGACCTTTACCTGTTCTACCTTCAATTCTTCTCTCCAGCCCTCAGCTGGAGGTGTGGGAAGGAGAGAGATGAAGCAGCAGTGCATAATTTCAATGGGAGCACTGAATCAAAGAATACCATTCCTAAACCATGATATAAGAGAATATGATACACAACAATTAAGGAGCCTTGTCTTGATAAAACATGACTTATATCTTAACCACTCTCACAAATAACCATAGAATGTGGAAGTCTGAGTACAAAATGTATGTATTTGTGTGTAGATGCCTGTATTTAATAATGATAGTCATTATTAAATACTTAATAGTTTGCATTTTTACCAAAAGAACATTTTTTTAATACCTGTTGATATTTATTCTCAAAATATTTATCTAGATGTAAAAGAATGATTGATAAACTTAAAAAAATCCCTTACTATGTAAACATATATCACTTCAGGAAAAATATTAGATGGAAGTCAGCAGTGAGTTTTCTCATCTGAAAATACAGAACAACAAACTACCAGAAATTTAGTCCAATTAAAAAAAACCAAGCACACAAACAAGCAAAAAAACCAAACAAACAAAAAAAGAAAAAAACATAACAACAACAACAAAACCAACCAAAAAAAAACCAAAAACCTGCAGTAAAATATGTTCTTACTGCAGACAGTTCTCTTACTGCAGCCCAGGGACCCGAAAGCAATGACTCAAATAAGCATTACAAATTTGGTGACTATATTTTCATTCACTTAGCTTCCAGTGCCAAATGTAGAATACAGCAGTAAAAAGAAAGAAAGGAAAGTATCTAGTCTACATTTACAAACATGATTTTAGGCATACAAGAAAAAGTGCAAATAAGAGTCCTAATGAAAACATCTGACAAACCCTCTTCAGAACAAGCAATTCATTTTGCTTCTTCTTACTCCTGCACTTCCTGGAACACATGTCAGGTATGAAATTTGCCACAGCATTTGCTATAGTGTCAAAAAAGAAATCAGTGTAATTTAGTGTATCACAAGGCATGTGTTTTTAATGCCATTAGTAAAATGCCTTAAGTTTTGAATAGGTCTGGTAGTGCAAGGAACTCAAAACCTGTCTTGACTGGCCTTGGCCCATGTCCTGCTTTTACTTTTTCTTAACTAGCATTTGGTGGCCATTGCCAAACATGTTGGAAGATACAGCTCCAAAATTACTGTATCTAAGCAAGACTTGAGTCTCCCAAGGAGGCCCAGTGCAACTAGTAACTCATCTTATATCCCCAGATGTGGGAGGAGATGGTTAACCTTCCAGGCTTCAGATGAGAAGCAATGAGAAGGAAGAAGACTGTAACACGGAAATACAAGGAAATAAATTCCAGTCCCTTTGGGACAGAGATGAAACCCCAGTACACACCAGTCATTCTCCTAATGAAAATCTCAAGAGGCTGGAATTTGTCATCTTATGCCCCTTCCCCTGTGCTTCCCCAGAAAGTGTGAACTTTCTGTTCATCAACTAACTGTTGATGTTAGAACTTGGAGAGTTGTTGGAAAGGTGAACCCAACACCAGAGTCAAGAGGTAGAAATTAACAAAGTTTCTGTATGGCAATGCTTACTGTATTATTAGTGAGTTTTTCCCCTTTTACTGAGCTAATTTTGAATAGTGTTGTGCTATTGAAACATTAATGTGATTAATATAATTGTCTTGGTTCTATATATCTCGTTTCTTTTTGTCCACGACAATGGTTTTAGTGTAACATTAAATCCCAAAGTCCTGTCCTTAAACATCTCACAAAACATATTTCCATTGTGTATTTACATTGATAATTGTATGTGAGGTGCTCAGAATAACCATTTATAAATGACCTGGACAATTTTTGGCTCAGAAGTTAACACAGATATTAAATTCTTCTTGTGTTAAAGGCTGGGAGACAGTGAATCAAGTGCAGCATGCATAAAGTTAAAGGAAACTCAAACCTATGTTTAAAATAGAAATCAGCTCCTTATCTAGGCTCACTGTAAAAAAAAATCACTCTGAAACATTGTTTTACTATGTAAGCAGATCAGTGCAATACTATCATTTTTAAAGGTATTTGTATGCATCTGTATCAGAGAAGTACCTAGGTACAGAGAAATCGTGTGTGTAATTTCATACGATAATCTCCTTCTTTTAGAGTATCAGATGTTTCTTTTAAGACTGTATAAACAGTTCTCAGTTGCTATCAGAATAGAAAAACCTTTTTCTCTTATCTTCCCACCCTTTCATTCAAATGTTTTATTTATTTATCAAATACAGTCTTCTCTTCAGTATTATGCTATATTTTAATAATAAAAAATAGCCTATTGAATGTCTTTGGTTTTTTTTCTTCTTAGTAGTATTACTACTACTACTACTTAGAAAACCCCAAACATAAATAAAAAAGCATAGAGAAGCCTGTGTGTAACACTTCAGTAAGTCTCATTTGAAAACAGTAAATCTTGAACATTTAAATAATCTTACAAATTGAAGGTGTACTTCTTTAATATTTATTAAATCCCCTGAGACTGATCTGTATTTACAGTTCTAAAAAAATCTGAAATTTACTCTGACTACTTAATTCAAGCTTTCTAATTCTTCTTTTTAAATACTTCTGTCTCTCCTGGAAGTCAGAGGTATGAAAGGATCATGAAAACAGGGTTTGGCAGTTAATTAACCCTTTTCTGACCTAACTATAGCGAGGTAGGTTATTTACCAGTATGAATGGGTACTAAAAATATATAATTTAATTTTCTACTTATTGATGCAACTGATTTCAAATAAGTTCTCAAAATTTTCATCATTAAAATATACTTTGAGATAAGACATCAAAAGAAGGAGGCATTTAAAATGCCTACAAGTGAAAAAGAAAACATTTTGTCATCTTATTCCATAACCTTACATCGGTTTTTCCTAGCTCTGCAAAACATACTACCATGTTTGTAGGCCCATGTCCCCTAATTCCCATTAGTTAGTATTAGAATTGTTTGTACTTCAATTATTTATGAAAAACTTCCCCACAAAGATTTCACCTTTATGAGAAGAATCATTTTATTTTGTGTTTGAGCAGTAACCACTCATGTCTGTGCAATTAAAGCAGAATGTTTCAGTTTAACATCTCTAACACAAGAGAACACTAAATGTGCCTTTTCCATTAGGGATCAAAAGTAAACTACAGCAATAAATGGGAAAGCAATTTCAGCAATGCATCAGAGGATCAGGTGTGCTGTTATCACAGACACAGACACATGTTCAAGGGCCCTGGAGCGGTCAGCTCTACAGTGCTGGGTAAAATCTGAATGAGTGGGAAATGGCACTTGAGCAATTACTGGGTTTACACTTCTTGGGCTCATTGCTGCTCTGTGATTGACCTCATTTGGAAAGATTTCCCATTTGGTTTTTTTTCAAAGGTTTTGTTGTTAGGTTTAACATAACACGAACTTTTAAAAGTCAGAACTTTTTGTATCTTCAGCACTATGCATACACCTTGAAAAAGTATATATTATGTTTCTTTAGCATTATTTCAGGTGATACCACATAATACATATTTATGTACTTTTTTTTTTTTCTTTTTTTACATATTAGGAAACAGCTGATCTTAACAAAATGTGTTCTGCTCCCTGGTGTTTGGAATAATATTGTGGCTGACCCCATAAGGTAGATTTCTTTCCACTGTCTGTGTTAGCCATTTAGACCCCAGTACACATAGTCAACTTTCAGAGTACTTGATTTATCATATTTTACTATTTCATTATACAGGTCCAGTACTTTCAAGCAAATACTTCATCCATAACTTGGTTAGGAAAAAAAAAAATCTTTTCAACACAGATTTTGCTTCCCATGTACTGCAATATTTAAAACCAACAACTTACTTTTTTCACATCTCTTCATGTAAGAATAACAAAAATCAGAGCCAGTGCTGTATAGACATAAAGGTGCAGTGATGATCTCTGAAATTATTAGCTTCTGAAACATTTAGTTTCTACGAGTGTAATAATGCTAATATTAATGTGTCTTGTTGTTTTGGTCAGAAGGGTTGGTGTTTGGGGTTTTGGGGTTCTCTTAAATAGAATATTGGTCAATGACTGCCTCTGGGAGCATGATTTCAAGAGTCTCACACAGAATGAGGAAGAATAAAATGTGTTCTTGAAGACCACTCAAGAACCACTTTAAAAATATAAGAGTATTCTGACAATGTTGAATCAGTCTATTTCTCATCTGCCCCACCTTTTTACTTTCATAAATGTACCCATTTACTTTTGTCTCTTAGAAACTTGAAAGTTTATATAAATGAAGTCTGTGAGCCTTTACTCAGGTGAGACTTCCTCTACCAAGTCACACAAGATCTGATTTGAGTTGGCAGGAAGTTTAAAACTTCAGCAGAGAAAAACTTCGGAAATTAGCCTTTTAAGAAAAGAAGATTTTGTTTTATGAAAGATTCCATTAGTATGCAAAATTCTTCCCCTAAAACCCACTCAAGTGCTTTAAATGATGAACGGGGAAATTTCAAAAGAAGATATAAAATAAATGGAGCCTTTATGTAGTATCCAGTATTCAAGTACTCTGGATTATTCTTTAAATGATTGCTATTCAATCCCTTAAAAGTAGCTTACTTTGTGTATAGTAGCAACAATGACCAGTAAACTTTGAAGGGTTTCTGTAGAAGAGTAAGAAATATCACCTCTAAAGCTGAGACTCTTCATTTTCCTCTTAGAACATAGAGTTTATTTAAAAATGAAAGAACTTCAGCAGAATGAATAGTGACTTGCAGAATATGAAATAACATTTAATACTTGAGAGTGTTCTTTGGAAAAGTAGGAAACCTACTAATAAATGGTGATGCAAGATTAGCCACTATGGTTAAAGAGATGTTTTTGTAATCTAGATTTGAAACACCTTACATTTCTCATGGATACTGGAAGTAGAGTTTCATTTTACTACTTGATTCTTATTGAAAACTGATTAACTAATAGGCCTTCAAGTGTTCAGATTTTTAGGATTCAGCTTAGGAAATTATTTCTTCAAGCAATTTTCTGCTAGATCTTGAAAGTCTAGGTTAGTTTAAAAATCTGTTGAATTTACTGGTGGAAAGAGTCACAAAGTGAGGTTATAAGTATAAAAATATTGGGATGATCTACAGTGTACACATAAGGTTTTAGACAGGTTTTAAATGTTTTATTAAGTTCTAAGAGTCTTGAAATATTAATGTGTCTGATTCTTATTGCTAGAATATCTTTATTAAAGAAGCAGATTACTGAAGAATCTAGTGGTTTTCCTATTTTTTATAAATTTTATTCAAGACTGTATTTCTGGAGGAAATAAATTTACCTCCTTCTAAAATTCAATTAAATACAAAGTACTGTAGAGTCCTACCTTTTGCTCTGCCTATACAGCCATTTCTATATTCTATTATGCAAACTAACAAGCATAATGTTTCAAACACTTCCTCACAGTAACATTTCCATCTGTAAATTAAAGACTTGAAATTCTCAGGAGTATTTTAAATAATGCTTTATTCTATTTCATCCTATACTTTAGTTTTCTAGGTTGTGCAGAAACAGCAAATGACCCAAAAAAAGATAACTTAGGTCAGTCAAGTATATATTTGGAAGAGCTGTAAGATTTAGTACGCCAAAAATTACAAAATAAAATATAGATGAAAATTGTATAAATTAAAGCAAAGATACAGATATATCAAATAACTGAGGAATTATTGCATTCAATGTACACTTTCATCACATTTTGTAGCTAAAAGAGTTCCCAAGTTATTTCCAAGTGTATGGCTTATGTTTTTAAGTTAACTGAGAAACTCATGAGACTTAGGACAGTTAAATTACTTTTAAGGAAGGAATATAAGCTTTTTCATAACTGTGAGGTTTTTTCTTTTTCTTTTTTCTTATGCAGAAAAGGTTTTGAAACTACATTTAAAAATATCTGTCAATTTCACCAGCTTGCTTTAGGTGGGTTATTTCTCTAGATGACTTCTGGAGTGGCCAATGATCTGTGAACTCATACATTTATGGGGCTCATACAGGTATACGTGGGATACCTTTGCACCTGTGAGAGGCAAGACTTTTATTGATTAATGACTCAAATCCATTTGTGGAGGCTCTAGGGTGCTTTGCTGAGGCCAGGTTTGCATCCCTTGAGGGGATGTTTTTGGGTATATAATGGCTAGTCTGCTTACACAGAAGTGAACTGTTACTGTCTGGAGGCTACAAAGGAGGCCTTGAGGTTGAGAACAGGCAAATCCTGCAAGGCAAGATGGTGCCTCATATCATGCTAATTGCACTCCCTTACACAGCTCACTCAGTTGCAAAACTCCCTCTCTCCTCCCCAGGAAGGTCTGATAGGGCTTTACCAGCTCGACTTTGACTGCCCTGATGTGAGGCAGCTGTCAGGTCTTAGAAGGTGTCATAAAGACTACCAAGGTGTCTCAAAGATTACCAAAGAGCACCCAGACTAATTTCTGAGGCCTTCCACCAGAGGACTGGAGGATCCCCCACCAAGACAGGTACCTAGTCATATTTTGAAACATCAGACTTTGTGTTTTGCAGGCTTTTTGTCACACCCCCAGTGGATCAAGGCTCTGACCATGACTTTGACAAACATACATCTAGGCTGCAACAATGATCAGATCTCTTCACAAGATCTACTGATGGTGATGTTTTTACTCTTATTTTTTTTTCTCTCTTTCTTTGTTCTCCCTTTTAAACTTTCTTAGGTAATATTTTTATGCTTTCATATTTTTCTATTCTTGTCGATAATAACAACTGAAATAGATATGTATCTGCTTTCCATTGCACCCAAATTGTTCTAAAATAAACCCTACATATATAGTTACAAACATTGAACATTCAGTGTCTTGTCACTCTGATCCACCCCCAGGGATCCCTTAAGAAAAACCTGGGCTACTCTTGCCTTCATGGGGGTGGGCCATAACAACACCTCAGCTTAGGTCAGTTTGGGATTTAAGACCTTTGTGTATCATTATTTTATGGCCCTATGAAAAGCACACCTTCCCAGATGCTCAGCTTTAACACTGCACCTTTTTACTACTGCATTTTTTATTATTTCTTTACCTATTGTTGGGACAGGAATTCCTCGTACCTGCAAGGCCACCACTGCCTGCCCCACTGATGCCATAGGATGTCCATCTTAAAAGTGCTGCCCTGCACAGCCATAGGCCCCACTGGCCTTGGCCTATCCCAGTCCCTGGGGAGGTGTCTGATAACCTGGATTTGGGCTGTCTCTGGATGCCCTTCATTCTGTCCTACTCCCTGCCTGGGGGCAATAGGATGGGCTCTGGCTGTCCAGGTCCTGCTCTGTCACCCTCTCACAAAGTCTTCACATTTTGTGATTCACAAAGGGAATCACAAAACCACAGAATGGGTGAGGTTGGAAGAGACCACAGTGGGTCAGCTAGTCCAATCTTCTTGCTCAAGCAGGGTCATCCCAGAGCACATTGCACAGGTTTGTTTCCATGTGGTTCTTGAATATCCCCAGTGAGGGACATTCCACAAACTCTAGGTGTGGGAGGATGAATTGTAGAAGAATAAGAGATAGTGCTAAAGGCAATCTCACCCCTGAGGAATTGCAGCTGTACTAATTACCAAGGATTAGGAGCAGGCCTGCCCTCAATAGGCCACAGGTATCTCCAATGAGGCTGAGTGTTATAAAAGAGTGGGCTAGTGAGTTAAGAGAGAGTTGGAGTCAGTTGGTCATGCTGTGGTGAGGAGGAAGCAGTCAGCTGGCTGTGAGGAGCTGCCCCTGAGAACTCACAAAGAAGGTATGAAAGTTTTACAGTAAAACAATGACATCTAGGGACAACCTGTTCCAGTGGGTGGTCAACTGCTCAGTGAAGAAGCTTGTCCTCATATTCAGGTGGAACTTCCTGTGCATAATTTTCTGCCTGTTGCCTCTTGTCCTACTGCTCAATGCCACTGAGCCTGGCTCTATCCTCTTAACACCCTCCCTTCAATGTACTTATGTACATTGATGAGGTCCCCTTTCAATCACCTCTTCTCAAGATAGAACAGGCCCATCTCCCTCTGCCTTTCTTTGTACAAAGAAGATACTACAATCCCTTAACCATTTTGTCACAGTCTACTGGAACTGCTTCAGGAGCATTGTATCTTCTCTTGAACTGAGAAGCCCAGAACTGGATGCAGCAGCCCAGGCGAAGTCTCTGCAGGGCTGAGTAAAGGGGCAGGATCACCTCCCTTGACCAGCTGGCAATGCTCTTCCTAATGAACCCCAAGACACCATTCGTCTTTTTGGCCACCAGGACACGCTGCTGGCTCAGTGTTGTCCACCAGGATGCCCAGATCCTTCTTTTCCACAGAGCTGCTTCCCAGCAGATCAGCCCCCAGCCTGTTGTGGTACCCAGGGTTGTTCCTCCCCAGGTGCAGGACCCTGCATTTGCCTCTGTTGAATTTCAGACAGTTCCTCTCTGCCCCTCTCTCCCCCCTGTCGAGGCCCTTCCGAAGGGCTGCACGGCCCTCTGGGCTATCGGCCACTGCTCCCAGCTCTGTCTCACCAGTGAACTCGCTGAGGAGGCCTCTGCCCCTTTGTCCCGGTAACTGATGGAAAAGTTAAACAATTCTGGGCCCAGTGTTGAATCTTTTGGGTCAGCACTAGTGACAGGCCTCCAATTAGATTCTGTGCCACTGATTACAGCCCTATGGGGTCAGCCATTCACTCAGCTCTCCTTCCACCTCACTGTCCACTCATCCACCCTGAGTTTGCCCATGAGGATGTTGTGAGAGACAAAGGCCTTGCTGAAGTCAAGGTAGACAAGACCCAGTGCTCTGACTCCATCTATCCACCCACAGAGCCCTCCCCCACACACTGTTCCCAGGCTCTGGCACCATGACAAATTCTTATAATTATTACTTTTTTTGTTTGTTTGCATTTTTTTTTCTGTAATATCTTTAACGAATATTCCTGTGATAATCTTGAACATTATGCCAATACTGACAAAAATTTTGTAAAGACAGTTTTCCTTCACGGAATATTTAAATTGCAAGCCATGTGAAGAAAGTACATTGACTCATCAAGAATAATGTATATAGTGCACACATAAGAATGGTGCAACAGGACAGGTGGATAAACAGCAAGTTTCTAATGTGTATGTTCAATTTGGAAATCAGAAATTTATACTCCATTGATAGAAGCAGCTTATTCTTTGACTTCAAAATAGATTAGAAGTTCATATAAAGAACAAAGTACAGATTTTTCAGTTCTTGAAAAATAAAGCAAGCAACAGGCAAGAACCCAAATCAAATTACTAAATGTTCCTTTTCTTGTGTGTCAGAGTTAGAAACATGAGGTTTTCTCATTGTTTTTCACCCCAATTTCAAACAATTTTCAGTGGATTTATGTAGAAGGAGATAGAGCAAAGTGTCCCAAAGAAAATCAAAATGTCTAGTAATAACTAAAAATAATAAAATCACATTTCTATTGGGGAATACCTGTATTTTACATAGATGAGTAAGAGAAGGGGCGTGGTAAAACATTGATGTTTAATGTTTTTTAAATTAAATTTTTCAGTCATGAAAAACCTGTTGGAACTTTTTTTCCATTTCAATTAAAATTTACAAGACATGCAAGGGGTTCTGATGGCCTTAAAAATAAAATAATATGATACTGAATTGATTTAATTGTAATGTAAATTGATAGAAGGCAAAACACCAATTTCTCCCCTCCACAACACGCTGTAAAATAACAACATAAATGGATAAGTAAACATAGTAAAAAAGAGACATTTCAATATTCTTGAAATTGAAAGGCATAGTAATTAGCTGGGTGCCATTTCAATGTCAGTTAACAGGGATTAAAACCAAAATCTCAGATGATATTCACAGCTGCAATAAATTAACTTTATTTGAGCTGCCGTAGTTAACAGGGCTAGACTATCTGTTCCCCATGTTCTGCCTGAGCATTTCTGTATTGTAGAATTCTCTTTTTCACATTCCAGTGAAGTTAACACAGAATTTAGGATGTAGTTGCTCAAATACAAAGGCCCGTGCAGACCTGTAGAAAGTTAATGCTTGAAATATATAAATCAAATCTTGAATTAAGGCACAGATTTTAAAGCAATTTGAAAAATCTCTTTCCTGTAAACTCCAGGAATTTAATACTACTATGTTTTACAAAACATTTTCAGTTCCTCCTTTATGTGACTGAGAAACCCTGAGTCTCTTTAGATTTTCAAATGTTATACAGAATTTAAATTTCTCTTTATAAACCCCTTAAAAGAGGGGATTTTCTTTGTATAAAATATAAAGAAATGGTGTGAGAAAGCTCACCTCCACCAAAGAGAAGGAGACAATATGAAAAAATGTAAATTCACCCTAATTTTGAAATCATTTCAATGCAACAGAGTTACATGAGAATCCAATGAAGCATGATCTAATGCAAAAAATAATTGAAAGATATTACAAATAAAAGTATTTATGATAAATTTCTCAGAATTTATCTATTTCTGAATTAATGAATAAATATTAATTTTAGTGAAAATAAACTCATTGATAAAGACTGCTGATTTCTAACTATATTTTATAAAATGAGTAAATAAAAATTTGCTGGCAAGTCTGCCTATAAATTCTCAACAGTTTCATGCTTTATGATATGAAAACTGTCTCAACAGTTTTCATTATTGATACTGATGAAGTTATGGAAAGCAAGATTATTATTATTATTTTTTCCAAGCAGAGGCATATAGAAAAATATCCAATTACTCCCAGAAGAGCTAGTAATTTAAAGGTTTATGTATTATAGGTATTGTCTCAGACCTAGCAGGATGTTTACAAAGGTGGGGGTGAAGAATGTATCAGTGATAGTGGACACAAAGAATCCAGAATATATGGGACACCAGGAAAGTAAGTTCAGCAAATTTGCTGAAATCAGCTTCTGCTGGGCAAACATAATTCCAGCAGGGGGAAGATCACAACTGCTGACTCACAGCCCACCTACTCAAGAAACCCACTGACTGAACAGAAAAGTAAGAATAAGCATGGGACTAATTAGCATGAGATATGAGGTAATCATTTAGCCAATGGAATAAGAGAACTATGCAGCCAATGGGCATTAATTCCTTTGTTAGCTAAAATGTATAAATAATGAAAACTTTTAATAACATTGGGACATCTACCACCAAGAGGCCCAGGGTAAAGGACCAATGGGATGCTGCTGGATCCAGTATGATAACAAGGTGGTGACTATCTTCTGCTTTCTATTCCCTTCCACCCCCTACCTCCCCATCTTTTCTATTTCTTTCTATTCTTCTACCTCATATCCTTCATTAAATCAAATCCATATTATTGACTTTGCCATATGGTCATGTTTGCCCCTTAGTTCAGGCAGAAGCATCTCTCACTGATCAGACCTTAAGAGAAGGAAAAAATGGCTTTGAAATGTTTTGAAGATATTTTTAGATATGTATCCATTTTGATGGGCTGTTTTACATTCTTTAAGTATAAAAAAATCAAGCAAAATGTGAGGCAGAATATAAATATAAGAAATTGGATCTGACTCCATTATCTAACCCCCTTTGTATACTGTATGAATGTATGTAATGAGTGTGTTTGTACTCAACATTAAACTACATTTTGGCAAATTTTGGTAAGCTGTTCCAAAGTAGCTTTATTAATACTGTGAGCTGCTTTGTATTTCCTGGAAAATTTCAATAGAATTATTCACTGATTTGACAAAAAAATAGTGAGTATGAAAGATAATATGAAGAAAAATCTGACTTATGCAAACTATTTTTTTGCCTACCTCTATACAAACTTAAACCCTATTTCAATTACATCTGTTTTTTACCAGCTTAAAAAAAGTCAGCTAAATGTAAGGGGTACTAACACCACTGTCAGTGAAAAATTAATTAAACCTTTATATTAAGAAATATTAACTACGAATTTAATTGAGAAATCTGTCAGATCATACTTTTTTAACTAAAATACACTTCACATTCTAGCTAAATATACCAGATAATCAGTAGTTTAGAATATGCTTATTTCAGGTTTACAGTTATTTTGGTTTGGGGTATTTTGGTTTTATTTTTTGTTGGTTGGTTAGTTGGTTGGGTTTTTTTAATCCTGTGTAGTTAACTTTTCAACTCCTGTATGGACTAGAGAAAGTAAGATAGTTCATCATAATTCTGATTTTGAGCAGAGATGGAAGTTCACATTGACAACATTAAGAACAGGCACATTATATATTTAATAAAAAGTCTAGCTTCTTAAGTGGCAAAACCATTTTGTAGAAATTATTATCTCTTTTAAAATGTTTTGAAAAATATACATATTTCAGAAGACAGCTCACCATGTGAATCTGTATTTAAAATGTATCATGTAATTCTATAGAATTTTTCTTAAATAACTATGTCCACCATTTAGCAGGTGCCAATATAGGTATATAGGTTGATTAGCATTGAAGATTAAAATTATCACATGATAAAGAAGGAATAGGATTTTTTTGCATATAGATTTCTCTCCAAGAACCTCACACTGAATACTTAATTCAATTAACTGGATCTATTAATGATGCAAGGTGTTTCAAACTTACAGCATGAGATCAGAATTACACAGGATTATTAATAGGGTTATTTTTTACCACTCAGTACCATCAGATCTTTACAGAGACAGAAACAATTATAAATGACCATTGAACTGCTGAAAATGTTATGATAAAGCCAATCTGTACCAACATACACTTTATCTGTGTGCATTATTTGTTTGCAGAACTTTTCATTAGTTTTCTACCACTTATTCATTAATTCATAGAATATCAGTGCCAGAAATGAACATTTTTATCTGTTGTTCAACTAAATCTATAAATGGATGGATTTTACCCAGGAAGTTTTGTTCAAAATTCAGTTCACTAATTTTGAACTGGAACTGTGAAAAAGGCAAGTTTTATAACACTAATATTTCTGTCCCACATAGCTCCTAATTCTTCATGTCTTCATGGAAGAAATGTGAATTATGACAGACTTCTTGGGTTTCTTTCATTTTGCATTAGAGCCAGGTCTGATAGTAGATTTGAAAAGCTAGGAAGAGATTTTCATTAGTCCTTTGGGTACTAAGGAAGTAATCAGACACACTGGAAACATGGCTTTCATTGTAAGACAGAACACCAGCAATCAGTTGCAAAGGTTCTAAATGCAGAAGGATGGCACAGTTGGCCATATTGAATGTGTTTTGTGGACAAATAAACTGATTTGTAGCCTGTGAAAGGACTGTGGAGATTTAGCCACTTAATTTAGCAAAATTCAAATTTTTTTTTTTGTTGTTGTTTGTTTTTGTTTGTTTGTGTTGTGGGGGTTTTTTTGGGTTTTTTTTTTGTTTTTTTTTTTTTTTCTTGGGTTGTTTGTTTGTTTGGTTTTTTTTAATTAACAAATTGTGTGTTTCCTAGTGTGCTTTTTTTTCACTAAATAGACGAGACTTTTTGTCCAGGGATGAAGTATATGAAATCTAGGTTGGGTGAGATGACTTAGATGCTACTTATACATTTCTGTGCTTTCCAGACTCTTAGGGAATGGTGGAGTCTGTTGGATGACATCTCCTTTGACCTTCAAGTAACTGCAGTACTGCTGAGGCCAGTATTCATGGGGCAAAAGGTTCTTCTAAACTTAAATGCTATAATAAATCACATAGAAATAGGCATAGCAAACCAGATCTGTGGTTCATTGAATCCAATATCTTGTTGCACTGGCATGCAATAGTGGTTTCAGAGGCAAAGGAGCAAGATACACCATTTATTTCTCCAAAGTGCAAGTTGTAAAAGCTGGCTTTTACTTTGCCTTCACAAAAGCATTCTCCCTGGCATTGTGAGAGAGTGAATAAAGTGCCTGGCACATAGACAAGATCTGTAAAATCCCTTGGGACTTTACTTCCTCTATGCAATTAAGGTGTAATTAAGCTGTGTTAGATCAAATGCTGAACTGAGTTCTTCACAGGTGCTAATACTACATATATATATATATACACATTTAATTATTATTAATAATAATACATATATTTGACAGTTAAGAAGAGAAGAGGTTGCAGTTGGAGCTGGAGCTTGGGAGTCAAACTTCTGCTTTTGGATGCTCTGAAGATCTTCTCACATAAGTTTAGACCAAACACTGTCTCAGTGTTTTTCTGAAATAAAACAGAGTAAGATTTGTTTGTCAAATTCCCATATGACTTAGCTGTTTAGCAAGTGTAAAACTTCTGGAGGTATGCACTTTCACTTCAGAAAGTACTGTTAAAATTGCATAGCCAATACAATCCTGAGATGAAATTGGACTCTTCTGCAATTAACATATTTGCTGACATAATTTCAATTAGAAATCTTTAGTATCAATGGTGATAAAGAATCTAGAAATAATGTTTGACTTCCAAAACCCATACAGCATGAAAAGCTGAAAGTTGATAGGAAGTGGAAGAAGTCTGATTAAAATTAAAATAGCAGCCATTGTGAGGTTCCAAGTTTACCTTTCATTCTAACTTCTTGTACTGGACCTTGAGTTTTTCTCTTCCATAATATAATACCACTTCTGACAGCAACGAATTAATTGTATGAGGAGCACCCTTGATGAAATACCTGTAGCAGAAGAGTGCACAGAATTTCCTGCAATTTTTTCATGAGCATGTTATGCCTTTTCTATATCTGTACCTTTACTGGTAAATTACAAAGAAAAACAAGGTAAATTACAAAGAAAAACAAGGGTTATGCAATGCATTTGTTGAATTCATGACCTTCAAAGCCTGATTTTGCTACAAGACCAATAACCATAGAAATGTTCCTCCTATTTCATTCAGAATAGTTAGGGTAATAATTAGAAATGAGAGGAGCTGTAACATTGGTTGCTGCTCCAGCACTTCATCCTGGTGCAAACTATGGGTTAGTGGTGCCTGGCGGTAGTAAAATGCTTTTCACCCTTTTCTACCAACTTCCATATTAAAAAAAAAATTAAAGAAAAAAGAAAAGAAAAATAAAGGCTTATTTCCACATGTGCAACTGTCAGCATCTTGTCCAAACCTCTTAATTTTGTTGGTGTACAGATTACAGATGATTGGTTTTCAACACTTTGAGAATAATTCCAGCTATTGCCCATTTTCCTTATCTCAGTTTATTATTTTCACTGTTGAAATGAAGTCTTTTGGACTGGAAATAGGTAATTAATAATTTAGCACTGAACAGTGAAAAATATTTGCCAGAGGGTTTTGTTGGGGGGAGTTAACACC
>VZRH01007882.1:20377-44485 GCA_013397555.1 Urocynchramus pylzowi
TTTTTTTGGGGGGGGGTTGTTTGTTTGTTTGCTTGTTTGTTTGTTTTAGATGTTTTAGCTTGCTTGCTTGTTTGTTAAGTTTTATTATTCTCTAATACTTTCTGCAGAACAGATGACTGTACAGCAAATCACACATGTAGGAGAGAATAAGTCAGCCACCTGGCTTCCTCAGTGGTCACTGAGCCAGTAATATATTCTTTATTTTGTCTATGTTTATGTCTAAATGTCTAAAGCATTAGTATATCCATTCCAGTTCCGTTTTAGGCAAGACAGCTCTTGATTATCCTTGGAACCACCTATTGCCATACATTAAATTTACCTAACAGATCTCTTTATAACACAATATGATATTCCTTAACATGATCTACTCAGTTCTATTTAGATGGAAAGTTTTTGATAACTTTTTATTGTACCATTGTTGCTTTTTTTTTTTTTTCTTTTTAACATAAAAAATGAGTAAGAATGAAGGGGAGCATTTTTGCTTGAATTGTTTTCTCATCCCTGTTTAGTTTAAGAAATGGATTTAAACTCTGGTGTTCCCTGGTGTCTTGGATAAATGGTATGTGGAGCATACATATTCTACCTGAAAAACAGGAAGAAAGAAGTTGAATCATTTACTGTACAAGTTTATACATATTTCTTCATAGTGATGAATAAATCATTAAATTTATAGTGCTTTATTTTAGAACAAATCACTAAATTGACCATGTTTTAGAGAAAGAAATTAAACATAAGTAACATTTATAACCCCAGTCCAGGCCTAGGACTCATGCTGACCACTGACATCAAGGTAAGTATAACACATGTCTTAAACAGGCCACCTTTTTAAGCTGCCTTTAAGAGATGACCTAAGTTCCTACCTCATAAAGCCTTCATTTCAGTGACATCATTCTGTTTCCCTCATTTCCTTTTGATGACTGAGTTAGAGAGGGTTTTAGTATCTATTTCAAAAGGAAAGGGAAAAAATAGTTTAATAGCTATAACATTTTAATTTTCCTAATTCTATGTGGCTTAAAATGGATATAGAAAAGTTTTTCTTCAACATATTAGGTTTGAAACATAGATTAATGTCTTGGTCAAGTGCAAAAAGATAGAAAAATATATGTACAGCCTCTCTGTTTGAAGTTAGTACTAAACTTCTCTACTTAGCTTTGTACAGAGGCTGTACATATCAGGTTTATGAGAGGCTGGGCAGGGGCAAGTGCTAAGGAACTTCAGTGAAATGTAAAGTAACTCAAATCATGCTAGTAATTTCCTTTTTAGTAGAAAATTGTAAAGGAATTACACTACAGACCTGTAAGAAGAGGTTCAGATGGTCATCTCTTCTCTGCATCGTGCACTGCAAAAGGATGCAAAAGACAAAGAGTAAAACACTCCTGGTCTGTGATCTGGGATTACGTTTTTCTTTTCTTCTCCCCTCCTCCCCAAATGCATTTGAATAAGCAATATTAGACAATGCATGGTGAAAAATATGAAATTCCATTTAAGAGTGTTTAGGTAAGGTCTACATGTTCCAGTAAATTCTTTCAAAACACAATCATTGACAATACTTTACAGGAAGTAATGAGTTTTTGGAGAATCTATAGCAGGTTCAGTTTTAAAATTTCAGGATACTTGAATTTTTAGGCAATAATTTCAGGAAAAAGCAGAAAGAGCACCCATCAAAAGTACTGTAATGAATATTAAAAAAAATTCTTAAAACTGTGATCCGCAGATAGCATTCCTGTTGTAATTCCAACATTATCCAATAAATTAATTCAGAGAAATACTCTTCTTTTGTGATAACAGGATTTTTGTGCAATGAACTCAACTTCATATTCCCCTACCTCTGTTCCTCTGGGAAATTGTGGTGGCAGGGCACTGCTTTCTGGTGCTTTGACATTGTAGGCTACTTAAAAGCAGATTTGATGGGGTGGAGGATGACGGTTTTTAGACTTTCCAGCCATATTAAAAGTCTATGATGCAGCAGCTGTCCATGGAAACACATCAAAGAGGTATAAAAGGGCTATCCAGGGGAATACATGGCAAAAAACCCCCTCAAACATTGAGGAAGCTTTTTAACCTGCCAAATCTACTATTTTTAGATTGCTATCTCTAAAACCTAACTCTAATCAAAATTTCTGCAAACTAAGAGACCTCTTTCTCACCTCTTCCGGGCAACATGAAGTCAAGTTTCAGATAGTGATATCACAACAGGGATTTTAGAAGCGTTTCAGGAGGAATAAAGAAAGCAAAATTGTGAGACACATAATTTTTATTGATGCTTCCCTGTTTAAACAAGTAATCTCCTGGTCTAAAAAGAGGCATATATGAATTTGTAGCAACTAATTCTTTAACAGCTTAATAATCATAACAGCATTATACACATATAAAATGTTTTGCTCCTTGAAGCAAATAAGATGACATTACAGTTCAGTATTGAATTATAATTGAATCCTGTGCAATCTCACAGGAATTCCAAAGTATGCCATTTACATATTTACCTAACAGCACAGCACTGAATTGAAAATACAGTAAAATTCTGCCAATGTTTGGCTGAAGTATGTTATGTAATCTGGTTGATCCTGCAGTACACTTAAACCTGGATAAAACTAATTTTCAGTGCTAATAATTTTTGTTTAGGCTACATCAGAAAAGTACAGGAAGTTTAAATATTAAATTTTTCATCTCCTATACCTGTATATTTAAGTTCAGAGCAATTTGCCATCACTTATGGTTCTTGTTTTCAAGAGCCACAGCAATAGAATATGTAGCTTTCTATAGTGCAGCTATTCTAATTCCTTAACATACAAGAGAGGAAAACAAAACATGCAATAAACAGTTCAACAAGTTTGAGTGAGAATATTTGGCTTTGTTTTCTTTTGTTTAAAGTTTAAAAAAAATAAATCAGCTGTAATGTTAAAAAGATACTCTAGGGTATAACAACAAAAAGACAAAAACCAAAATCATATGAGCTATATTTAGAGCTAAACTTTGTTTAACATCCAGTTTCAATGCTTTTTTCTTCAGAAAAAAAGACATGGTTTGTCAGGTGTAGAGACACACTACCATGATAGATGAGGATGAAATAGATGACTGCTACAGGTTTTGTCTAGAACACTAGTATATATGATTCTACACTTCCAAAATAATTTCCATAAACACTAGCTTGAGAAACATCCTTTAAAAAAGCAAAGAAAACTTTATCATTGTAGTCTGTGACTCCAGAAGCTGTTCTAATAGGACCCAAAATGCCAGTATCATGATGTTAAACTAGACTCATTCTTAGTAAGAACAACAGTTAGTTGTTCTTAGTAACAACAATACAACATTGTATTGAGAATGAGGATTATACAGTTTATCCAGATTATTCCATTCTGGAGTCAGAGGGGGGGGAAATGCCTAAAACATTGATTAGATTTAACTTTATCCAATGAGAACACTGACATGTCATGGCACTTTTATCAAATTCTCATTTAAAGCAGATACTGACTCCATAAAGCTACTTTTTCTTTTGTTTTTTTCCCTTTTCTCCTTTTATTTTAGTAGTATGTTGTGAGCAAAACTTCATGATGTAAAACAAATATTTCCACCCCATTTTGTAGCCAGATCATATTTTACATTTATTTACTGATAATCAGATTATGCAGCATTCTTCTTATTTCACACAGACCTTTATGCAATCTCCAAGTTCTTATCAAGTGGATTAAATCAGTGTTTTGATAGCTAAATGTGTTTTCAAATAATGCTAATATGTTAAGGAACTTGAGTGACAATTCAAATCCAGTAAGGCAGAATTTATATGGCTCTTCATTTTGCCATGGTTGATGGTATAATTAGCTCTATTAAGGTTTAGAAACCATCCCTGGAGTATGAGCCAGGGTTTTTCAAAACTAAACAAAGTGTGTCATACTCTAGAGAAATTGCAGGTTCTTTACAAAACCAATTAGATTTCTTCTCATCAGTTACATTCTGATAATTTTGAAAGCACTTTATGAAGAAGAATAACAATTGCTAGCTTTTTGCTTGTTCATTGCTTTCTTGGTTTGTTGGGGGTTTTTTTGGGTTTTTTTTTTTGGGAGGGGGGGTCGTTTTCTTATTTTTTTTACAGATTTTGAGGTTTAATTCTCCAAGAAAGTTTCAGAAAGTAGCAAGCATCTCCTCCACACATTTGAAAACAACAAATGTACAGAAATGTGTACAAATTGTATAATTTCATACTTTACTTAAAAAAACCCAAAACACTGACATAATCCAAAATAAAACACAGTAACTAAGAGTCAAAGACAAATAAAAGTCTATGAAAAAGCTGCATAACATAAACCTTTCAAAAATGCCAAGGCATTTGGCAAAATAGACAAAAATTTCGCCATTGGTGGGCTTTCTTTGTAGTTTCTGTGTGTTCCCACATGAACCATTGCACTACTTTCAAATGTCACCTATTATAAAGTTTGGATATCTTAAATTCAAGACACAGATAGACAAAAGCAAATTATGCCCCAGAACAACACTTTTTGATGTCTGACAGGCAACAAGACATGAGAGACAGCTTAAGTTTCTTGCAGCAGCTACATAGTCTATCAGATCACTAAAACATTCTGAAAATAGGCTGTATCAATAGTACTGGATTTTTACCTTCATCTTTATAAAACATTAATTCAATCTTCTGCTTGTATAGGATAGCTAATTGAAAGCAGAGGAGGCATGAGACAGGAAACCAATATTACACCATGTTTGCGAAAGGATCTATGGGTGATACCTTAATCGACAAAGCCATAAAATAAAATTCAGTAAAGGCTAAAACTGCTAGAAATGCTAGTCATCCAAGCCATGCAGGACAGATATAGAACTGTAATTTGATTAAAAATAGCAAGCATGGATTCACAAAAGGAAATAATAGTACCTCAGAATTTTCAAACAAGCAAAGAATTCCTTAGGAAAAATGCATACATATCTTATTTAATTTTTATATTGTATTTATTTGTATTTTCATACAGTTCTCTAGAAAAGTTACTTTGATATTTCTTACTATATGTAGCCTGCATACATTCTGTATGCATTGCTAGCATAGCAAGTTGATTTTTTTAAACTATGTATTCTGTTTGGAGCAGGAAAGCATATTAAAAATTGATTTCCTCTTCAGGAACATAGACAATTGTAATACACTTATTCAGATTTTAAAATAACCTTATTCTTTATTTCTGTGAGTGGGAATAAGATAGCCTTTGAATGGCATTTGGCATTTAAGAACCTGCATTTTCTGGGTTAGATCCCACCAACAGGCAGAGCACAGGAATCAAGTATTAGCAGTCATGTGTTCTTTGACATGATTGCTAATATGACATAAAACATGACATAATTAGAATGCAGTACATCACATAGAGGTTATTTATTTGAAAGTGGTGTGTGTGTGTGGTTGTGCATACACACATATTTGATTATAAACATAAGAACATTCTTCTCAAAGTTCTGAAGATCTCTTTGCTTTTTCTCTCTTTTTATTTAAAAAAATATTGTCATATGCCTTCCACTTTCTGGGAATAAATACTCATAATTCTGATGAACTGTGGTCGATTTTTCAGACTTTTCTTCAGATGCATTTTTATTGTGTCTCTCCTGTGCTTTTGAATTTTTGGTGTAAGTCTTGTTTGAGGTTAGCTGAGCACAGTTTCAGCATCATTAGAAAATCATTTCATAAAAGTGAAACGTGGCTTAAAAGAGTTACACCAACCTCCAGAACATGTTTCTGAAACAGATATTATAAATTGACCAGGAGTCTTAGATGCAGAGCTTTATCCCTGTACCTGGATTTGTACCAGAAGTATATATGAGACTAAATATTGATACTTTCAGGGTTCAAAGGTGAGGACAAATGAGATTCACAGTACAGTGCAGCACATTAAAGTGCTGAACTTTCTAGCAGATAGTTGTAATGTAAATTTTTTAAGATAAAGTTTACTTTTGTTCTTCAAAGGAGTCACCTATTCCCCATACTTATAATTACTGTGTGACATTGCCAGGATGCAAGTGAGAGAGAAAAGGGTCCATATTAAATTTTTATTGAATTTTGAATATGTTTTAGGACCATGAAGTATCTTGGAAGTTTAGCAAATCTGACATATGCTACTTTCTCATCAGAAAAGCTAGGGAAGCTTTTGGCAACTCAGAGTTTTATTTGAATATGGGGCTTTTCTTTCCAGTTTGAGAATTTTATCATATTGAGGTATCGTTCTCTTCTTTCAGCCTCTGCAGATAAACATTGCTAGAAAATATTCATTGTCCTTAACCCTTGACTTATTTTCATTAACCCTAGGTCTTTTTGGTGGCTTCTGAACAGGTGCAGAACATCTGCTAAAGCAACATGTGAAATGTGGCAACTCATATTATAATGGCTCCAAGTGTCTGTAGCCTTACATGTCATCTTTTTGTACTGTTGAAAAGACTAGGTCATCTTTTAATTGCCTAATCAGTGTCCTGGTCTCACTCACCAATGAGACTCTTGTCTTGCACTTTGCTTTGGTTAGAGAGTTCTTGTGTCAGTTTCTTTGTTTATTTTTTTCCTCTCCCTTGTTCTGTAGGGAATTGAGTTATCAAAATGCTTGGTCGTGATGCATTTCATCTTTCAAATTTTGTTGTATGATTAGAACCCTAAGAGTTCAATTTCTTATCAATAGGATGGAAATTAAAAGACAGGCATTAGCTTTCTTCTGTGACTTGGTGTACTGGTTTCAGCTAGCATAGAGTTAATTTCTTCACAGAGCTGTTACAGTGCTGTGTTTTGGATTTGGATTGAGAATGGTGTTTGGTTTTTTCGAGAAGTTGTGTTTATCCTAAGTGAAGGAATTTTCCATATCTCACACTCTGCCAGTGAGGAGGTGAGCAAAAGAAACTGGCAGGGAGCCCAGCTGGGACAGGTGACCAGAACTGTCTGAAAGGACACATATGATAGAATGTCATGCCCAGTATATAAACTGGAGGCAGTTACCCAGAAGAGGCTCCTGGCATTGGTAGTGGGTGGTGAGCAAGTGCGTTGCGCATGACTTGTTTTTCCTTTCTTATTATCATTACTATAATTATAATTTATCATTATTATTGTATTTTATTTTAAGTTAATAAACTGTTCTTATCTCAACCCACAAGTCTTTCTTTGATTTTTCTTAGATCTTTCTCCTCCCCATTCCTCTGGGGTGAAGTGGGCAAAGAAGGGCGTGCTTGAGTGAGCGGCTGTGTGTTGCTTTGATTTCCAGGCGAGCTTAAACCACAACACTGAGTAGAAAACAGGCAGAAATATGAAGCCATAGGAATGGATTTAAAGAAAATTCATAACCCCTTCACCACTACTTAGTAGACAGCAGTGCATAGAAATACATTTTAAAGATATTTTTCAACATTTTCTTTTTTATTTGGGTGGCCAAGGTTCTAAAGGAAGAGGAACAGTATATCTAAAGAATGACTAAGAATATACAAAAAGGTCTCATCTCACCAGCAATCAGCAAAATCCAGCAACAAATTTATCTCTGAGAACTCACAAAAGACTACATGAACTTCCCTTACAGAAGCAAAACAAGTAATTTGTTAGGCTTAAATATCTGTTGATAATATGGATACTAGCAAGATTACTTTTAGGTCATAGGTTGGACTTGATGATCTCAAAGGTCTTTTCCAACCTAGTTAATTCTGTTATTCTGTGATGCTTTTGTGAAGACTCAAATTCCTTCACTACAGTACTTTTCAGGCAATAGCTTGGAAGGGATTTTTTTTATTTGTTTTACTTAAGAAACCCATAGTTTAACAGTCACGGAATGGCATGCCCATGTTCCCTTAAATGATCTCTTATCACAGAAAATAAATTATTAATTTCAGTAAGAACAAAATGGTAGCATGGAAATAAAACTTTAACAGTATTTTCATGTTAGAGACACTAAATGGGAGAGGCTCTCTAAGTTTGTGGTGGATTTTACATCAATAGAGCACTTTGAAAAATAAACTTCTATAATAATCAATTTCAAATGCTAAATTATTTTTTAATACTATTACTGTTCTCAGATAAGAAGAAGGGAGGAGAAAAGAGAGAAGGAAGGACACAAGCAAGCAAGCAAATATAGTAGAGGAAAAGAGACTCTTTTCTCATTTTATGTTGGAATACTTTCCTAAAATACTTAGATTCACTATTACTTTGGAAGGAAGATATTTTACCAATAAAATAAATACCTTCTGGTCTAATGTTCCAAACTGAAGCCAAGAATACATTTTTTTTTTTCCTGGGCCAGAGGGCTAAAATGCAGTTTGGAATTCATTGCACAGAAATTTGGTGCTACGTTTATGCCACTAATGGAACCCCTTCCCCTTCCCCTTCCCCTTCCCCACTTCCCAGAACTTCCCTTTCCATTTAGCTATTTGATTCAATTTAGAATTTTAATAGCAGACATACATTAATAAGCTTTTTTATTTTATTTTCCTTGCAGAGTTAGATAGAACATAATTTAGATTCACTAATTTATAAAAAAGCTTCCCCCAAAACTGATGCTTACACAGAGCATCTCTCCTTTACATCTTAAGAGGGTAATGTAATTAATATAAACCAAAATACACTTCTCAAAGATTTATTGCAAATATCCAGCTATATTTTGCGTCTCTTAGCTTCATCTCATTTAAGAAGAATCAATTCCTTTCCCTGGCCAAATTCAGCTGTAGGAAGAGTTTCCAGACCTACAACCAACTGGCATGGCTATTGCAATTATAAAATACACAGATATGGAAAAAAATGGGTTTACTTCCTTGTGTATTTCTAAATGAACTGGTATTAAAATAGCAGTTGTTTATAAAAATGGTTGAAAGTTATCTTTTTGTTTCCTGACCTCTATTTCCTTGACTCACAGACCTTGTAGGCATTTCATACTGGTTTTGCTGGGATAGAATTTATTTTCCTTACAGTTACTTGTGTGGAGTTCTCTCTTGATTTGTGACCAAAACATGTGATCACACTGGTGCTTCCTTTACTGCTGAGCAATGCCTACACAGTGTTAAGGACTTCTCTGCTTGTCACAGTGAATAAGCTGGGGGTGCTCAAGTTTGCAGGAGATACAGCAAGGACATCTGACCTCAACTGACCACTGGAGTGTTCCATAACACATGGCATTATGTCCAACAACTATAGCTGGTTTTGTCAAGCAGATTTTACCAGCAATTCTTTCATAATTTTCACTAAAAATACTAAATATGGGTGAATTTACCTGAAATTGGGACCTTTCTGCTCATACTCCTTTCCTTTTTCCTTAGTTCTAGTAAAATAAACTTTTTGCAGTTGAAACATATCTGGTAATTTTATAAAGTCCACAGCATGCATGGTATGTAGAGGATTGAGAATTTCATATCTTTGAAATGCAGCCTCTTCTCAAAACTGTATCTCTGAGAATGCTGAGCAAACCTAGCCTGCTCTACTGTTCTAATTGAAAACATATGGCTTACTCTGGGTGATGTTTGGAAAGATTTCTCAAATCAGTATTATGAATTAGGTACTCAGATTCTGGGTAGTCACGGGGGTTTGGTAGTCTGAAATCCATCTGTTATGTTTCTGTGAAATTGTTTCCTTTGTAGTGTGGCTATAATTGAAATAGGAGGATTAATTAACACATAAAGGCAGGAAAGAGGTCAAAATTCATGAGAAGTTGGCATATAAGTCTGTTATTGTTGCACAAAAATTCAGAAATATTTTGAGTTCTGTAAAAAAATAAAAAGAAGTGTAACTGTATACAACTATCTGTCCAGCTATTAACTTTAAAAATTCCACTATAGGGGCACTGAAATACCCAAATCAACTATACTTTGTCTCGAGGTTAATGATCTGTATTGATTTTATGTTTTATTTAGTGCCACAGGACAAAAACTTATAAAAATTAACGGATAGCAAATATCTTGGATAAAATTAAATTTTTGAACTTAATAATAGCTAAGATTTCAAATAGTGTATATTTTGCATCAGTACAGAGAAGAGATTGTTACAGTTAAAACAAAAATACGTCCTTTAAGAAAATAAGGTGGAAAGAACAAGACAAGAAATTGCTCGGATAACAAAGGTAATAAGTCTGCTTCTCTACGCATGAAGTTAGCAATAGTTCACTGTCCCATAGAGGAAAAAAGGAAGCCTACCCAGTTTTAATGGAGTGGCTGGCACCAAGCAATTGCTAGCTACATGACCCAGCCTGGCTGACTTCTGCCAGGGTTATGGGGAAAGAAACTGAAAGCAGCTGAAAAACAACCTTGTTAATATCCTACAATTAAACTAGACCTTGATGTCATAAACCACCTAATATTCTTAATATCTCTTTCCCACTTCTGGCTGACTTCAAATCCTTCTTAAAATAATCCTTCTTTATTTTAATGAATAAAGGTTTTCCCTTTATTCATTATCCTGTCTGCCTAATACTGAGATATTATTAGATGGTGCAATCAAATGGATTGAGAAGAATCTGAAAATGTTTTCCTTTCTGTCCATATAGAAATAGCAATATGCATAAATATAAATGCACGCACACACACAGACACACTTAACCCCACCTGCCCCATACACATATGTAAGAATTTATAGAGCACAGAGTCAAGACCTAACATTGTTTACAGTAAAGTTGCCACAAACCAGTACGTGGCAGTGCCAATTTTGGGTAATAAATTCATTTCTGGGTAACTAAATTTCCTCAGGCAAAACCACAGGACTGTACTTTTCATGAGGAACCATTGGTTAAAAGGTGTGTTGTTCCAAGCACCCTAGAATTTCTGAAGTGTTCCAATAAAGAGAAGCCATGCTGTATGTATGTACTTGAAAGAGACAGAGAAACTTGACTTAAAGACCAGAATTAAACCTATGGAAACAGATTGCTTTAAGTCCATTAATATTCAGACCTGTATCTCCTTGAAATTAAGATCATACATTTTGACCAAAGAACACAGCTTCTGCATGGATAATTAATTTTCACCTGAGATTGTATCAAAATTCTTCTGCACACATTTGTTTTCTGCAATGATCACCATATGCTTCCTTTTTTTTTTTTTTTCTGGAAAACAACAGAGAGAGTGGGAAGAAAAGACCAAAAACTGTGTTGCTTTTATAGAAACTGACGAAATAGTGGTTTATTTCCTCATTAGTTTTGACAGTCATCTACTTGTTTATTTTTATTGATAATGGGTGGGTAGCTTGGTGCATGCCTATGGTTGATCACCTTCTCAAAGTCCCCAGCAGAACTAGTCCCCTACATCATTTTGAGATCACTAGTTATTCATAATGACATGTGTCTGTGTATTTGAAAGCAAATCTGGACTTGAATTTCCCACAGCAATTCTCCTAAAATATGTTGATAACTGCTAGCAAAATCCTTGCTGTGCAGCAGACAAAAAGAGCTGAGAAAACCCAGACCACAGATGAAAAAGACCATTTCTTCTACACAATAGCCCTGCAAGCTACTGGCTCAGTATACATGGGATCAGCAAAAAGAGCACTGGAAAAGCAGTGGGTTGGGTTTCTCTTACACCTTAGATAGTAACTGTCATATTTATAAAAGGAATTGTATCCCATTTTCTCTTTGAGAAGCTTGTAAGGCCTCAAAAAAAAAAAAAAAAACCTCACTGAAAGGGGCTTACAGTAGTTCTAGTAATTTTGGTAAAATGTACAGGAGAAATACCCTCAGATGTTCTCAAGAGGTCAAAATAACACAAAGGTTTACTGGCAAACTGAAGAAAATCAGAGAACTCTGGGAAACGGTTCCTCTAATCAACAAAAAACACTTCTCAGAGCATTAACTTAGCCCATTCAATTTAGCAAACCTTAAAATCATTCAATTTTACTCAAAATGTTCAGAGAAGAGGGAATTAGAAGAAAGAAAGAAAGAGAGAGAAAGAAGGAAAGAAACAAAGAGAAAGAAAGAAAAAAAAGAAAAATAAAGAAAGAAAAGAAAGAAAGAAAGAAAAAGAGAAAGAAAAAAGAAAAGAAAAGAAAAGAAAAGAAAAGAAAAGAAAAGAAAAGAAAAGAAAAGAAAAGAAAAGAAAAGAAAAGAAAAGAAAAGAAAAGAAAAGAAAAGAAAAAAGAAGGAAGGAAGATGTGGAAAACTGTCCGATCGGCTGCCTGTCTCTGTCGGACACGCGTAGGGTGGTCCGCAGGCAGCCTGCGATGAACAGATGAGTCTGGACTCTTCTTTTGATCTTTTTCTCAGGTTGTTTATTTTATCTTATCTAAAACGTTCTTCTTCTGCCCAGCTGAGATCCGACCAGCAAGACAGACACACGCACAGTCCCCGCCCCTGGGGCGGTAGAACATTCTTATACAGATAATTACGTGTATGATATTTACAATTTTTCACCAATTCCCATCACCTTTGTTGAACAGTGCACCTTTAGCATAAACCAATCCAAAGTGCATACATCACACAGAAGATGGATGACAAGAAGAAGAAGAAGAACCACGAGGTCGGGCCTAAATCCTCCATCTTGTCTCCATCACACCCCCCTGCACCAGAATCTTAAAACCTATGTTCTAGTCTAAAAAAGCATTTGTCCTTCACCATTTACACCTCAGAATCCTCATGTTGAGATAGCATGACTCTCGAAGTGCCAAATCAAGCCACCAGGTACTTTTGTCTACATTCCAGGACTTCTGAGCCCCCCAGGGGCTCTCCCTGGGACTCAGAGCATCCGAGATAATGCGCTGAGTTCCCACAGAAAACCACACATATATAGCTACCAGCTCCTGGTTTCCAGCAGTGCTCACACTGAAACTCTAAGAAGAAGGTAGGGTCAGGATATGCCTGCCTCATACTCAGCTTTAAATACCCCTTGGCTTTTGGGGTCCCACCGCCCAGGTGGGACTTCTGGTCATTTGGCCACGCAGAAGCAGGGCTAGGGAAGAGTAGAGCCCTGCCTCCAGTGTGCCAATGGTTGGCAGGCACTGCAGGGCTGGGATACAGGCTCTAGGGCTGGGGGCATGTGGGGCAGTTCACTGTCTTGCCAGGGCAAGGCCTTATCTGCCCCTCCCATACACCCCCATGCATCCCAAAATGTCTCAAAGCATTAATCCATCCAGTCTCTAACAAAGCTTCATATATATGGATAGTTAGCCACCATTTAGCTACTGATTTGACTTTTGAGTTTGACTGAAGTTAATGAAGCTACTACAAGGGTTTGACATGGTGCTTGACACTGTTTGCAGAGCTAGGCTCTTGTAGGATCCTAGCAAACATATTATGTCTGCTGGTTGCATGATACCAATGTCTATGGTTGATTTTCTCAAATCAATCCATAAACAATGATTTATGTTTTCTGGGACAGTCTGGATTTGATCTGTTCATGGTGAAGATAGCAGACAAAGCCAGTGGGTTGAGGACAAATAGTCAATTCTACTCTGCTCTTGTAAGACCTCACCTGGAGTATATCAGCCAGTTCTGTGGCCCCCAACATAAGAAGAACATGTGGACATGTTGGAGGATGTCCAGAGAAGGATCACCAAGGTAAGCAGAATGCTGGAGCACCTCATTTATAAAGAAAGGCAAAACATTTTGGGCTGTTCAGCCTGGAGAAGAAAAGGCTTCAAGGATACCTTGTAGGAACCTTCCAGCACCTAAATGGAGCATGCAAGAAATCCATAGAGGGACTTTTTACAAAAGCATGTAATGCTAGGACATGGCATAATGTTTTTAAGTAGAAAGAGTGTAGGTTTAGATTAGATATTTACAATGGGGGTGGTTAGGCACTAGAAAAGGTTTTGTAGAGATTCTTCAGATCATTGAGTCCAACTGGAATGGTTAACCTAGCATTGCCAAGACTACCATTAAATCACATCCCTTAATATCACATCTACATGTCTTATAAACACCTCCAGAAATGGTAACTCCAACACTTCCCTGTGCAGCTTGTTTCAATGCCTGACCAGACTTTCCATGAAGAAATTTTTCCTAATATCCAGTCTAACTCTCCCTTGACACAACTTGAGGCTATTTCCTCTTCTCCTATAGCTTGCTACTTAGGAGAAGAGGCCAACTTTCACCTTACTACAACTCTCTTTCAGGTTGCTGTAGAAAGCAATATGGTGTCCCCTGTGCCTCTTTTTCCCCAGCAGAAAGACTCCTGCTCTCTCAGCCACTCCTCATAAGACTTATTCTCTAGAACCTCCACTAGCTCTGTTACTTTTCTTTGCACACACTCCAGCACTTCAATGTCTTTTTTGTAGTGAGGGGTCCAAAAACAAACACAAGATTCAAGGTGCAAGTTTAAAGATGGATGAGGAGGACTAAAGTAACAAAAGAGAGTTTGTGGATACAATATCGAAGTAGCTGGTGGCTGGTAACAATTTTACCAACACAAATTCTTAACTATAAAAGGAAGACTGGAAGCCAGTAAGGAGCACACTACACACTAGAGATCTAGTCAACAAATAAATCCTTGAAAGCTTGTCCCACCACATTTTCTGTTATATGGGAACACAACAAAAAAAAAAAAGCTAAATATCTTCTTACATATGATACCTAATACTTACTGCCAAACACAAAAAAAAGCCCAGATCAATTCTCTGTGAAAGTCAGGTTAAGTTGAAAGCAAATAGTTTAATACAAATAAAATAAAATTAAAAGGTGCTCCTCCACATCATCTTGGATGAAGGACTTGAAGGTATATTAAGTCTGCCAATCACACTAAATTGGAAGGAGGTGTTGATTCCCATGAAGAGGAGAGGCCCTGCAAAGAGACCTTGACAATCAGAGGGCTAGGAAATCACCATCTGTATGAAACTCAATGAAAACAAGTGTCAGATTTGGAAGGGAAAGCCTGGATGTATGGATGGACTGGGGAATGAGAGGCTGGAGAGCAAATCTGTGGAGAGGGACCTTGGGGTCCTGGTCAATGGCAAGTTGAACCTGAGTCAGCAGTGCCCTGGCAGCCAGGAGGGCCAACCCTGTCCTGGGGGGCATCAGGCACAGCATTGCCAGCCAGGCAAGGGAGGGGATTGTCCTGCTCTGCTCTGGGCTGGTTTGGTCCCCTCAATACAAGAAAGACATTAAGCAATTAGAGAACATACAAAGAAGGGCCACAAGGATGGTGAAATTCCTAGAGGGGAAGTCATATGAGCAGTGGCCAAGGTCACTTGGCTTATTCAGACTAGGGAAGAGGAGACTTGAAATGAGACTGTATCAGAGTCTACAATTTCTTCATGAGGAAAACAGATGAGGCAGGCACTGATATTTTCTTTCTGCTGACCAGTGACAGGACCTGAGGAAATGACATGAAATCAGGGTAAGTTTAGTTTTGATATTAGAAAAGTATCTTCCCCCAGAGAGTGGTTTGGGTACTGTAACAGGATTCCCAGAGAAGTGGACACAGCCCCTGTGACCTGACAGAATTCAAAGGAGCATCTGCAAAATACTCTCNTGACAGGACCTGAGGAAATGACATGAAATCAGGGTAAGTTTAGTTTTGATATTAGAAAAGTATCTTCCCCCAGAGAGTGGTTGGGTACTGTAACAGGATTCCCAGAGAAGTGGACACAGCCCCTGTGACCTGACAGAATTCAAAGGAGCATCTGCAAAATACTCTCAGGTACAAGGTGATGTCTTGGGGCTGTCCTGTGTAGGGCCAGGAGCTGTTCTCAATGATTTTTTTGAGTCCCTTCCAAATCAGGATATTCTTTGATTCTATGAAAAAAAAATCAGTTTGATGAGACTAAGGAATCCTAAACCAGCCATTAATCAATACTGAAGTACTGAAAATGAGGAAATACTTATAAGTAAAGGAACACCTTCAAGCAGACGCTTCCAAAACCACTTTCTCTGGTGAGATTTAATATGACAGTCCTATTCCATTTTCTTAAGAATTATTTATTATGACTAGAAGAAATGAAAGACATAAACTTTAAGACCTGTATACAATACTGTGGTGGTTTGACAAGGAAGGAGGTTTTTGGGAAAGTGGTGGTCAAACCAATCAGTGGCCAGATGTGAATATTGGCACCTGGTGTGGCCACTGGGGACCTGGATACGCCTCTGAAAACACACAGGGGTTAAAAGCAGAGCATTCCCAGGGGAACTTCCTCTTTGGGTCCAGCCAGGGAACAGCTGACCTCCCTTGCCCAGCTAGGGCTGGGTGAGCCATGCGGCCGGCCAGGGGTGAGGCAGGCCAGGCCGGAGCCCTGAGGGACCCTGGGGTGCTTTGGGCAGGCCAGGCCGGAGCCCTGAGGGACCCTGGGGNGCTGAGGAGGAGAAGGGGGAGGGCAGGGAGTGAAGAAGGTGCCCAGCCACGGTCAGCCGGCTGTGGGAGTTAGATGTTCTGGCAGACAGCGCTGGGATTTTTAACCGCTTCCTGGACAATTTTTTTTTTTTTTTTAACCCCTTCCAACCCCTTCTGGAAGCCACAGAAGCACTGATCCTCCCTAATTTGAGGAGGACAGAGATAGATGGAAATGAGCAAGTGAAGAGAAAGTTCAAGTAAGTTAGAAAATGTCAGCAGAGGATGGGAAGCATCCTGGATGGAGGAGATGATTGGAGTGGCTTTTAGCTGGACTTTTTTCTTGCATAGCCACGGGACAGAGCCAATTTTTTCCTATAACTTAGAGACTGCATCTGGGGGGAGGCGATGGCTGGAAGCCAAGAGGAGTGCAGTGTGTCAGATGAAGATGTGGAGGGAACAGAGACAGATGAGGAGGGTGAGGTGGAACCCTCTGCCCCCAGAGGATGAAGGAGATCTCTGTTTCTGAAAACCCCAGGCCCCAGGGGAGAGAATATGGGGGGACTGCTGTCCCAAATGTGAGAGACTGTCACTCTTCTGGAACTGGGCAGAGCATCCTTAAAAAAGGACACCCAAGAAGCAGTTTGGATCCATGAACAGTGGTGGGAGCACTGAACATGGAAGGAAGATTTTCACCATGGCAGATTTCTCTGGATGGCTGCCAGGTGTGCCGATGGAAGCACAGGAGGGTTCGACTGTGTTTCCTGGGGAGGCCTGTGGTGCAAGAGGGAGACTCCTCTCTCCTGATGAACTGGGAGTTGTGTGTGTGTGAGGGGTGGTAATGGACTGAGAATTGAGTGTTCGAGGGGTGGTAGCTGGATTGGAAATGTAAAGCCTTGTCTCATGGTGTGATGGAGGAAAGAGGGGGGGGAGGAGGAGTGGTTTGAAGACTTCCATTGTGGATATTGTGTGTGTGTATGTTTTTTTTCCCTTTTGTGTTTGTTGCAGATGTAATAAAGTTGTATTCCTTTATCCCTGAGATGATGGAGCCTGCTTTGCTGTATTTTGGGTCACATCTCACAGTTGCCATTCTGGGAAATATACTTTCATGGGGGCACTGGCATTGGGCCAGGGTCAACCCATGGCAAATACTTATTTTCTTCTGAGACTATAGGATGAAGCGTAATCATCATTGTTAGAAAGCAGGCTTCTGGACATACCAGAACAAAGAGTAGTACTAAAGTCTACAAAGTCCACAGCCAAGCCTTGCCCAACAATTAAGAAAACTGACTGATGTTCTTCCAATACCAAGTTTTTCTAATTTTTCTTTCAAATTTGTGTGCTTTAAGGATTTATTCCTTTGCTGTTTGCTTTCTATCAAGTACCTGGATGAACCCTCAAAACTCCAGTGCAGCAATATTACAGAACAACAGGTAGATAAGTAGCTGTTTGCTGATAGGCTCAAAACAGGACTATATCAATGAAATTTTGTTGTACCTCACAATGTAGTCTGATGGCTTAGCTACATCACTCCAATAGTGGTGGCCAAGTGAGAAAAAACCAGATTTGCACTACATAGAGGGCAGATGTCATATTACCATGTTAATTCTGGTGTTTCTTTACTTTTCATTTATTAGCTCTGCAACTTTAGTAAGCTCCTTTGTAATGCACAGACTATGTATTTCAATGTCATATGCAAAAAAAGGATATGGAAATTGTGGACAAATACCTGGAACACTGGCACTAAGAAAAACAATTACTGAAAAAGAAATGTCTTATAGGAAGATATGAGAGAAAGAGAAATAAGTAATAGATTACTGGGTGACAGAGCTGTTATATTCATGTTCCTCAGTGCCCTGGATGTGAAGGGATGACCTTTAGGTTTGCTGTCCAGAGTTCCCCATATCTCATGAAGAAACAGGAAAGGAAAGCAAAGAGCTCTGGTTTTTTATGTCAGAGGCAAGTCCCTGATTCAATACAATTCAGAACACAATATAATATTCCCTCTATGCCTTGTGGGCAAGAAACAGGCAGTAACACCTCTGTCAGTGTTCACCAGCCAAATAGTTGATGTTCACTGGGGAAATATTTCACACCCTTCAAGATGTGTAACTGTATGACTGAATTCCTAATTAACAATCCAATTTATTCCTTCACTTTTTTTGTATCTGTTTGTAATTTCTTATCAACATACTTATCCTCAGCATGCCAGTTGCCATGACAACTTCTTATTTTGATGTCTTCCATCACTGTTTTTTGTCGTAAAAGTTTTTAGTTTAAAGATAGGTTGCAACCTTCCAGGATTGCTCAGAACCTGTTGATTCTTTCCTCAGGAAAAAAATGACCTTTTCTGTTTGCCACAGGTTAAGGTGGTGATTTGGCACCTGGTGATGATTTTGGCATTTATTGCAAAATAGCAGAGGAGCCCATATGGACACATCTTGAAAGCAAATAAAATACATCATCCGTTTAAAAGATATTTTAGCATGCATGATCTGTATCTGACTCAGAGCCTCCATAGAAAGATAAATTAACTGCTGAAACTGCTACAAAGTGATAGGGTAATTTCTTCAACACTTGACTTGGAGTTTGACTACTAGAGTTCACTGTCTTTGTTAAAAATGGGGTTTAGTACAAGCAGTAGCTGCAGAGGCTGTAAAGGTCTTTGCTGAGCAATGCTCAGTGGACCACACACCCATTTAGTAAGAGACTTTTGAGTTCTCTGTGGCATAGTGATCTGAACAAACTAGCTTTTGTTGGCTGAAATTGTAAAAGACAGACAAAACCATCATGTCTAACAGCCCCATCAACTTCAGTGTAAGCAAGGTCAGAATCATGTCCATGTCTCTTCGAAGCATTATACTTTGAATGGTTTTGGTATAATAGTCTCTCTCTTTCTTTGTCTAAATTAACAATTTTCCTTTAAGTAGCAACTAGTTATTACCCTGTAGACTCATTGTTGCAGAATTGCTTTATTTTTTGAGTAATCATTAACAGATGTCCATTTACGGAAATTGCCATTAGAGAACAACAGTGGAAATCTAATAGTTAAGGGGTGAGTAGGAGTATTAGTACAAATAAAAATAGTTAAAGTAACATCAACAAATAGAACATGTCCTTTATTTTTATTTGTAAGAAAATAAGGGACAACTACTGGCAACCTTTCAAGAACCATAAAACTTAACAATGCAAGTGGCATTATTCTTTATCTATGTTGTGTGGGTGAAAGTGCTTGTTATTTGTGTATTTGCATTTTAACTGGCCCAGAGAAAGAGGGGTAGAGGGATAGAAATAGACTCTATTTTACTCAAGCAAATATAGGTTTTGTTTTTCAATTAGAGCTTGTATTCCAGACCAGTTGCAGACCTATTGCTGTGGGGGAAAAAAAAATTTAGAAAGGAACCTAACTCCAAAAATAAGTGCTACATTCATCCAAATAGTTTTAATGCTTAGTATGCTGCAGTAATTGTCTCGGATTAAGAAGGTAGTCTTTGAGGTTTTTTGATGTTGATGTGTTTTAGCCAGGATAACTTCACAAGGATGAGCAAATTCTCTTTGTGAAAACTGCAATACCAGTCAGAATTTACATCTAACAGTCATTTACTCTTGCATCTGCTAAATCTTGCATCATTGGTCTAATACAGGAAGAAGCAAGGAAACAGAATGTATGTATGAATATATATATAGATATGTATAAATAACTCAGTTCTAGTGCAATATATAGGATATAAAAACACCCAAATTCTTGAAATTTCAAAGAACTCCCAATAGTTCTAGAGAAAGTAAAAGCAAAACTCCTCATGTGTGTGTTCAAGTAAATTTTCAGCATTCTAGCTAGAGGAATAATTTTAATTACTTTAATATAAAACAACTTAGAATGACAGATATTTCTAGACTATACTAATAATAAAATCATCAAATCATATTGCCTTTGTTATTAATTTTTTTAGTTCCTTCCTCTAGCTAGAACATAACACATACAGACTAATACTTCATTGGCAATAAAAATAAAGAAATGGAAAATTCTAGTATCCATTGAAACTGACATATTACAAGATTTGGTAAAGTATTTACAGTTTTTTGCCTATAGACAGTAAATTTTAGATTAATTTCTACTGTTCTGTAAATCAATTCTCAACAGCTGTAATAATTTAATCACATTTTATCTCTATTTTTCAACCAGTTTCATACCCTTCTGCTCTGCTAGCTAATATTTTCAGCTGGAAAGAAAAAATTTTAAAAATGTTTTCTTATCCAAATCTCAGCTGGATATTTTCTGGAGGAAAAAATATTTTAAATGTTTGTTTTATTGTGTTTTATATACAAGATAGAGAAACATGGTTTGATTTACATAAGTATTGTCACTTTACAATACTTGAAATATTTTTACAACAACATCAAGCATTCAGAGCACCGTCGCTTTTCAGTTTTAGAGTGTCCTATATGCTTATGTACCTTGCAAGTAAATGTTTGTATAAATGAAGAGTGTATGCAAATGTGCATGAGCTTTTTATTCTTGAAGACCTGTCTTGCTAGACTGCAGAATGAAGCAAAGAAGACATTTTGCAGCTCAGCTTCTTCCATGTCCTGGGTAAACAAGTTCCTAACCTTATTCTTTAGTAGGACCTCATTTTCCCTAATCTTCCTTTTGTCATCTACTTACACAAGCCTTTTTTGTTGTCATTGATGTTCCTTACCACTTTCAATTCCATTTGGAGAAACCACAAACTTCCAGTTTCAGGCCTTCAATAGAGAAAGAATGATAACAAATATGACTAAGTTGAGCAGAAGGTACTGAGAAGGCAGGTCTGGATGCCCTGGACTGTTCAGTGTAGCTGTGGGGCTGTGGCTGGCTCAGCCATGGTAAGAGACTGTTCTAGAGATCAGACAGCATCCTTAGCACTCATGGGTTTTTGGGCATGGAGCATGCAACCTGGGTTCTTCACACTGGTGGAGAACAAGCTGAAACAAAAAGAAATTCAGGCTGGAGTTGTAAGGAAAAATCTTTTCCCTACAAAGATGGAGCAAAGGCCAAGGAAGGCTGACTGTCTCTGACAGTGGGAGGTCCAGCATCCTGACTGTGCAAAGCCTTGAGCAACCTGGTCTGACCCTGTAGCTGAGCTTGCTCTGAGACTGCAGACCTCCCCAGGTGACCTGCCTGTCAGCCTGAATTTTCTTGTAGTCCTAGAGCCAAGCAAAATATTATTCTTGCAGCTGCAAACTGATAGAGTCAGGAACCCAAGTTTCTTCATAGCTGTTCAATAATAAACAGATGAAGCATTAAAATCTCCTAAAATAAAATCATCAAGAAGCATAATCTCAGTCTCTTGAGCCCAAATTGTTTGTCAGTTATACATGTATTAAAGCAATAATAAAGTAGTCTTTTCCTTAGAAAACTTAATTCTTACTGCCCATATGATTTTTTCTTCTGTGAAATAAAAGTAAACATAACGCCAATTGCTTTGCTAAATTAAGAACCTTAACAGTCAAATCTATTCCATCTATTTTATCAATCTATGCATTCTGTAGAACTCATTTGGAAAAAAAAAAAATCCCACAAAATAAAACAAAGCCAGTAAAAATTAGCTTTCTATTAATGAAGAGCTCATCTTTATATATTGCTTTGTAGTCAGGAGTAAGAGGGAAATTTTTCTCATTTAAATGACTGCTGCACATGCAAATATATCAGAAGTAAATATATAAGTTCCCCTTCTCTTTTCACATTTATGCATATTTTTGTTCCCTTTCTACAGCAAGATCTTCTGAGAGTTTTTTGGTGATCAGCTGTTTCCATGTAACCATCACCTACTTTGAAACAGTATGTTCCTATTCTCTGTTTTGTAGGAAATGAAATATCAGTTAAGAGAGGCTAATAAAAATAAGAGCAATATCTGAAAATTTTTGTGTCACACAGTCATGAAAAAATTTCAAATTGGTAAATGGGAACTTTAGGCAGATAAATGAAGCATGAGATTAATTGTAACAATTATTGGGGGAAATCTTGCTCCTAGCAGATGTGTCCATTTGGATGGTGTGATGAGTGAAAGCAAAGCAAGTGGTTCCAGACACTTCTCTGGCAATAAGGCCATCTTGCTGACTCAGGTTGGCTAGACTAGGAGGTGTGCTACTGAGCATAAAACACAGCACAAACTGGCAGAGATATTGCAGGATTAGGGCACTGATTCTTTCACCCTCTTTCCTTTGAAATCACCTGGGATACTTGCAAGCACAGTAGCAGTGCTCCTTCACATGAAATAAATTTCTTTGCAAAAAGCACAGAAAGAGGATAGATCAGGTCTATAGATAGAGGATCACCAGTTTACATCCATGGGACATCAGCTATCTGCTTTAGTATGAAGAAGTGGGTTTAGGTGACACTTGAATAATCTGAACTTACTAAGAATATTTTTAGAATGCACATGTAGGAAGAAATTTCTGTAGGTTCAGAACTATTGTTAATAACGGTACTGAAAGTGCATAATAATGTTGCTCTTACAGGAGGAATAAAAGTAATTTGATTAAGACTTAGAAATAAAGTGCAGGAAGAGCATGATTCCATTTGATAGATATTGATTTCATTTAGATTTGCTAAGTATGGGTAATTGGGTGGGTGTTGTGAATAATATTAGAAGATGTGAATAACAAGGGCATGTGTTATAGATGTAATTTTAATGAATAGAAGAAGACTGAATTTTAATGACTAGAAGAAACTGAAAAGAATCAAGAAAAACACTTGTAGTTTTCTCTTTTAGTTTAACCCTGGTATCCTGGATGAAAAGGTGAAGTTTAAAATGACATAAATAGAATTCTCAGTTACTTGAGTAAAGTAATAAATTGGGTCAGGTCAATTTTTTTTTTTCTGGGTCGGAACTCTACAGTTCAGTATCTGCATATAGACTAGATGCAGGCTAAAGGATCAAAAAAGGAAATTATACTTTTAACATCAACTATTATCAAAATCATTTTTCATTACACATATTGTGCTCAAATATAAGGGCTGAACCTGTATGATTTATGATAAAATTATCTTCCTTGCAATCATCAGGATTCTACAGATGAAAAGTTCAATCTAACAGAATTTTCCCATATGGTTTTATGACAGAGTAAGTGCAAAGCAGGAGAAACTGGAGCAGGGGAGGGTAGATGTTCATGTGGAAATGGATAAAAAACAGAATAATGGAATCACATAATGGTTGGGGTGGAAAGGATCACAGTGGATCATCTGGCCCAACCTCCCTGCTCGAGCAAGGTCATCCCAGAGCACATGGCACAGAATTAGGAGACTGTTCTTGAGCATCTCCAGTGAGAGACACTCCACAGTCCCCTCTCTAGACAATCTGTTCCAGTGCTTGGTCACTTACATAGTAAGGAAATTCTTCCTCTTCTGCAGGTGTACATCAGTTTCTTCCCATTGCATCTTGTCCTATTGCGTGGGACCACTGAGAAGATCCTGGATCCATCTTCTTGAAGCCCTCCCTTCAAGTATTTATGCACTTGATGAGGTTCCCCTCTAAGTTGTCTCTTCTTGAGGCTGAACAGGCTCATCTCTCAGCCTTTCCTCATAAGAGAGATGCTCCAGTCCCTAATCAACTTTCTTGCCCTCTACTAGACCCTTCCAGGAGCAGACTGTTGGTCTTTCTCTACAGGGAAAGGTCCTTCTCCACAGAGCTGCTTCCTAGTAGGCTGGCCCCCAACCTATACTGGTGCACAGGGTTACTCCTTCAAGAAAATATCTGCACTCAGAAGGTCTTAGTGCTCCCAGTCAGCTTTTCAAGAATTGTTAATGCTTTAATACATAATAAATTTAATAATATAAACATAGTATAAATATGTAATATATAAAAATATACATATATAAACTTGGGGCAAAAGTGAAGAATAAATCTGAGGGGGAACTCCCTCCAAAAAAAAACCAAACCAAACCAAACCAAA
>VZRH01007882.1:44548-58029 GCA_013397555.1 Urocynchramus pylzowi
AAAAAAAAAAAAAAAACAAAAACAAAAAAACCAAAAACCAAAACAACCAAATCAAACCACAAGCAACAATTTAACTTACCTGCAGATAGAAAAAACCTAGCTAAGTCAAATTATAAACTCCATAAATCTCCATTAGTGATATGTGAATATTGCTACAAAATCTAGATGTAATACACTTAAAATATGCAAAGGTGATATGTGTTCTCTTAGCAGCTGCTACATGCCAGTGATTGTTGTTTCTGTAAGACACTTGTATCTGTCCATATGTACATGAATCTATCATCTGCACATGTAAGGATTGACATGTTGTCCCTGCATTCATTTAGATAAGTTGTTGGCTATTGTGACATCCTTGTATTCAATTACCACATGACTTCTTAAAAATTTTGTCTGGAGGAAGAGATACAGAAATGAAACTGCATAGATGAGTCTTTTTAAAATGTAGAATCCATTTTTATAGTCACCACTACCTATTTGTTTCTCCTACACTATATCTTCATTTCTCAGAGAGATACTTTTCACTTCGTCTTCATGTCCATAGCCTATCAATACTACAGATTCCTATGGAAAGAGAGGTTCATATCTATATTGTATAGTTAATGTAGGCTTCAAGAAAAAATCCTCAATATCTTGTATAACTTATGGAAATCCTAATTTTAACTATCAGAACATAGTAATTTAAATGCTCACAATGAGTAGGAATAGCTGTGCAATTATTTTTGAGGGGGGAAAATGCCACTTATATTAACTTTTGTTTTAAATTGCATTCTGAAGAGGTGAGACTAATTTTTCTTTGAGCACACATGTATTCTAATGGAGCACTAACCCTTTTTCATTAATTTCCCAGATTGAAGAATAATCTACAGGCTGCTCTAATATAATTTTTATAGCTCTTTCACATAAAATTTCACATAGAATTTCTGATGTGGTGTGATTAATACAGTTAAAGACAAGGCTGGCAACCACATCCAGTACAAGGGTACTTCTCCTAGTTACCACAGTACTCCTAATTCCATTTGTGATATTGGAACATAAAAAAAATTAATAGTCCACTTATAAATTTACTCATGTAAACACTGTAGTACAGGGTTAACATTTTGAAAATGCCTCCATGTAAAAATCGTAGCGTCATTTGTATAAGTAATTTAGATTTTCTAGAAGAAAATAACAATCTTGCTAAAAAATGTGCTCTAGAGTTTTATTATGTAGCAAGAACAAAGTGAATTGCAGGAGCTCTTTCCAACATATGAAGTGCATTTATGGAGTAGTGTTCACGAAATCTAATGAGTAGCACAAGCTGTGCCATTACAGTACAAATATATCTAGATATATAATGTATAGATACTCAGTAAACTGTGGGGTTTTTTTTAAGAAAAAGAGAGAGACTATTTTTTTTCGGTTTTTTTGCTCATATTTTGGACTATAACTAGTTTCTGGACGTAATGTGTCTATATTTTCAAGACAATAAACTCTACAATTCATTAATTCTCTCATTGACAATGAAGGTTCCTAACAAAGAAGACTCCCTCTTTAAGACAATGAATGAAATAAATTGCCTTAATTAGTCTTTCTTTTTCTTGGCATTTTTAAGATATGGTACTCTAATCATCATCATCATCATGGTGAACAGCATCGAGGATCTATGATGCAGTGAATTAAATCAGAGTAAAAAAAAATTGATGATAACTCTCTTTACCCCAAATCAGAGATACTGCATATTTTCTTCTGAAATCACCAAATTACACTGAAAAGCTACCGTGTCAAATGACTTCAAGTTAACAGATGTAAAAATAAGCAGGCTTCTCAGCATTGGAACATACATAGAGAGGAGATACAGTGCAAAATCATTTAGCATTTAACGCCTTACTGGATAATGTTTTCAAATATGTTGACAATAATTTCTGCAAAAGAGTAGAAGGAACTTTAATTTTAAAACACTTACCAGTTTTGCAAATAGGTGAAACTTGCTTATTATATTTGTAATATCTTTCCTATCAAGGATTTAGTGGTTCATGATGAATAATGTACTTCACATTTATATGTGCATACTCTGCATGTGTAGTGGTGCTGTTTCTTTATTTCTAAATATGTTCACATATATTTTGATGATGACTGTGATAGCACTGTGTTGTACACAGGGTCCGGTAGAAGATGAGTATAATATTTTCTTGTCTGTTTTTAAGTGACTTTAAAAGAAAATAAAGAAAATAAAGGATATGGGTGAGTGAATACAGTAGTTAGTAGGAAAACTACTGTAGTTACTCTGCTGTGTTATGACCCATGTAATCATTTCATATTTCCTCTTCTTGGTCTCTCTCTCTTGGTACCATTTCTTGTGTTTTGTATTTTGATTGCAAACACTTAGGAGGACAAATTCTTTATTTCTTTCTGTTGCTTCCTTCCAAGAAAGTTATGGGGACAGTGGCAAACATTCCTACTGAAAACACTGAATTTCAGTACATATTCTAGTGTAAGCCTGTTAATGCCTGGCTATTCCATCAAAACTACTAAACCAGTCAGATTTTCTAGTACTTCTTTCTGTATGAAAATTTAGTTCAAAATACTGCCCTGTGTGTTTCTTTCTGATGAAGACATGGGACTTTTGGCCACTACTGTTAATATTCTTATGTTATACAACCATGAAGATTATACTCCAGGATTTCTCTTAAAGGCCATAGGAATCATTTCCAGAGAAAGAGAGAGAAAGAAGAGAAAGGAGGCAAAGTCAGCACTACAAGCTGAGAAAACATAAGACCAGACAGCTAGTTTATCTGAATTCCCATGACCTTCTTTTGGACTGTCTCCTCTTCCTGATTCATTATGTGGTCAAGGAGCAAGAACCACCTTGTAAATAACTATACATTCATTCATTGGTTGCAGTTTAAAAATTCTATTCATCTTCATTTCTAAACAGAAAACAGATGTAAACAAATAAAATTAGCAAAAGCTAATACTAAAATAATTCCATTGTTGACACCAAAGATGCAGCAAACAGGAGAACTTCACAAGCTTTTAAACTTACAACGGTTCCTTTGTGCCCTTAACTATTAAATAAATTTATGAAGTCCTAAAAGAAATTCTGTTTCTACCTCTAATTTTGCTAATCTTTACACATTTGAGTAGCTTCAATGAAATACAACAGAGCTCCTTTTGAAACTATGATTAGTCATATACTTTTGTAGGTTAAACACGTGAGAATTTCAAAGCATCTGTCATTTACTGGATAGTGACTAAACTTTCCTGAATAAATTATGAGAGAATATCAAATGACAGGCAGGTAATTCAAAACAATTATAGTCCTATAGATGATTTCAGATTTACCTTTTTTTCACATTCTATGTTATGTAAGCCTCAGTATAAGATGTAAAAAATCTTCTTCTGTTGGGGGCTCTATTAACTCAGATGGTAAGAGCACAAGTTAAAAAATGCACTGGTGCTCAAGAGATAACAAAGACCCTATTTTTAATTTTCCATATATCTGTATATATGTATCCTCAGTTGGTAGCTTTGCAATAAATTAATCACAGATTTAATGTGAATAACAGAGAGATAAAAACATTCTGATAAGAGCATCAGCCTGGAAGTGGACACCATATATTTTTCTAGGAAAGATACCTATTCATTAGGAATTTTGAGGAAAACTCTACAGTTTGTAAATCATACATGCATTTGAGCTATTACTAAAGTAATTTAGTCATGTAGAGAAAATATTTGAATGACATACATAAATCTAATGCATAATGTAAAAACCGATTAACAAGTCATACTGTTTTTTAATATGAATACATTAAATGGCTCAAGAAAGAAGTATTAGTTTATCAAGTTGAAATATTGTTGGTGACTCCATAGAACAATGTATCATATGAAACTTGCAATGACTGCAAAGTAGCAGCTTTAAGGAAGCATCTCCATCAAGATCTACAGCAATCAGACTCAAGCTGAAAAAAGATCACTAAAGAACTGGAAAAAAAGAAAAATTGAAAGCAAAATGCTCTTATCAGAAGTGTTACTGACAGATCAAATTACAAGATCTTTCAGGAAGAAAATTTACTTTTGTAGTAGACCTGGCATAGTTCTGCATTTAGAAGTGTGACTCATTCTCCACCTGTATGATGTCATANTTTAATCACAGCCTTGAATAATATTCAACAGCATACTTTTTGAAAATACATATTTACAAATAAGAAAAACCGTCTTTCAGAGAAATTCATTCAGCCTTCTGGATTAAGTTGATTTACATAAGCATTGTAGAAGGAGAATTACCCCCTGGCGTTAAATTCAATCTCCACAGATGGTCTTTTTGATCTGTTAATCAGATTTCCTGTATCCTTAGACAATATCTTAATTGCTTATGCCCTTATATTAAAAAAAAAAGAAAAAAAAAGAAGAAGAGAAAAGAGAGAATTCAATTATCTTAAGGAGGCAGGAATAAATGTTTACATTTATATGCTTTTCACAATACTGTGAAATTATATTAAACATAGTTCACCAGAAGAGCTGCATTTTATAAGATGGAATATAAGATGGAACTGTCTGTATGTCTTCCATTATTGTATTTTTTGCATCAATTTCTGCATGAATTCTAGATGAAATATCTTCTTTATTGTATCTATAGTCTAGAAAATTTCTTTTGTAACATTTCCAAGTTACATGGATTAATGTAGTGAAATTTGCATATTTAATGCAAAACAACTCCATGGATTAGAGACTTCCTTTACCATTGTATAACACAAAATCTCCTGGTTCTGTTTCCTCTGTTCTAGTAAAATCCTCAAAAACAGTCAGATATTTTAATGAAGAAGTGCTGTGTTTTTTTTCTCTCCTGTAATATATACAGGAACACCACTGGCAGCAGCAGTGGCTGAGGTAAGTCCAGGGCTGAGTTTTAGTTTGGGCCCTACAGGACTGTTTCTGCATTCAGGGACAGTCGAGCAGCAGCCCAGAGCCTTGTCAGGACCTGGAAGTTCACAGGAGAGAATTGAGTGAGCAGTGGTCAGTGCCAGGAGCACTGAGGGGGATTTAAATGGCTCCAGGGAGCACAGAGTGGGAGTGTCATTCCAGAAGGGCATGGCACTTTGCACAGGCAGGGCAAGCAGCATGGTGTGGTCTCCCTGCTGTCAGCTCAAAAGAGTTCAAGAATGGCTCGTATTCTGCAGGGTGCAAAACCATCTGTAGGTATCAGAAAGGATGTGGCAATGAAAACAGAGCTGTTGTGGAAACATGAAGATGTCCCTGTACCATCAGAGCATAACAGAGATAATACTTGTGTGAGGTGAGAGCAGGTAGAAGATCCGCTGAGTTTGGTGGTACAAACCAAAGAGGAGCTGGAAAGGTTAAGGAGCATTAGAGGATCTGAGGAAGCGATTGTTTAGCAGAGCTGTTCCCTACTTGCTTTATGGCAAATGTACTGGCCAAATGCCAGTACACAAGTGAGATCTCACAAAGTGCTCTCATCTCTCCACAGCACATAGGAGGGAACTTAGGAGTTGGGGCAGAATGGAAATCGGTTCTTTCTTGGGGTGGCAGATGAATCCTTGGCCTCTGTCCCCATATTCCCCAACAGAATATGTACGAGATTCTGGAAACTGAGGGCCAGGAAAATAACGATCTAGATGAAAGACCATCTAAGGGGGTACCTAAGCTGGTTCAGGTGACCAAACATATTGCAACAAGCTCTGAAAAGTGAAAGGTAATTTTTGTAGAAGGCTCCCTGCTGAGGGGGACAGAGAGTCTTATATGTGGAACAGACCCAACCCACACAGAAGTGTTCTTCCTCCCTGGGGTTCACGTAAGGGAAAGCTTCTTGATTTAGTGCAGCCTTCTGACTACTGCCCCTCTGTTAGCATTCTGGGTGGATAGAGACAAGATGGAAGGAAGAGTTCCCAGGGCAACTCCAAAGAGTTCCCAGGGCAAGTTCCAAAGGGACTTCAGGGCACTGAGGTATTTGGTTAAAGGAGTAGGTGCACAGGTAGTATTCTCCTCAAAATTCTTTCAGTGTTAAGGGAAAATACTGAAAGGAATAGGAATACTTGACTGATCTCTAGATGGCTAAGAGGCTGATGCCATAGGTGCCATAGGGATTTTTGACTATGGGTCAGCATATATGGCACCAGGCCTGTTTATCTTGAATGGGATATGCCTGACTCAGAGTAGGAATAGGATTATGGCCTGGGGGTTAACAGGGCTGATTGAGCAGTCTTTAAATTAGATTCAAATGGAGAAGAAGATAAGATGAGACTCATTAGAGATGAGCATGCTCGTGTTAGCCTAGCTGAAGAGCCTCTATGCCAATGCATGCAGTCTAGGCAGCAAGCAGGGGGGCCTACCTGGAAGCCATTGTGCAGCAGGAAACTCAGGATGTAGTTGCTGTCACAGAAATGTGGTGGGATGACTCTCACAACTGCAGTATTAGGAGAGACAGGCAAAGCACAAAGGGTGGTAATGTGGTACTCTGCAATAGGGAGTGTTTTGATTGTATTGAGAGTCATGATAGTGATGGAGATGACAAGGTTTAGTGCCTGTGGGTAACGATTGGGGAAGGTCAGCAGGGCAGATGTCATGGTGGGAATCTGTTATACACCACCAGCCAGGATAAACAGGCAGATTAGGCAATCTACAAGTAGATGGCAGAAGTCTCACAGTCACCAGCCCTTGTATTTGTGGGTGACTTCAGCTTGCCAGATGTCCGCTGGAAATACAGCACAACAGAAGCAGTCTAAGCAGTTTCTGGAGTCTATGGGAGACAACTTCCGAATACAACTAATAAATGAGTCTTCAAGATTAGATGCCCTGCTAGACCTGTTGTTTGTGAACAGAGAAGGACTTGTAGATGATGTGGTTGTTGGCTGTCTTGGGAAGGGTGACCATGAAACTTTAGTGTTTTCTATACTGGGTGAAATAAGGAGAACAACCAACAGAACTTCCACCTTGGACTTCAGATTGGCAGACTCTGGACTGTTTAGGAGATTGATTGACAAAGTCTCTTTGGAGCCTGTCCTGGAAGGCAAAGGAGTCCAGGAAGGTTGGATGTGCTTTAAATAGGAGTTTTTAAAATATTCAGGAGCAGGCTGTTCCCATGTGTAGAAAAACAAGTAATCAGGGGAAAGGCCCAACCTGGTTAAACAGAGAATTTAGGCTGGAACTCAGAGGGATAAAAGACAATCTGTTGTCTCTGGAAGGGGAGATAACCTGGGAGGACTATAAGGATGTTGTGAGATCATGTCAGGAGAAAATTGGAAGGGTAAAAGCCCAACTAAAACTTAATTTGTCCACTGCACTTAAAGGCAACAAAAAAAGTTTTCCTATAAATACATTGGCAGCAGATTATAGTCAAGGCAAGCCTCCATCATTTGTTGAATGTTAAGAGTAGTGTAGTGTCAGGGATGAAGAAAAGGCAGAGGTATTTAATGCCTTATTTTCCTCAGTCTCTAACATCAAAACAGTTGTCCTCAGGATACCCAGCCCCCAGAGGTGGATGTAAGGAATGGAGAGCTGGGTGAAACCTTCGTAATGGAGGAAGATATTGTTAGTCACCTGCTATGCCATTTAGACACTGAGAAGATCCATGGTCCTTGATGGGATCCACCCCAAAGTAATGAGGGAATTGGTTAAAAACTTGCCAAACTACTCTCATTCATCTGGTGGATATCAGTAGTCCTCGTTAACTGGAGAAGCTCCAGCGGACTGGAAATTAACAAGTGCAACATCTGCATGAAGGGTCAGAAAGATGATCTAGTGAACTACAGGACTGTCAACATTACCTGGGTTCCAAGCAAGGTTATGGAAGAGATCATTCTGAATGCCATTACATGCCATGTTTAGGACAATCAGGGTATCAGGCCTAGCCAACACTCATGTACAAATGTCCTTCTGGACCAACCTGATCTTCTTGTACAGCAAAGTGACCGGCTTAGCAGATAAGATAAAGATTGTGACTGTTGTCAATATGGTAAAGTGTTTAACACTGTCCCCTATAGCATCTTTTAAAAAGACTCATTGCTTGAGGCTTGCTTGGGTGATAGGTAAAAAACAGAGAGATCATGACAAACTAGATCAATGGACTAAGAACAGCTGCATGAAGTTCAGTAAGGTGAAGTGCCAGGTCCTGCACTTGACTTTCAACCCTAGGCAGTGCTACAGGCTGGGAGAAAAGTGGCTTGAGAACTGTTCAGCAGAAATGGACTTGGGAGTGCTGCTCAAAAGCCAGCTGAAAATGAATCAACAGAGTGCCAAGGTGGCCAAGAAGGTCAGTGGCATAGTGGCCAGAATCAGGAATAGTGCTGCCAGCAGAAATAGGGAAGTGATCATTCTCCTGTGCTCAGCATTGTTAAGGCTGCACCTTGAGCACACTGTGTTCAGTGTTGAGCCTCTCACAACATGTTCTTATAAAGAATGGGTGAGTAAGCAGGGTGTGTTTAGTCTCAAGAAGTGGAGGCTCAGGAGAGACCTCATCTCTCCTAAAAACTACCTGAAAAGAGGTTTTAGTGAGGTGAAGGACAGTCTCTTTTATCATGCCTACAATGAAAGGACAAGAGGAAATGGTCTTAACCTGAGACAGAAGATTCAGATTCGACACAAGGCAAAAAAATTCACTGCTAGAGAGGTCAGGCATTGGAATAGGTTGCCCAGGGAGCTCGTAGAGTCACCATCCTTTGAGGTAGACACCTGGACCTAGTACAGGATGATGTGGTTTAGTGGTTTAGTGGTTACAGTGGCAGCGCTGGGTGGATGGTTGGACTGGGTCATATTGAAATTCTCTTAGAATCTTGATGATTCTATTTGAGACAACCACCACTGCTACACTACTAGGTCCAGTATTTTGCCTTTCAGTAAGAAAATATGCAAGACACAGAATACCAGATTTCCATTCTCACTACTTAGCCATGAGACCATTCTTCCTCTTCGTACTAGTTGGAGGACACTAAGTGATTTGATTTCCATGGAACTATTGTAGTAATTTCTCTTTCCAAATCAATTAGTGTTTGTTTATAGTATTCCTTTACTCCTTTCCTCATTTGGTATTCTGTAGGATTTCCACCAAATCTGAGACAAGGTTTGCATTCTTACAGACAATTTCAAGTGATTAATTTATGCACACAAAATCTCATAGCAAGAAGGACAGAACGTGACTATTGCATTTGGAAAAAAGTGAAGCAACCTACATGCACAGCAGCCTGTAAAAAGGAAAAACTGACTTAGTAACCATAACTACACTATATGCACCTGTTTATAATGCTGATTCCAAATTGTTGAACAGCTGCCAACACTAGAGTACATACTCTTAAATTCAGGAATGTATCAGCCAACTAATGCATCAGCCAAACACACTTCTTATATTAGTCACTGAAGTTTTGAGAAGCATTTTAAGAGTCAGGGTGATGATTAAACATCATTATTAGGTAAAAATTGGTATTTGAATCGTAATGGATTATGCAGGATACTTCTTTATGTCCCTATTTTAGCTACAGCTGATAGTTCTAAAAAAAGGTTATTGCATCAGCAAGATGGATTTGTTTTAAAATTAAAGGGTATGTTGTTCTATTGAAAGGGGTCTGTGTCTGTTAGATTGTTTTTATAATTGGTGAATATGCACTATTACTGCATAGATGAGTGACCATGCACTTTTGCAATTCTGTTGACACAAAGACTCAAATGAATTGACCAAACTGATTAAGAAATCCTATCCAGTACTCAGTAAAATGGATCAATTTTGGACAACTTCCTCGAATTGTTGTGTCAGATAGGATGTTGCAGTAAGCTAATTCCTCATCTGGTTTAAACATTGCCTGCATGCCTTACCTTGGCTCTTCTTCACATTATTTTATTTGCTTAATTTCTTTAGTTTTTCATTTTTAGGTTTTTCACTTTTTTTTTTTTTTTAACTTACTTAATGGAAATTCACATGACAATGACACTGAGGTTAATACTTGAAAGTTCAAGTACTATATAAATGTCCAACATTTACATAATAGCTGGCATATAGATTTTTTTTTACAAGCACAGATTGTGTCAGCACCTATGAGTTTCTTTTTTTATTTGTTAAGCACAGCAAAACTTGTAGTATGGAAAAATTTAATCATAAATGCATAAAAGGAGAAATAATATTCTCTACTAAAAGTTGCTTACCAAAAATCAGTAGACTATAATTTATAGAAGGATTTAACTTTCACTAGTATTCTATTTATCTTATCAAATTGCATGGGTTTTTTATATTATTGATCCTCAAAATTTTACATCTTTATTGCTTTTGAAGGTTATTGTACTTTTTCCTGTGTGATTTTGCAAAAACACATGCTCCTTTAGCATAAGTAACACTTATGCTCCTTAGCATAAGTAAAAAGATTTCATATTCTCTAATTTAATAGCCTGCAAATGCATTTGTTTAATTATTGTTTAGTGTCCATATCCTGCACCCAAGAAATAGTAAACTTATTAATTACTTAAGCAGAGAATAATTTGAGATGCTGGCAAGAAATATCACTGTCATATGGCCAAATGATGGCATCCACACTGCTTAATCTAAAAAAATGTGAGCAGCACCTGTCTTGCTTTCACTTTCCAGCCATCCCAGAAATTCTGTTGAGAAAATAAACAGAAAATGATTATTATGACTGGATTTCCCAATATCGTGAATGTCACTGACTGTACATAGAAAACATCTACATCTTTACAATTTTATCTTTGCACAAAAAACTGCAACTAACATAAATTCTATATAAATTTAAAATTTTATTTCATTGTAAGGAGCTGCACAGCAATAGTTTAATATGAGTAAAAGGAAAGAATAGAATGCCAATTTCATCATCAAATGTAAACAAGATGCTGGCTGTGATGCATTTCTTTGGAAGGCTGGCACAGTGAATATGCTCAAGTGGAATGAAAGTGATTGAAGGGTATCAAAAATATTTTATGGTTTTTTTGCAGGCATTGAAAAAAATCAGTATTTAGTCATAAGTTAACATTGCTGTAGGCTTGGGAAGACTAGTAAAAAATTGAAGACTTTTGTTACATCCCACGAAAGTAATTAAAAAATAATAAAAATCTGTAAGGAATTGATGAGATTTTAAACCAGTATTGTTTTCTCCCTTTAAAAACTAATTACTTTCCCCTATATCAATATCTCTAGGTTTGCTGTGTAGCATTAGGTTACATAAGAATTCTGATATCATAAGGCATTTGAAGAGTTGTGTATTTCATACACCTGAAGGTTCTATACAGGATTTTTTAAACATCTGTTTTATTACTATATAAGGGCAAATTGTCATTAAGTCCAAATACTGCACTGACAAACAGATATCTATCTGATCTTCTATATTTCTTGAGCCAATAATTACTACAAAACAGGTCAAACTTAACTGCACCTAGACCACATTTCAGGGGCTATGACTGTGAGAATTTAAAATACAGGATAGAAGGGAAAAAAAACCTAGGCTGTTGAACAAAGAGTCCAGGACTGGAAATGGAGGTTTTACTGTTACAAACAGTCTTCTGTTGTGCCTTTAGATAATTTCAGACCAGGAATGGAAAAAATCAAGCTTCTGTTCCCCTTCTAACAACACCAGTGTGATTTCATGAACCTTAACACCACAGGAAAACAGTTAAAAAGTGAGTGTGACACCAGAAAAATTGAATTTGTAGGAGGAATAATAATAGTAGTAGTAATAATAATAATAATNTGTAGATATTTTTCTTATATGATAGTATACCTTCCTTTGTTTTTTTTTTTTTTTTACTTGTCTTTCTTCTTTTACCTAGATCTGAAATAATAATAACTATTTGAATCTACATTTCAGTCTTACTAACAATTTTTTTGGCTATATATAGAGTATTTTTGCTCTCAACAGGATTTTGATTTAAAAAAAGAAAACCAATGAAATAACCAGGAGAAGTGAGTGACATGGTAAATGATTGGATGACACCAGAAAAATAATGCTTGGATGGACAGGTACACAAAGGTCCAGCGTCATAAACTTTATGTGGTAAATCTTTGGGGTTGCTGGATAGGGAAGATGTGCCCAAGACCCCAGGGCTTGTTGGCACTGGCCAACAGGCCTGGTTGTGCTGTGGCAGCAGAGCTACCTCCTTGGATGCACTGCAGCCTGGAGACCATAGGTAAAATATAATACACAGATTTAGGCAGTGGTTCTATCACTTCATCCTTACAGTTGACCTGGGCCTGTTATCTGGGGGATAACAGGGAATGAGTGTTGGAGGTTGACTTCTTCTGGACAGCCATGCAGTGAGCTGTAGATATGCTTAAGAGTGACATCTGATGTGTGAGTGCAGAGGGTGCACGTCTTGTGCTAATAACTGTGGCTCTTGATTTTAAAAAGCATTTGCTTATTACATTTTATTATTGTTTTATTGATTTTACTTAATAAAATAGTAATTGAAAACACATCATTTGCAGGAAGGAAGGCCTAAGCTGTGGCATAACCACTGGCACAGTAACTCACCACCTGCCAAAGCACAAGATCAGAGTTTACTGCACAGTAGAAATGCACAGTATACCAGAAGACATTAGAAGTTTTGAGAGTTGAAAAGTAATTCCTGTGCTCCAGCACCATATCTTCCTGTACAAATTCGTTGAGAATGTTACCAAGGGAGTTTTCTAAGATAACATAGGATGTTTTAGGTCACCATTCAGTTTTGTTTGAGTTTTCTCTGAAAAAAAAAAAAAAAAAAGAAAACAAGAGAATCCCATTTTGATGTTTAAGAGATGTTGTACATGTTTGTGATGGGGAAGGAGGGAAAGTTCATTCCCTGACTTCTCATCCATTTCAAATAGAATGGTTAATGAAGTTGAGAATGTTAGAAAAACAATACAATTTTGAAAAATAAAACATGAAGTCACACTATATATGATATAAAGAGACTTCATACTGTGCTTTTCCAAGAGTTTAAAAACATTTCATCTTGCTTCCCCAGTAATCAATTTTGCTACTTTTTTCTATCCCTTAGTTGTTCCTGTTTAGTACCTAGGCTGGTAGATGGTGTCAGGGAGCAGAATGGTCCCCCTGTTATCAGGAGATAGTCAGACAACTGCTGAGCTGCTTGAATGTTCATAAATCCATGGGACCAGATGGGATCCATCCCAGGGTGATGAAGGAGCTGGCAGATGAGCTTGCAAAGCCACTCTCCATCATTTACCAACAGTCCTGTCTCACTGGTGGGGTTCCAGAGGACTGGAAGCTGGCCAATGTGACATCCATTCATAAAAAGGGTAGAAAGGAGGATCCTGGCAATTATAGGCCAGTCAGCCTGACCTCAGTACCTGGTAAGGTAATGGAACAGTTTATGTTGAGTGTCATCACACAGCACCTACAGGATGGCCAGGGTATCAGACCCAGCCAGCGTGGCTTTAGGAGGGGTAGGTCATGTTTAACCAACCTGGTCCCTTTTCATGACCAAGTGACCTGCCTGGTGGATGCAGGAAAGGCTGTGGATGTTGTCTATTTGGACTTCAGCAGAGCCTTTGACAC
>VZRH01007882.1:58226-92479 GCA_013397555.1 Urocynchramus pylzowi
GCCAAGAAGGCCAATGGCATCCTGGCCTGTGTCAGGAATAGTGTGGCCAGCAGGAGCAGGGAGGTCATTCTTCCCCTGTACTCAGCACTGGTGAGGCCACACCTTGAGTGCTGTGTCCAGTTCTGGGCCCTCAGTTTGGGAAGGAGGTTGAGATGCTCGAGCTCATCCAGAGGAGGCAACGAGGCTGGTGAGGGGCTGGAACACAAGCCCTGTGAGGAACGGCTGAGGGAGCTGGGGGTGTTCAGCCTGGAGAAAAGGAGACTCAGGGGCGACCTTATCACTCTCTACAGCTTCCTGAAAGTTGGTTGTAGCCAGGTGGGGGTTGGTCTCTTTCTCCAGGCAGCAACTGACAGAACGAGAGCATACAGACTTAATGTGCACCATGGGAAATATAGGTTGGATATTAGGAAAAAGTTTTTTTACAGAAAGAGTGAGAAAGTACTGGAATTGTCTGCCCAGGGAGGTGGTGAAGTCACCATCCCTGGATGCGTTTAAAAAAAAGACTGGATGTAGTGCTCAGTGCCATGGTTTAGTTGAGGTGTTAGGGCATGGGTTGGGAGATCTTGAAGGTCTCTTCCAACCTAGTGATTCTGTGATTCTTTATAAGTATTTATTCTCTTATTAAAATTTCAGGGTTTAATCTCCCCCTTTTCCCATCTCCACACCTCCCAAGGCCCTTTCTTTTTTAACAAAAGGGAAGGAATTTTAGGACTATCATTCCTTTCTTTAATGCTTCAAAATAGAAGATCACCATATGCAAATTAAAAAACCTGTATAAGATTTTCAGTGCATTAGCCATGGTCTGTCTCACCAGACTAGTTGTAAAACTATTTACAGACTTTCTTTATAATGTTGTTGCTGAGAAGAAACACTCATACTTCTTACTGCAAATAAAAATTTGAAGAAAAATGTCCTTGGTGATAAATTTGTGTGGTTTTGCTAGAATATCTGACAAGAGGAAATATTCTTTGTCCATGGATTTAGCTGTATTTCAGTAATAATCTATCATAGTAAATAAGAAAATGTTGAGAAGAAGAAGAAGAAGAAGAAGAAGAAGAAGAAGAAGAAGAAGAAGAAGAAGAAGGACTCTTTAGAAGAAGAGTCTTTCAATACCTGCTAGAAATTAGATACCATATAAGAAAATAATGTCTGCAGAAAGATGGAAAGTAGCAGGAGAATGGCTTCTTGGTCTCTTGGATTTTTCTTTTTTGTTCTCTTGTTTATTCAGTTTCAGTTTGTGGGTTTGGTTTTGTTTTGCTTTTTGGTTGTTTCATTTCCCTCTGCTAACAGTGGCTTATTACTGCCTTATTATGAATCTGAAGAGGGCAACTAATGATTGGTGGATATTGCCAGTGTTATTGTGTCTGAATTGTGATAGACTATTGATACTTATAAAGAAAACACACATTATTTTCCCTGTCAAAACACTTTATGATTTCTGATAAATGGTTTCTGAACAATTGTTCCTATGCACAATTGTTAAAAAGATTGTCATGTTAATCTATAAAATATCATATATCTCTATATTCTTTCTCCCCTTATAAAAGATTTGCTACTGCACCTGACCTTCTGTGATATCATGGTTGCTGAATTAGGATGGAAGAATGCAAATACCCATGTACTCACTTATCATGTGGAGAGATTTGGGTTTTGGGAGTTTTTTTGAGGTTTGTGGATTTAAGTGGTGGTGGCTTGGTTTGATTTTGGTCTTAAGTAGAAAAAGAAGGAAAAGAAAGAAATTGCTCACTTCTTTATTTCTACTGTGGTGCCAATACCACTCTTCTGAAATATAGTAGCAGTGCAAACCTACCAGAGTTTTAGGCTTTGTGTAAATTTGAATACATCAAGTATTATTTTGGGTGGGATTTACTTATCAATGATCTTGAATATAGTCACAGTCTTACTAAATGTTTCCTGTGAATATCTTTTGCCTCATGTGGGAGACACCAAAGTGGTTAAATTAAAGGTTAAATGAAGTGCTTAAAGGTTAATGACACCAACTATCAGCAATTTGCAAGAGCAGTAAAGTGCTTTGCTGCAGCCAGGTTTGCACCCCTGAAACTGAAGGGGAGGAGGGGAGGTTTTGGAGGTGTAATGGCAAAACCTGAGACTTGCACAAGAGCAGCCCAGGTGTCGAGGAAGTGTGCACTACCACCAAGGGGAAGTATTAGAACAGTCACCTATAGGCCTGAAAATATTCACCCCTTCTGAAAAGGCTGAATTAGTTCAGCTATGGTGACATGAGAAACAGCTGTTGTATCTAGAATGGGTCATGAGCCATCAAAGACTCCCAAAGGGCTTCCAGACCCATTTCTAGGGCTCTCCAGCAGAGGACTCTGCATAATCCACAATGTTGCATGGTGTTGCATCAGACAGTGCAAAACCATTTCCTTACTAAGGGTGGTACCTGGGCATTCCCATCTGAATCTGAACACATAGTAACCCACTGAACTTTGTGTTTCATAGGCTTCACCCAGTACTGATGGAACAAGACTTCAACCATCTCTTTGACCAAAGGACACAGAAATTGCAACAATCAAATCTCATTGCTCAGCCTGTGGATGGTGATGACTTTCCTCTCCACTATCTATTCTTATTTCTTTATTTTCCTCATAAATTTTCTTATGTAATATCTTATACTTCTATATTTTTACATTTCTATAGATAATAACGAGAAGGGCTTCATACCTTCTTTCCATTGCAACCAAATTGTTCTAAAGTAAACCTGCCATCCATTTATCTAGCTATTTATCCAGCTATCTATCCATCCATCTGTCATGTATAGATAAACAGATGATGGATGGACGGATGGATAGTTATTAAAAACCTGGTCATTCAGCATCATTTCACAATAATCTGCCCCAAGCAATCTACTTTAACAAGAACTTCAATGATATTGCCTTCACTCATGAAGCCAATTATAGTAGCAAAATTAAAATGTGATGGTTTTACTCTGATATTTCCACTCTCCAATAACTGAATTACTTTGCAAATGAAGGATCTCACATTGTTTTGGTACTTTAATGGCATGAAATTAAAAAAAAAAAAAAAAAAATCAAGAGAAACATAGGAAAAAAATCCCCAAAACCTAACCAAAAGTCACTCCTAACCAGGTCTGTTATAATCTCCCAGCTTTGTTAAAGTTTACTTTTGAGGAAGAGAGCTTTTCTGGTTTGTTTGGGGGTTTTATAATAGATAATTTATCAGAATATTATTCGTTATTTATTTCCAAATTGTGGATTTTGCTTGTATTCTAGATGTTAGCCAGCAGAATGCAACTTTGTGTCATTACATTGTTAGATCCTATAATTTCTGAACTGTAATTTGATAATAGCTGCTGTGCCATACAGGTGAAGAACTTGAATACATCTGCTTGTTTTGATCAAAATGCAACAGCATTCTTTTGTAGCTAGAATGAGAATTTACTCTGCAGTCAGAAAAAGAGAAATGAAGAGTCCATAACTGAAGTAGGTGCTGACGGTTATTTCGAGATTGCAGCTATGGGGGTATTTACTTCAGATTATATGACATTGTCCCAGTTCAGGAATGCATTCTAAACCATGAAAAAAGAGCAGAAGGATAGTTTGAATATACCCAGAGTGAGATTAATACACAAATGAGGTCAAACATTTGTAATCAAAATGGTATTTCACATTTATTCACTTTAAAAGAAGACAGCAAGGAGAAAAGGGATAGAAAAGTAGGGAAAAGTGAAGAATTACAAAAAGTGAGAAAGGTAGTCAGAACCAGGAATCTGTGGCATTCTGTGAAGATCCTTCTTTCCTCTGTTGGTGGGTAGAGCTGTGTTGGGACATGCCACCCACTCATTTCTACCCTTGTTGAGTGCTGCTGTGTGGCACTGGCTCAGCAGTTTCACTGCAGTGGGGGGCCATGACGATGGCATGTGCACAGAGGTTCATCACATTCCCAGAATGTGCTCAGTTCTGCCCATGCAGGTTGCTCACCTGTAATGGTGGGGGTGTGTTCATTGCTGCTACCCTGGAGAGTCATGGCCTGTTATTAAGGGATGATCAGTATTACATTGGGTCTTTAACTACAAATCTTATCAAAGGCAAATGGGAAGTGGCATATGGCAGTGGCAAAACAAGTCACTCTTTAACAGTCGTTTACAGGCAGTACAGTAGCACTGAAGCTGGATAAGGAGAAAAAGAAAAACACAACCCTTTTAGGAGGCTATAGTTTGTGTACCACAGTGAGTGCATTTTGAGTTTCCAAAAAGTCAAGAGCATATAGATAAACCTACAAAAAATGGGATGCTGGCACACAATTACCTGTAATTGTAAGTACCTGATTTCTTTGGGTTTGGGGTTTTTTTATTTGTTATGTTTGGTATTTCCTTTTCCTTTTCTCTTTTCTTCTTAACAGGTAACCTTAATGGTACCATTAAGCAGAGGGAATTGACATGGTGAAGTTTTGAAGTTTGATGTTTTGAGTCTGAATTTTAATAGTTTCTGTGTAGTATTGAGGAATAAATAAGTTCTGAAGTGCTAATAGACTGTGAAAAAAGCCATAATCATCTGTGTCCATAATCATCTGTATCACACAATTTTATTTAGAGTTGTATATAAAGTATTCCATCAGATCACTTTTGATTTTGTTCTACTGCTAAATTGTATTTTCTATCAATTTTGTATGCAACTTACAAGTCATACACAATAGGAATGCAGTCTTCTGCCTGAAAAGAGATCAAATATAACTGACAATCAAGCTATGCACACAAAGGTATGTCAAACAAGTTATATTTTGTAAATTCTTTCTATTTGTTTTTCAGTTATATTTAGTTATATTATAGCTATGCATTTTCCTTTAACTACACCCTAAAGTGTCCTTAAAAAAACCCCATTCCACTCCAGAGGATGTGAATACCAAGGTCTCACTCAAAGAATTTGCTCAAAGAATGCCGAGAATCAGTTCTTCAACAGAAAGCCAATCCTGAGAACAAAGAATATAAGCTTTGACGATAACATTATCATTGGCACCATGTTCTCTTTCTACTGCTCTACAGACTTCTCTCCATTTGTTTTGCAAATATTTTATTAGTAGCAGCTGCTCACAAAATCATTCTTAGTAGTAAGGTAAGGTTTCAAAGTTAAGGTATCATACAAATAGCTTACAAGAAACAACAACAAGCTAAAAAAAAAAAAAAAGAAACTAAATCAGCAACAAAAGGACTAGCAGATAACCAACCTAACTCTTCCTGTTATCATTTTAATTTCTTCTTGATCAAAACATTACAGCCTTGCTTTTCATGTTGACATATGCGGTCAGGAATGCGACCCTTGGGATTTACGATATCCTATTTTCTGGGTCCAGCGAAAGGCAAAAAAGCTGGGAAAGGGTCTAGACATTAAGTCCTATGAGAAACAGATGAGGGAGCTGGGGGTGCTTAGCCTGGAGAAGAGAAGGCTCAGGAGTGACCTTATAATTCTCTACAACTGCCTGACAGGAGGCTGTAGCCAGGTGGAGGTTGGTCTCTTCTTGCAGGCAACTGGTGACAGGACAAGAGGACACAGTCTTAAACCGTGTCAGGGGAGGTTTAGGTTGGATATAATGAGGAATTTCTTACAGGAAATGTGATTAGACATTGGAATGGGCTGCCCAGGAAGGTGGTAAAGTCACTGTCCCTGGAGTCGTTTAAGAAAAGACTGTATGTGTCCCTCAGCACCATGGTCTTGTTGACATGGTGGTATTCAGTCATGGGTTGGACTTGATGACCTCAGAGGGCTTTTCCAACCTAACAGAGTCTGTGATTCTGTGATATATACATATGTGCTACATATGTAGCAGAAGATTTTGAGAGATAACTTCTCTGTGGAATGCAGTGGCATAGCAGCAGGCACATCTGATTTACTAGAAGTCCAATAGTGGCTACAGTGAAATTTGAAAAAATTTCTGTCCTGAAGTCCTGTGCTGCAATTCACTCCAAAGCAGTTAATCAGCATACTGATTAACTATAAGCTTTTATGTAAAGTTGCACATATTCTTGAGTACATCTAATACTCAGATGTGCTCACAGTGGCTTTTATTCCAAATTAATTTTATTAATTTTAACTATTTCCACAATTCACAATTATGCAATGTTTCATTTTCTACATCTTAGATACAAAAATTAGCAGTGAAATGACAGTGAAATATGCTTAAACTTTTAGTAAATTGAGATAGAGTTTAATAAATTGGTTGTGCATTCTGTAGAATGCTGTAGGGATCTTACACAACAGCTCTACTCAGTAAAGTATTTTCCAATATCAAAGCATAAACTTATCTAATAATTTTAAATATGAAATTTTCTTTCACTTCCATGCTGTTCATGGCATTGACTCTTGAGGTTATTGGCAAACACATCTGCCAGTCTTCTGTTCTATCTAAAAATGAAAAAGTGCATCATTGGAACATTTTTGTTGAAACAGTCTTTGGAAAATTTTTGTTTGCTTGTTTCTACGCTTTGATTTTTTTTCCCTTACTTGTTTCCTTGATCAAGTTTTTCTTGGTTTGGATTTTCCTGCCCTCTCCAGTTTTAATTATGATTTTATGCTTTTGAATTTATATATCATATCATCAACAGTACTATGTGTCTGCAGATTGGCATGTAATGCAAATAATACTAGTGAAAATTTGTGTTCTTTCATTGTTTTCAGTGACTAAGCACTGAAATGAACAATTTTTCAGAAATAATAAAAAAAAAAAGAAATAACAAAGTAGAAAATACAAAATGAGAGTAAATGCTACAAAATGGGCTTAAGCTATAATGAAGAATAGTAGGAATAGGTAGGTTTAAAAGATCCTTTGCAAATTAAATTTCATCTGCTTCCCAAATGATGAAAGGTGGTTTCCACAGGCAGTTGCCCTTCCCACTAAATGTTTAGACACCTTGCAATCTGATGTTATCATAAGACTATTAGGTTAACTTTCAAAATTTAGGGAAATAAAATAGAATTCTATCTGCTAGAAATGCGATGTCTTTTTTATAAACAAAGATATTTTTTACCTATAAAGTAATTCAGAGCTCTATTATTTTAGAGTCATGCTTTTCCGTGGACTACATTTTTTCTCTTCTTTCTGTGCATTAGTAATACTTTCCCTCTGAATTCTTATTGCAGGGGAATACCTTATTTGTTCTGTGAAGCTTTCTCTTTCACTCTTTCCCAGTCTTCACTTTATATCTATTTCTGTTCATGCTGATACTACTTATTCCGACACTTTTCCCCTGTTTCCCATTTTCTCCTCTGTCTGCCCCCAGGAATATTTTTTGCTGTCTCTCTTATCGTTTTACAGAAGACCTGTGATGAGATACATGGTCCCTCAAATTCAAATGATGTATCTCAGGAATACATAGAATTCTTCTTAACCAAGAGACAGAAAACTGTACAAAGGAAGTAACGTTCGAGAAATTTATGTGCTATCCATCTACATGTGCATATAGCATTAATAAAGATAAGCAAGATTAAGATCAGGATATTCAGTTTTTTATAAGGAATTAATAAGTTTAAGTATGAGAGGTTGCCTGCTTAATGGGTTAGATATTACAATCTTATACAGTGTGGAGTTTTACAGAGGTTTTTAGTCTTACTTGCCATGCATCTCTTTATAAAATGTTCTGTCCAGCTGGCACTAATTTTCTGAGAAATACGGGTGTAAGGAAAAGAAAGGTTTCCTATGAAAAATAAGAAAAAAAAAAAAAGGAAAAAAAGGAAGCAGTGCTTTTATGTCTTGCTGTCTTGCTATTATTTCTCATCAGGACAAGGCCTAAGGGTGTTGTGTGCATAAGGACAAAAGTGAGCAATGCAGGAGCAGTACTGTGACTGGCACAGAAAATGGAAAAAATCAGAAATCTGAGAAATGGGACAGCACAGTCCTTTGTAGAATCAAATTGTTTGGAGAATGGAAGGGAAATTAGACTGAGCTGAAAGTCAGAATGGGTGAGAAAATAGACACACTGATTTAAAAAAATGCTTTTTTGGGACTACCATAGGATCTTCATGGACTGAGACAATATTCAGTCAAATAGTCTAAAATAATAACTCTGCAATTTACTATATAAATACACAAAATACAACCAAAATATAAAGCAAATCCAATTTATAAAAAAAGGTAAAAGGGAAAAAGCTTAGGTAAGACATTGGCTTACCCAAGCTCTTGTAATTTCTTATAAGAAATAAGCTTACCTTTGTTTTGTAATTTCTACTAGCTTCTTTCTAGAGTCTGCTTTCTCTCTTTTATTATACCAGACAAAAGCTCTGCAAAATACAGAAGATTGATTAACACCAAGCTCAGTCATTTAAATAGTTTTTAGAAGAATTTAAACATAAGAGAATTCCTCTATTTAAATAATATCTTCCTTTAAGTTTGGATGGGGCTGGACTTATGTACATGTGATTAATTTGGAGTGATGGATACCTGCTTTACTACAGTATTGTTTTTATCTTTCTGTATGTACTTTTTTCCTGGAGCACACTTTCTTGGATTTTGCAGTAAAGTTAGAGACACAGATGTGGCAAGTCCACTTCCATCATGTTTTGTCCAGCAGTGTTTTTCAGCAAAGAGGAATTATGTCACTGACCATTATTCTCCACTTTAAAGCTAGTGGGAGGAAAATGTATAGAAATGTTAAAGATGTATAGAAAAGAATGCATGCAAATATTTTAGTTTAAGATTTCTGTTGCTTTTGGGAAAGCATTCTGTCATACAATTTTTTTAGAGAAACTCTGTGTTTGTGAAGGCATACACACATTTTGAGTGGATGGAGCCTGGAAAAACAACACATTGTTGTGAATCTTATTGTAGCTTTAAATTAGAAGTCAGATCTAGTGCTCAAGTTCAAGTTCAGGTGAGAAATATCCTTATGGTTTTCTCTTAACTCTTCAAATTCAGGTAAAAAATCAAAATTATAAACTGTGATTTAATCTATAGAGCTTTTTTTCTTCAATATGTTCACAGTGGATATAGTTTTACCTTACTTAGAGGGGAAGAGAAAACTTGATATTCCTTGGTGAAATTCCTTAGAGGAATTTCTTGTTTTTCAGCAGTTGTCTATGCTTCTGTCTCTGAAATTCTGTGACATTGAACAATACAGCCATTTTTACAAGTGGGTGGAGTGTCATACTTTTGTTACTGTTGAATACTTACCTGAGAAGCCTTTAAAATGTCATAAATTTGAACAAAATAATCTCTGTGAAAGATTACTCACTTGTTCTAACAAGGAAACTTATTTATATATAAAATTGTAACATATTATGATTTATGTTAGGTAAGTGTCCATTTTAATCTTCTTCACTTATATAATAGGAATATCAGAGGTCAGCCTCTGCAAGAATCTCAACAGTATTTAATTATTTTAATAGTTTAAAATACATTTGAATCCATACCCTTTGTTTAAGGAGTATACTGGCTTTGCTTTAAGGCAACTTTTGTTTGAAAAATTAAGTGTGACAAAGAGATTGCATATAGTATCCCTATGTCATGGTATCATGGGTTATATATATCATGGGTTAACCATTACTAAGTTGTGTACACACAGAGCTAACATATAGGATTTTTTCCTATTTATCTGGCTTAATTTATTCTTGGCCATTTATTTATGATAAACTTTCCTTCAATTTCATCTTTCTAAATATTGTGTGTATGCATACATAAGTCTATACATAAAGATAAGAAATAAGTTTGCACTGCAGTAACCTGCATCCATTATAAGGTACTATTATACTACTTCTTTTTTGGCAAGTCTCCATTAGGGTATTTTGGTTTTTTTTAAACTCTGATTCTGTACAGAGCAACCTACTGGCACTAAAACAAATACAAGTATATAGAAAATAACCTTGAACTCAGATGATAGCATTGCCATCATAAGTTTGGTTTTCTTTCATGAAAATCCCAGCTTTTAGAAAAAGAAAAGCCTACAAAAGCCCACTTGAAACAAATAAGAGCAAATAATGTCTGTTGACAATGTATTATTGTTATTGTGACAATTTTTAGGAAAAGGGAAGGTTAAACTTATCTCTAACATTTTGCACAGCACAGCACATCTGTGTACCTAAGTGTTGATAAAGACAGATGGTACATGGAGTAACAGATGCCGATGCAAAAAATGCAATATGCAATGTAGGAGTTGAAAAGAAATCATTTGGGCCAGATCAAAATACTAAGGTAAGTCCACATGTATCACCATGTGTCAAGATTGCTTTTCTAAAATTAGAATCAAGATCCTGAAATAAGGCTATCTGAGGCAGATTAGAAAGGTTTTGAACAATTCAGCGCTCTAAAATGGAGTCATGCAGATGCTGCTGGGGATCATCAGTCTATCATTTCAGTGCTGGATAGAAAACAGCACTAAGAAATAAAGGGGGCTAGGAGTTTGGACCAATGTCTAGAGGCAATATTTGGTTGCTGCAGCCTCAGGGTCTGACTGCTTTTACATGGAAAATCATTCAGTACAAGAGCCATGGCAGGATCAGCGGCAGCAGCTTAATATATTTCCAAACCACAGCACAAGGAAACTCCACCCTTGATCTAAACCCAGGTTTTGATATAATTTCTTACTAACCTCAAGCATTATGGAGCTGGTGAGGTGTGAGAACACTGTTCTGATTAGAGAGGAAATAACAAGATGAGAAAATTACTTTCAGTGAGATTAAACTTCCTGGTGTTCTCAGTTTAGAAACTGAAATCATATTGTTCATGCCATTGCAACACAGGAAAACATGGCTAGGATGGCAAGAATTATATTTCTGCTCAGGAGGGAAGGATACAATTCAGTACAATTCAGTACAATACAGTAGTTAGAAAAAAATGGGATGTGAACTCTCTTAGTAGGTGTCTCTTCTTAATAGATGCCTTCAATAGAAATCTTCAAGTATTGTCAGATGTACAGTAGTAGCCTTCTATTCACTTACAAACGGCCTAATGTGGTGTTCCCAACATGATGTAGTGATGAATCACAGAAGTGCCAATTAAAATGGAATGCTTATAGTGTCAACCATTTAAAAGCAATGCTAAGCTCTCATAACACTCTTTCAAAAATAAAAGGTATAATAAAAGCTTTGTATGTGGAGCTTCCTCTTCATGTTACTGCCTCCTGGTAAGAGGGCTTCCAACAAGTGTGATTATAATAGAAAATCCATTGCTTTGTCATTTTCATGTTTCAAAATTTCAATAGCTCCAATCTATTCTTCATATTATAAAATTGGTCTCAAATACTCTTTTAGGGCATTGTTGTTATAAATAATTGGCATTTACTGAAATTTTTAATTCTCAACACAGTCTCTTTCACATTAACTCAAACCCAGATCTCTGCTCACAAAACAAAACACGAAACACAAGATGTAATAAAAGTGGAGAACAAATATCTCTGATATTCACTATGAGGATGAAAGTAGCAGTTACCAGTAAAAATGGACTGAAAAATTGCCTTAATAGGACCTGCCCTTTTATCATCTCCCTGTTTGCTAGTCTGCATGTTATTGGTCTGAGTGAAGTTCAGATATGGCTCTTTGTTGACACTGCAGACCATTAAAAAAAAAAAATCAAATAGTTTTCTAGCTTTTTTATCAGAAGTCCATTTTACATCAGCCCAGTTAGTCATATTTATGTCACTCTAGGATAGCATACCTGAGAAGAATAAGAGCAAACTGGCTTCACCATGGGTGAAAAGAACTTCCTATGTTTTTTGAAACATTTAGGCTCCAAGAGTTGCATGAAATTCTCTTTAAAGGAAGGTGTTTCTATTTCTGTCTGATCAGAAGGGGTTTTTTCCACTAAACACTAGAATTTCTTTTTTTCATTCATATTTTTAACTTCCTCTTATTTGAAACATGCAATTAAACTATTTTGTACCTCACCAACACATTTGTGCTGCAGCCTACTACACAAACAATGCACATTGAAGAATTATATATTACCATCAATATTTGTCCTCTCTGTTTAATCAGTGCTTTGCTACAGAGGTAAGCCTTTCCTTCTCTCCTTAACTTCTTTCATTATGAGCTTAGGTGTAACTGCATTTTTATTAGAATTGTTATGCACTAATCATACATACTGTATTATTAGCAATAACATGGCAAAACAGAATTAAGCCTCCACCTGAATTTGTTTCCTTTTATGGATTTTTGTTAAAACTATAAGAGCAGATTTTCATCACAGTGTGTGTGGGTTTAGCCACGCAATTCCCATTAATATTAAAAAGAATCACGCAGCTAAGTCCCTGCACACCACATTGAAAACACTCTTTAACGTTATTTTAATGAACATTCTTTTATGACTAAATTATTTCAGAGTAGCTGAGCAGTTATTATCTTCCTCAGTAACTAGTGATCGCCCACAGGGTAAGTTTCTCTAATATTCTGTTGCAGCCCCTGTGCCTTTGCCATGTTGTTATGGGACCTTTCTAGTTATAAACGATTTTCATTGCAGTGTGCAATTAGAAACTAGCCAACAGAGTAAAGCAGCAAAACTTGATTTTGGCTGCAAGTTGAAGCTGCCCCTGGGGGTCTTTAATTTATGCACAGTCCTTTTTTGTATAATCAAGGTTTTTTTGAAATGTGCCCAGTTTTTTCCTTAGAGGTAACTTTTCTCTCCTTCTTGAGGTTCATTCCACCTTGTTTATGGTTTGCAGATCTTTCAAGGTTGTTTTGGATAGTTAGTCACATGCACAATGACAACATAAATCTTTAATGAAACTTCAAACCATAATTTCCTTTTTTTGTGCATTTACCTTTTGAAACTTGGTAAATTACAGCCAAAAATCCATTGCATAGTTAATTAGTGAATGTGAACTGTGTTTTTCCTTTGACACACAAATTTCATTCATAGCAACTACCTTGTCTTTATATAGAGGTGGGTGCCACCACAGACCTTAACACATGCATGTCATCCTATTCCTGCACTACCCATTCTCTTCCTCCTCCTGCTCAGAAGCATAAGATAGCATTTTAGTCTTTGTGTGTGGGAGCACTACAGACAAAAGTGTGTGGATTGAAGTGTTGCTAATGATACTCAATTAGAAAAAAGTTGATCTAATCTATAAAAAATATCTGGAAATTGATAAATAAATTTTCAGAAACTATCTTCTTTTTTTTTTATTTTTTAACCAGTAAATGAAATAAATATTGTTTATGCAATCCCTGCTTGTTACTTAGATTAAGTACAGGCATTGCTAACATTTTTCCAGTTCTAAACCTTTTTTTTTGTTTTTTTCCCCCTTTCTACTGGACTCATCCTTGTACTTAGGCCACAAGACTCAGCCTTGGTTAACACATATATAAAATAAAAAAAATATTTTGACCTGCCTCCTTTGGACGGCTGCATTCTCATCATATGATGGTAAAATATAATCCATAACAATAAAAAAACCCAAAAAAACCCCAAAAAAAACATTCAGTGATAAAGAAAGTTGCATCAGTTTTATAATTTTTATAAAGATATTCACTATGGAATTACTTTGATAGCCATGAAAAAATAAAAGCAGACAACTATAATGTTGTGGGGTTTTTTCAGTTCTGTTTTCCCAACTCACATCAGTTTCACTGTTTTATCTCTAGGAGAGGTGAAAAAATCTCTTCTATGGGTTATGTGAGTATTCTTCCTAGGGACCAATATAATAATCTCATTTAATCTGTAGACTATTATAACCAATGGAATCAAGCAAGTCATTTAAAGTTTCCTTGCTTTCCTCAGTATGATCCCGCATAAATTATTTATTTGAGATTATGTTCTAAAGGAAGAGAATGTTTAGCTTGTGAATATATTGAAACTGATTAACTCCTATTGACACTGGCTGATCTCACAAATTTGTTTCTTTCTGCTTACTAATAAAGAGTTCATGTGATGTGTCACAGCCTACGACAATAGTAATGAGCATTAAGTAAATTAGCTGCCCCCAACTGGCTTTGTTATCACATTACCCAAAAATAAAGAAATCCACAGACTCAATCAGTTCAAAAGGACTTTTTCAGCAGTCTGAAGAAATAAAAACTAGACTAATTATTTAGTAAGTCTGGATTTTTTTCTTTCTTTCTTTCTTTCTTGCTTTCTTGCTTTCTTCTTCTCTCTCTCTCCCTCCCTCCCTCCCTTCCTTCCATCCACGGAAGTTCTTAAATATGAATCATACATATTTGAAAAAGAAATAACAATTTAAACATATAATGTCTCTCAATAGACAGCAAATGATGAATTAAAGATTGGTTTTGAAAAGTGATCTAAATATTTGGTAGTCATTTCCAAAAGGAATTTTAACTACAAAATCCATTTTGTTCATTCCAATCAACCGTGTATATATGAAAATACTTTAAGTAACATTTCACAACTTTATTAATTTCAGTATTCTGTCCCATTTTTTGCATTTCCTCTATTGATTTCCAAAAAAACCCAGAATTGTAATTTATTAAAATATGTGTACTGCAGCCAATTTTTGTGGTAGCAGCTCTCTGGCTACAAAGAGTGGCACACAACTTTCCCAGGCATTGTCCTGGGGAAGGCTGTGAAAAGATCTGAGAAAAAAATGATAAACAATTCTTACCTTCACTTGCTGCACCTGTTGTTGTGAACATGTGGAATGTGCTGTGGAGATTTGTTTACCAAAGGGTGGTTTCTTAATTAGCCAGTAGTGATTGTGTTTGGATTGAAGGACCAATTAGGTCCAGGTGTATTGTTACTGTCTATAAAAGCAATGGGTTTCTTAATAATAATATAATAATGAGATTGATCAGCCTTCTGAGAATCATAGAGTCAATGCTAATTATTACCCAGTTCGGGGATGCCCTGCAATGACAAATTGTGATACTTCATTTGCAACTGGCTTTGTGTAATGCACTATTCCTTTGATCTAATAATGAAAATATGTCAGTATATACTCTTTATAGAAACAAGGTAAAGCAGTCCAGACCTCCTGGGACAGTATGACTACAGCATATGAATTTAAATTGCTAAGCTACAAGCCCCACACTCCATGAGAATTTAAAGGCTATAAAAATTAACCAGCATAAACTTCAAGTAATTACAAAAAAAAAATCCCAAACCTACAACAATACAACCTGATGTACCAGTCTTCCACTTTACATAGACTAGAAGGATAAAGTACTGAAACAGACACCCTAATTCTGGTGTAATTTATAATTTAGATTTCAATAGAAAAATATGTATCACTTTATTTGGTCTTGGACTGAATTAAACATGACAAAACTGATGGTAATTCTATGTAAATTCATTGTTGTATTAGGCAATACCAAAAGGCTCTGTTTAAAGAACCTTGTTTCTCCTTTCATACCTTGTTGCCAATACCAATATCTTTACATAGTATTCTCAAGGGTTTTTTTTAATTCACTATTTACACGTGACAAGTATTGTAGTTTGAATGTGTCTTTGATGCAGAAAATACTTACCTATTTGCCATTTCAGTTATACAAATCAAGAGAAACCTTGAAACAAAACAGGCAAGCAGATGAAATTTTACTTAAAATAATGAAGTGGTAATGCCATAATCTCTGACTTCTAGAACTGTAAGTTTGCTACGTGGGGTATTCTGTTCATATATTGAAATATATATGTTCATATATATTTCAATATATGAACAGAAGATTTTGAAAAGGTAGTCAGAAAAATCTTCCAGTGAAAAAACTTTGTGCTTTTCCCAGCTCTCATCTTTGGAGAGGTAAGACTATTTCGATATGTGGCATATTCGTAAACTCACTTTTCAGTCTTAGGAAGGTCACAGCAAAAGTCTTTTTTGTAGACTACGTACAAGGTGACTAAATTAAACAGTATCAGGGCTGATAAGGTTTAAAAGTTTTACTTTTTAAAAAATAATATATGTTGCTGCACTATCAAATATTGTATTTTGGAAAATAATAAAATTTCTTAATGTAAAGGCCTTATTTTTAAAATACTTAAAATTCAAGAAGAATGTGCTGCAAATTTTTATAGTCTGCTCGAGAAATAATTTGTTCCATCTGGGCCTTTTCTTTCTGTAAAGAAACAGGAGTTTCAATATGTTGGATGAATAATATCAGCCTATAAATAGTACTATTCTGTTTGTTTCATGTTAACCATGTAGGGTGGTATGCATCACATATACTTGGAACTTGGCAAGAGACATTTCAATGGTTTTACAGAAGTTTTTAAGATGAAGTAAAACTGCATATTTTAAGCTAGCATTAAATCAAGCTTTTAGAAATATAATGAAAGTCAATACAGATTTTCACCAATTTAAAATTTAATGTTATAGAAGTCTTTCTCCTTAAGGCCTCCAAGGACTGGCATTTCATAGCTTTTTCAGTACTCCCTTCCAGTGCTGCATTATCACCCTCACGAAATTTTTTCCCCATAATGTCCAAACTAAACATTGCAAGACAAAACTCGTGGCCACAGTACCTTTTCTATCACCCACTGCTTTCTAGAACAGTTCTGTTCCATTACCTTAACAATATCCTCTCAGTTGGAGATCTGTTATCTTCTTTGACTGGTTAAACTAGTCCATTTTATTTTAAACTGCCTTTGATCTTAGTAGGTTCTACTGAACACGGCCCAGATATTAATGTCCTTCTTAAATTTGCAAAACAGGGCAAAATGTTCCATGTTAGACCCTTCTGCATATAGGACTGTAATTTCCTTAAATGTGTTGGCCACACTCCTTTTAGAATAGGTAGGTTTGTCTTTTGCTTTACTCACCATGAAAGCACTCTGATGACTTGTGAAGAATTCAGCACCCACAGGATCCACTGGTCCTTTGCAGCAGGACTTGGGCAAACATTTCCTTGCCCTCAAGTATAAGCCTAACCTGGAGATTTCTTTTCTCCCTCTTGCAACATCAGAAATGTTCTGGATTTTAACTCTGGCTTTGTCCTCAAGGTATTCCAGATCTCTTTGAATTGAAGTGCCAACATTCAACATGCCAAACACTGCTTCTGAGCTAGTATCATAGATAAAGTTGCCGAGGGCACTTTCGGTCTTATCATCCGTGCAGCGTATAAAGCAAATGCACAATATCAGCCCCAGAGCCAAGGCACTTAGTTTGATAATGGCTTTCAAGCCACTGATTAATTGCCTTTCAGATTAAGGGTACAGATAATTTTCAGTGTAGCTAAAAATCCAGCCCATACCCCTTGTGCTTCCAAAACTGTACGCTGTGGGGAATAGTGTCAGTAGTATTAATAAAGGTATATTAAAAATTCTTCTTAATGAAGCTGGCCATTTAATCATAGCAGGCATGCATGCTAATTAAGTGTGATTGCAGTGCTACTCTTTCTAGTTACCATCAAGTCTTGCATAGGTTTTGAAATACATTTCCCATGATCTTTTTCAGTAGAAAAGTAAGACTGACTGGACTTTACCTACCTAAATAAACCATGGTACATGCTGAATCATTTTCTTCCATTTGTTAGATACCTCTCTCAATCACCATGATACTTGGTAAGACTTCTGTAAAACTTTCTGGTTCTTGCAATCACATCACTGTTCTTTCAGCACTCAGATAAATTTCTACTGTCTCATGAAATCTGGTAACCTCTAGCTTCCTTGGTAGATTCTTATTTGTTGCTCTCTATTGGTGACTGTACTTCTCAAATCATGTCTATTCTTTTTTTCATCTGGAAAAACAAAGGATGTTTTTTATGTCTTTCTGTCAGCTTTCATGCCCCCAGAGTTTGTTTTTTAATTTTAGAATACCGAAGTATAAAAAGTCCTTCTAAGGAGTACAGAGGAAGCCAAATAGTCAGGAGATGAAGTTCTGTAATAAGTAAGGCATTGCTCACATATTAACACAGTGAGCATGAAGAGATTACAAAAAAAATATTTAATTACTAATAAAAATGTTTTTTGAAAAATGCACAAGAACTCATGAACAGGACTTACTTTTCAGTATTTAGGTGCAAAAAGGAGAAAGGAGAGGCAATAAAACATACAGATGAAAAAATGTTATTAGTACTTGAAAAATCTACACCAAAGTCCAGGAATAAAAAAGCTGTGCAAACTATCGCACTGTAGACCTCTAATTTTAAATAAAATTTGAGTTTCCCGAAAAGAGAACAAAATATCACTATAAGAATCCCAGTGAAATCCTGTGTTCATTTGCAGCAGTAGATAAGGAAGACAAAAACTCCAACCAAACAACAAAAACCCCAATAACCAAAACGACAGAAAATCAACACTAGTTCTGTGAATAGCATAACATAAGAATATCAGTTTCCCAGAGCTTTAGTGAACGATGTCCAGCTATCAACAAATTCTTCTTGATTGTTTAATAAAGTATCTGAGCTTACAGAAAACAATTAAGGTGAACACTTTTGTTTGCTGTACCATGCTCAGAAGTCTATTCATAAAATTAAAAGTACTTATGTAAATTTAAGATATGTTCCATTAAGTCTTTAATATCTTTGAACAACTTTTTTGTCAGTGACATGGACAGGGGATTGAATACACCCTCAGCAAGTTTGCTGGTGACACTGAGCTGTGTAGTGCAGTCAACACACTGGAGGGCAGGGCTGCCATCCACAGGGACCTTGATATGCTTGAGAGATGGGCCAATGTGAACCTCATGAAGTTCAACAGGCAAATTGCAACATGTTTCAGCTGGGTCGGGCAATCCAAAGCACAAGTACAAACAATACAGATGGGAATTGAGCATAAGGGAAAAGACCTGGGGATGTTGGTTGCTGAGAGGCTCCATTACCCAGCAATGTGCACTCACAGCTCAGAAAGCCAACTATAGTCTGGACTGCATGAAAAGCAGAGTGGCCAGCAAGTTGAGGAGGTGATTTTCCCCTTCTACTCTGCTTTTGTGAAACCCCACCTGGGTTACTAAGTCCAGCTCTGGGTCCCTCAGCATAAGAGAAACATGGACCTCTTAGAGAGAGTCCAGAGAAAGCCCAAGGAGCTGATCAGAGAGATCTGCTGTGAAGATAGGCTGAGAGAATTGGGGTTGTTCAGCCTGGTCAAGAGAAGGCTTTGGGAAAAACAGCACCTTCCAGTACAGAATTCTACGAGTGAATTAAGAGAGAGGCTTTGGATAGGAACATACAGTGATAGGAAAAGGGGCATTGGCTTTAAACTGAGAGTGCGTAGGTTTTGATTAGGTTGTAGATCTTATCATGGACCATTACACCTGTGCTAAATTTATGCCATTGGTACATGGCACCATATTCTTAAAACTGCATTAGAATATGAGTGTTAAAGACTGTTAACTACTTGGTGTATCTATATCACCAATTTAAACATCACATTCACATTAGTGAATTCAGAGGAAGACAGAAACAGCATGAACTTTCAAGTAGACAAGCAGCAAGAGCATGAAAGCCCCTGTGGTGGGTTGACCTGCCCTATAGTCACACAGATTCTGTGTGGTGGATTGACTCTGGCTGGACAGAAGGTGCTCACCAAATCATCTCTAGCACTCCCCTCCTTGGTTGGAGAGGGGAGAGAAATTATAACAAAAGGTTTAACTAAGGTCAGGGAGAGATCAGCCACCATTTACTGTCATAGCATAATAGACCCAAGCTGAGAAAATTAATTGAATTTATCAGCAATCAAATCAGAGTAGGATAATGTGAACATAAAACAATGGTTATAATATCTTCCATGCATCCCATCCTTCTTCTCGGGCTCAGCTCCGCTCTGAAATTCTCTACTTCCTCTCCACCAGCAATACAGGAGGATGGGGAATGTGGGTTGTAGTCAGCTCATCAAACATTGTCTCTGCTGCTCATTCGTTCTCAAAGCCTTCCCCTCCTCCAGTGTAGGGTCTCTCCTACAGAAGACAGTTCTCCATGAAATTCCCGAATGTGAGTCCCTCCCATGGGCTGCAAGATCTGCTTCAGCAAGGGGTGCAGTCCTTGAGGAACAGCCCCTTCCCTTTCATGGGAGGTAGTCCTTCAGGAACAGCCTGTTGAAATGTGGGTCACAATTCCTGTCAGAAAACTTGCTCCAGCATGGGCTTCTCTCTCCATGGGGTCACAGGTCCTGCTCAAAGCCGGGTCTAGCACAGGCTTCTGATGGGGTCACAGCCTCCTTCAGGCACATCCACCTGCTCTGGTATAGAGACTTTTGTGGGCTGCAGGTGGATCTGTGCTCCACCATGAGCCTGCATGGGCTGTGGAGGGGCAGGGTACCTCACCATGGTCTTCACCATGGGCTGCAGGGAATTCTCTGCTTCTGTGCCTGGAGCACCTTCTCACCTTCTGCACTGGTGCTGGTATCTGCAGAGCTGTTTCTCTCACATATTCTTACTCCTCAGTTCTCTGGCTGTAATTTAGTCTTGGTCAGTGACTCTTCCCTCCCTTCTTAAATATAGTATCTCAGAGGTGTTATCACTCCTGCCAATGGGCTCAGCCTCGACCAGAGGTGGGCCCATCTTGGAGCAGCCAGGCATTGGCACTGTCAGACCCAAGGAAAGTTTCTGTCATAATTTCATAAAAGCCATCATGTGACCTTCCTACAAGCAAAAATTTTCATGCAAACCCAATATATGTTTGATGACCCCTCTTGCCCAAGGAAAAGGGAGAAAATGGAAGGTGAGGACACATAGGGATTGAGATGGTGAAAATTTAATAGCTAAAGCAAAACCTGCACACGCAAGCAAGACAGAAAGAGGAATTCAGTCACTAATTCCCATTGCAGGGATAGGTTTAGACACTTCCAGGGAAGCAGGGTATGACCATGTGTAATAGTCATTTGGCTAGAAAATTACAGTAACCATGGACATCTCCCATGTTTTTAACCAGGGACATCCCCCTCCTCCTTCACCCAAGGTTTAATTTTTTTTCCATGTAGCAAATGTGGATCAGTTGCTCAGCTATATCTCCCATTGAACCTCTTGCTCAAATCCAACCTCTTCACTGTGGGAATTGGGAAAGAGAGAAAGCCTTGATACTGTGGAAGCATTGCTAATAATTAAAGAAATATTACTAATATTCTAAATAAAGCATATATTTTATGTTCTACTAGTAATATTTTAATCTGTCTCAATATTTTAATCTGTTTCTAAAAACTACATTTGGCTACACTACCTCCTTACTTAAAAAATAGCAATTTTGAATAAATATGCATTTGAATAAATATGTTTTATTCAAATGGCTTAGGTTGGTGTGTTGAGATTTTGTAACCCAAGTTTTGTGTAAGGAGTATAATAAAATGAACTCCATCAATTTCACAGAACCACAGAATCATTAAGGTTGGAAGAGTCATTCAAGACCATCTAGTCCAAATGTCAATCCAGCACCACCATAATAGCCCCTAAATCATACCCCCAAGTGCCACATCAAGATGCCCCTTGGCTATTTCCAGTTACTTCATCCTTGGTAACTTACTCCAATGTCTAAACACTCTTTCAGTGAAAAAGTATTTTCTAATATCTAAGCTGAACCTCCTCTGTTGCAAGTCAAGGCCATTTCCTCTTGTCTTTTCAAAAAAAAAAACAAAACCAAACTAACCATAAAAACAAACTAGGCAATGCAGTATCCTATTCATAAATAGTAAGAAAAAATATATAATTTAAACATGATAGATTTATCTATCTATTAAAAAAAACCCCAAAAACTAGGAAAAAGAAAATAGAAAGCTAAGCCTTGATTCATCTCCTAAAATTAAGTAAAATTGCCCAAAAGAGAAGCGTTAATTTAATCCAAAAAAGACTACAATTTCTTTCCCATATAGTGGTTGCTATTTGGCACACCATTTCATACAGTCATATTACTGACAGTCTACAGACAGACCTAATTAGAGACTTCCAAACAATTATTTTCCTCTGGAGATTAATAAATATTAATACAAAATTTAATTTAATTTATTAATAATAACAGTTGTTATGGCAAAATCACTTAAAAGTTCACTGTCTGCTTTATTATCTCACTCTGGGTTTGGGTTTTCTCTACCTCCTTCTCTTCTGTTGTGAAAAGATAGCAGGCATTCTCAGGGCTGCCAGGTGTCATATACTGGGTTTGCTTCATTTAATGACTCCCCACAGTGTCGCACCTGTCTACAGCCCAGCTTGTTTTAATGTATCTTGTCACTTTCCTAATAAAAGGAAGTGTCTTTATGTTTCCAAAACAAGGTTCCTTATTCAAGTATTTCTAGACATGCTGCAGATAGCACTCAGACTGAGTTGTTATATATGACCATCCCTAAAGGCTTCTGCTCTGAATTCCGTTCCTCTCTCTTCCATGAAAATTTTCAATTTTTTTTGTTTTTTTGGTAACTTTTTCTTTCTCTTAGAGATGTCTTCTTTTTATTTTGTGATAGCAAGGGATAACATTTTGGGAATAGCACTTTGAAGTATGGAACCTTGCAAGGAGGCCTGACTCTTTTTCCTAGGCTATTCTGGTCTGTTACTAAGGTTATCCAGTGGAATGACTTACTGGAAACTGCAAATTCATCAAGTCTAAAACATCTTCTTCAAACCTTTGCATGAATCACTGGCTGGAAGATGTTGGAAATGCCTTCTGGAGTTCTGTCCAATGTTTCTGGTCAAACATTGTTACCCAGAACCTGTTTGTCCAAGACCAAGTCCAGACAGCTTTTGAGTATTTCCAAGGATTCCCCAGGTTCTCTAATGAAACAATGCCAGTGCTTGGTCATTCTCGTTATTAAAAAGTTTTGCTTTTTACTGAGGCAAAACCTCTGGTGTTTCAGTTTGTGACCCTTGCATCTTGTCCTTTCATGGACACTACTGAAAAGAGACCTAGACCATACTCACATTATACTCACTCATACCAGTGCTCATAAAGAAGATACTTCATCAGGTTGTCTAAGGAAATCTTATGGGAGACCATGTTGAAAACCTCACTGTAGTCTAGGCAGAAAATATTAGTTGCTCTGACCTCACCTACCAAGCCAGCCATAACAGAATGTTATCAAGTTAGTCAAGCAGGACTTACCCTTGGAAGTCCTATGCTTACTAGTAATCTATGCTTACTAGTCTTTAATGTCTTTTTTGTCCTTTATGTGTCTCAGAATGGCTTCCATGATTAGTTGTTCCATCACATTCCCTGGGACTGAAGTTTATCACCCTGTAGTTCCTTTGAACCTCTTTCTTGAATTTGAAGTCAAAGTTCAGCTGGACTCCTGCCTGAATTCCCGCTGGATATTTCCATTGCTAGGGACTTGAAAGCTGCAGACCAAATAGAATAAAATAATAAAAAGAAAAAAAAATAATAAAAAGAAACCTTTTTTGTAAAGCAGGTTTTACTGTTGCTATGTTGTATTTTTGTTCGTATTTTTGTTTGTACTTTTGCTGTGGGAATGAGGAAATTTTCATTTTTTCTGTACACAATTTTCCTGCACTGTCTTGTGTATGGCTTCTGTACTTTCCTGAATTTATTCCTCCTATTTTACCTGTATGGGATCAGTTAATGAATGTAGTCTAAAGTGGACTTGTTGTTCTTGCCTTCTCAAGTGTATTCTTACTCCTTCAGTCTCTCTTTGTCATTGTGCTTCTCTTCTCTGTTCCATTTTTGTTGTTATCCCTAGCCTGTCATTAATAAATTCAATGTGTTGTTCATTATAAATAGGACTGCTCTCCTGTGATTTTTTTTTTTTTTGGTAGTTAGATCTGCGCCTGTTTTTCTCTCACACAGAAAACTTTGTCTCTTATGTTACAGAAACTTCTTTTGCTTGACATTATCTCAGTTGTCTCTGCCTCTTAAATACCATTTCCCCTGTTAGATTTTAGATTTATCTCCACAGACAAGAAGCACACAATTTTTTCAGTTGTGCGACTCCTGCAGTGGGCTGCACTATGATCCCCAAGATGTCACTTGGCACTGCATGGTTGAAACTGTTCAATAGTGCTCCTTCAAAAGAGCAGAATTGCTTTACTTTATAAAACAAACTACTGGGTTTCAGTGAGGCCTTATTAGGGAGTATCTTACCACAACATCATCTACCAAAAAATTAATTTATGATCAGTATGTAGTTTCTTGCATAAAAGATCAACATGAAATTAAATAGCCCAGACCTAAATTTCTTACAAATTTTTTATAGGATCTCACTGACGTCTTTGGGGATGTAAAGTGCCTTCTGTCCCTATCTTTCCCCACATACATTCTCTCTTGGACACCCAGTTCATATAAGTAGCATGTTGTTCGTATATTTCTCATGCCTCTGTTCCTGGCATGTATAGCATGTATCCTTCTCATGATGTCACATCTAAATTATGCTGTGATGACTTCCAATTCCCTTACAAGTAATAATGTACTTTGCTCTGAATGCTAACATCTTTCCTAGAAGCAAGGAATAAGTTCCTTAGAGTCTGGCCATTGTAGAACTATTATTTTTTATATTTATAGTACCTCCTTTTGCCTATAAACTTCCTAAATAGCTGGTCACCTGACATACCCAGGGATAGGAGACTTCCATTGAAAAAGCATAGGCCTCTGTTTTAGGTTGTTTTTCCCTGCCCTATTTTGTCTAATGAAAGAAGGCTTCAATCTCAACTTTTTTTCTTTTTTTTCTTTTGGTTACATGTGCTTGAAAGTCATATATGCTATTATTAGTAGAGGTTCATGAGTTTCTGCTCGCTAACTTTATGGTCCCAAATTTTTGTAGGTTTGTAGTCTATAGCTTCCTCTAGTACATAGATCAGTTCACATTGGATATCCAGGGACATTCACACCTCTCAACCAGTTTAGCAAAAGCTGTCAAGAGGGCTGGACCTCAACTAATGAGTATTCCACAAGCTATTCTTAATACAACTCTGTCCTGGATACACGTGATTGTCAAGTTCCATCTTTAGTAATGTGTACTCACTTCTTTAGTGCTGACAGTGTCAATCATTGAAAACTCCCAGTTCATAATGTATCTAACTTTTTTCATAACTTTTGATCATTGCATGTATGTAGTTTCTGCCATCACACATTCAAGAGTCCACACAGGGAAGCTGATACCAATATCTTCTTAGGTGTTTTTTTTCCTGTCCAGAAAGGATTCAGAATTTTTTATCTGGAACCTCTTATGTGTTTTTTTTTTTGTGTGGCTGTTCATTTTTTAATCCAGTTCTGCTGCACTTGATGATTCATTCTCATTCAGACCACACTGTAGAACACATGCCAATGAATGATTAAACTTTGCAGGACTTTTTATAGTTCTTTTGGGGAGTGGTTGAGAATGCTGGAAGGACAGGATCATTTTTGCACTGAACTTTGAGTAAAGGCTTCCTCTCCTATCATACACAGGGACTTTTAGTCCCTATCAGTGACAACACAAGGAACAGCTTTTTCTGAGAGTTTAGGCAGACTGATGCTGAGCCAATAGAAGCAGACAAGGAGAAAGAAAATCAAAACAAGATGACAACAAAAACTTGTCCAAACCCTGGAAGACATAAAACATATTTCAAGTTTAGTATGTTTCTTAACACTGGAAAATTTTAACTGGAAGCGGGATTGCACAAAGTTATCCATATAATTCACTGCAAGAATTAATTCTTGCAGAAAAGAAAAAGTATTAACCCCCAAAATATTATGGAATTCAGTATTTCTGAAGTTGTATTCAGAAGTAGTCTTCCTTATATATTGACTGTAGATGTTAATAAAACAGGGTTTTTATTATTTCATAAACTATAGTACAAAATATTCTCTTCAACATTTGGTTGTCTATGCAACTGGCCAAACTATGTTCATTAGTGTAGTTGAGGAATGGTAATAAAAATGATTGGACTAATGTATTCTGCAAATATTTTTGCATGTTAAATTGCTTCTAATCAAAATAATAACCCCTGTATTCCATTAGATAAATGCCTTTTTTTTTACTCAATCATTTTAGTCTGAACTCCAGTAGGAAAAGTTAAATAAAACCTACAGTTTTCTCTATTTTTAAGTCCCTTGACTACTTCTCTTGCTAGGCGCTAAAAGCAAGTTTCAGCTCACAAATGTTAGCAATTAGTTTGGTATTTCACTTCCCCTATTCTGATTCAGGCAACATGTAAACAAGTTTAAAAGCCTCTTTTAGAATTTATTCTTTAAATATTCCACTCCACAACTAGTAAGATTCAGCTCAAACCTAATTTAAAGTCTTAATTATTTTGAGATGTTCACTCAAATTGTGTGGTAATTTTATAGAAGTGTTTTAAGTTTGTAAAGCCTGGTCAAGTTCCAGTAACCACTGATTGATAAGAGTATCTGAATAAAGAAACTTACTAAGACACCACAAGCCACAGAAAAAGAAAGAGCTTATTCAAACTTGTGGAGAAGTTGTAATTTAAAAGTGGAGTAACACGATTTACAATACACATATTTTTCTGTTAGTCCCATTAAAAATTACAAGAAAACTTATTTTTAAAATACTTTCTTTATATAAAAACAACTCACTGTAGTATAATTAATGTAACAATTAGTTGGACACAAAGTTCTCAGTATGGGTGTGAATACTAAAAGTATTGTAAAAAATTTTCTGCATAATGATTTGCTGTATATTTAGTAACATTTCATTAGTGTGCATATATGTCAGCAGAATTATCTGCATAATTAAAAGCCCCTAAGTACCTATAGACATGATCAACTGTGATACCTTTAGTGAATTAAGAGAAAAACTATATTTAAGTAGCATTAAAGAGTTGGTCAAAATCTGCCAAAAGACAGACGGTTTGAAGTAGGAAGAACATATAACACAATTCTTCCTTAGGTTCCTTTGCTTCCTTAGGAAGCAAATGTACTTCCTAATAGAGAAATTTGAAAAGGATTGTGATCAAGCCTCTATACTCCTTTATTCATAGTAGATTGTATCAAATGCAGAAATTTAAATGTGCAGAAATATTTGCACTTAAAGAAGAAACTAATGCAAGAAAACTCTGATTGTGATCAATGCCTTTGGATAGAACTGAAACTTCAATTCTGAACCACACTATTATGCCTGGCATTATTTAATCTTAGTTGAATTAGTAAAAAATTGAAAAGAAAGTGCATTTTTGCATTACTTATAGTGTTTTTGTCTACCAATCCAGAAAATTCTTGATTCATTTTAATTCATGAATGTTACAGATACAATAGGCTAAGCTGTTCTTCTGTGTAACACAATTTTCATAACCTTCATTAGGACTTTTTGTAAAACTAGAAGGAGGAAAGAGATGGGATTAATTTCCAAAGTGCTCGTGCTGATTTTTAAACCTTTGTCTTAGGTATATGTCTATTTATTAATATGACTGATAGTTCATGCCATTCTCAAGTTCATTTACATTCTCTGCAGAGAATGGTAAAATTCCCCCCTTTACTGAATACTTCTGGGACTTAAACAAAAAGATCAGATGTCAGCCAAAAACTCTCAATATTTCTATTTTATATCTTCCTATTCTAATGGTAATGCTAGTACTGGAGCTGTTGTCACAGGAGAATAATACCATAATGTCTTGGAAAGCCTCTGGCACTGTTCTCTGTGTAATGAATTTATAAAATAAATTACACCTTTTAAAATTACTTGACTCATCAGGATGTTGTATCAGATACACTTAATGTCAGCATTTTTTGCATGCTCAATGTTAACATAATCTTGTATCACGTATCATATATCCTATTGTTATTGCAAATGGAAAGAAAACTATTTTGAAAATATATTTATAACAAAAATGTATTAAAACCAAAACAAACTATATAACCTCAAAACAGAACTTCTTCAGGAATGGCTTAAGATGAAATAAGCTTCTGGAGTTACACAATCCGCTTGTAGGTAACATGGACTTTTTATGTACAGAACATAATAATGCAGGGGGTATTAGAACCCTTATGCATCTCTAATGAAGCAAGATTGGTATTAACATGCTGTTTTACAAGGCAATAATCCACCTGTGTTCTGTATAACATAAAATGCAAAATGTAGCTTATCCAGTATTTCAAATAAACCCTTGTGAGGGTTCAAATAGCATTATTATTAGTATTTTAAGGAAAGTTTTGCTTGCTTTTTTTTTAGTTTTTGGTTATTTTTTTAAATAATGTTTTATAAAACAAACAATTAACAAAAGAAATGAATGGCAAATCATATGAAAAGAAAAAAATCTGTGAACTTATTTAAGTGCAAAGAGATTTTGCCTTGAGATTTCCACTCTCAAGGGTGAATGAACAGATGAGGTGTAGCAAATGAAAAGTTGTAATAGGAATAAAATTTGCAGTATGCAGGTTATTTTAAAATATTTCTCTGGTAAAAGATTGCAAGTCTCAGAATCCTTATGCCAACTACTCAATCATATAAGCTTTCCAGAAGGATTGAATAGTCTGACTATTGAAGGAATTTTGATTCATGAGACCATTTGAGTATATTTATCTTCTTCCTTCTTATCAGTTACTTATTTCTCCAAAAAACCCCACAACATTTCAAAAACTCTAAAGTTTGGTAGAATGAGATTGCAAAACTTAAAATGGGATTGATCAGTAAAATGGTATTTTCTGTCTGAGTGAGAAAAACTGGGTTTCCTGTAGTCAGAAAGCAAGACTAAACAGACCATTGACAATATTGTCCAGCAATTGCTATTCCTTCATTGTTGAACAGTTTCCCAAGAGAAACAGCAACTACAAAATCTTCATAATGTAAAAAAGGCTTCAGTCAGACAGAATACTAGAAAATATGCTATACTGATGAAAACTACAGCGATGAAAAAAATGAGAAGACCAAATACATCATTGACAAGAAACTGAGTCTGAATTGGCAGGTAAGGTGGACAAGATGAATTATTATTTTTTCTTTGATATGCAAGTTATTATTTTGGCAATCTAAAAACGTTTGGGAGTAAGTGTTGAAAGCATTTCAGTATTTTTTTCTTAATTGCAGAATGGAGTGTATTAATGGAACTAGGGCATTCCTCTGATCATGCACTTCTGCATGTTTATGTACATTTTTTAAGAGTCTTTTGTAGCTTTAAAACAAAGTAATTTTTATCTGTTTTAAAATGACCACTTCACATCAGCAAAGTTTATTGAGTTATGTTTGTCTGAAGCCACTTTGTTCTCTATGCTTTTGCCCTCTGTATACAAAGAATTCAATAAAGGAATAAATGCACCCATAAATACACCTGCCTTCTTTCAGTATATTTTCAAATGTCTAAACAGGAAGGCAGAAAGAGAGAGACGTGTTCTACATAGTGTTTCTGTAAAGCCAGCAAACCTGAGCAGGGTATTTGGGTGGAAAACTGATTCCTAACAGCAAGTCTCTCATGAGGTAAGCTCTTCTCAGAAGACCTAGCAGAAATGCTTCTGCTCATCACATTTTTAACAGTGTACTATGGGCAAGATGTTGATTTTTCAGATTATTTTATCCCAGATCACATAACCCTTTATAGATTAAAGCTATCAGGAAGGAAAGATTGTTGTGTGATTATCACCTGTAGGGCTCAGAAAATCTGTGTTAACAGCCCTGCCAGAAAATGTCCAAGCAACTTCCCATAATGTGTGCAGTTCTCAGCCTTCAAGAGCAAAATAATTAGTCTTCAGTCAACCACAGATATTTTAAGAGGATAAAAAAAAAAATAATTTTGTGTGTTACTGGAAGTCTATAGAAGTATTAACGCAGGGAGAACCAGAACTTCACAGTCTTCCACCAGACCAAGAGTGAATTCTACTAATGAATGTCATGGAATTATACAATAATATCTCCTTCAAAGGTTTCAGTTTCATTAGTCTCTTAAATAACCAAACAGCTTGATATTCTTTGTGAACTGTTTCCTGGGATTCTATTTTCCAAATATTTCTTTCACTAATTCCCTTAGAAAGGCTCCTTTACTTTTTTAAAATTATGAAAACAAGGCCCACCTGACATATGAAGCAGGGTGAATTAGAGAAATACTTGTGTCCATGGATTTCAGCCACAGTAACAGCTCATACCATTCTACATAGAAATAAATTCATCTGAACTGCAGAAAAAAGGTCCTTTGTTACAAACCCCCCAACACCCATGAAATTCAGTTCTCCAGACATAATCAGTGTCAGTTATCAAAAATCATTTATATTTTAATCACTCATAGATTATCTATTCATTTCACTCCCATTTCATTCTCCTAGCAAAGTAATTAAACATAAATTGTAGCTGCAAAATGTTTTCAAATTTTGATTTCATTATCTAATTGATTTTTTTTTCCTTTCTCTTGATGTAATTTTGTACTAGTTTCAGCTGGGGTAAGGTTACTTTTCTTCACAGTGGTTGGTATGGAACTGTGTTTTGGATTTGTGCTGAACACAGGGCTTATAACAGAGAGATGTTTTTGTTGTTGCTGAGCAGGGGTTACACAGAGCCAAGGCCTTTCCCCCTTCTTGTACTGCCCCACTGGAAGTTGGGGGTGCATGGGAGGCTGGGAGGACACACAGCCAGGACAGGTGACCCCAGCTGACCAAAGGGATATTCCAGACCCTGTGGCATCATGTCAGTACGTGAAGTGCAATTTTGTACTAGTTTCAGCTGGGGTAAGGTTACTTTTCTTCACAGTGGTTGGTATGGAACTGTGTTTTGGATTTGTGCTGAACACAGGGCTTATAACAGAGAGATGTTTTTGTTGTTGCTGAGCAGGGGTTACACAGAGCCAAGGCCTTTCCCCCTTCTTGTACTGCCCCACTGGAAGTTGGGGGTGCATGGGAGGCTGGGAGGACACACAGCCAGGACAGGTGACCCCAGCTGACCAAAGGGATATTCCAGACCCTGTGGCATCATGTCAGTACGTGAAGTGCAGGAAGAAAGAGGAAGTGGGGCATATTTGCAGTGATGGTGTTTGTCTTCCCAAGTCACCATTGCAACATTGCCCTGCTCTCCTGGAGATGGCTAAACACCTGCCTGCTCATAGGAAGCAGTGGATTAATTTCTGGTTTTGCTTTGCTTTTGGGCATAGCCTTTTTTCTTTTTTTTTTTTTTTTTTTTTTTTTTTTTTTTTTTTTTTTTTTTTTCCCCTATTAAAATGTCTTTTATGTCAATACATGCGTTTTCTTCCCCTTTCCTTCTGATTCTCTCGCCAGTCTCCTGCTGGTGGGGAAGTAAGTGAATGGCTGCATGGGGCTTGGCTCCTGGCTGGAATTAAACTATGGCAAACTGTTACAGGAATGTCATTGTCAACTTTGACCACAACACCAACAGTAGACAGTGGAATTACAAGTTACACCTGAAATCTTTCCAAAAGGGAGGTTTTTCCAGAGCCTGAATAATGCTTATGTGCAGGAGCAATTTTGAATGTTCAAACAGTCTTTCTGACTGACATCTTCTATTTCTTCCCATATAATTTCTTTGAATTACAAGGTGTCTGGTTATGCAATCACCAAAAATCTTCCATTGGTTTAGTTGGCCATAACATATAGGTGCAGAGCCTTGTAACAGTGAAAAGATGTCCAGTGAAGATAATTTTTCGACAATATCAACATATATGTTGATGGAAAAGGTCGCCTCTGCCTGCCTATAAAGCTTGCTTTCATTTCAGAAATATTTTTCTTTAAATGTCTGATGCTTATTGAATAGGAAAGCTAAACTTTAAATTATTTATGTGATGAACACTTTTATTTTTAGTGTTGTTACCCAAAGGCTCTTTCTAGGAATTTCTTCAATCTCCATGAGCCACTGCTAAGGGACATACATAGATAGATACCCTAGATTGTATTCTGTATCACATCAAATACTTGTCTCAGTAGTTCTACAACCTCTGACTCCAAAACACTGTAATCATGGTCAATCAGCATAAAAGTAAGGGACAGCTTGCTAGCACAGGAAACAAATGGGCATATTAATGTTCCTTCTAGTCAAAGAGGCTACCTCTGATCAACTTCTATTCCCATAAACTGTATTTTAACTTTGTAGAACTAATTTTAGAACTTCAAAAAAGAAAGAGCACTCTTTAGTTTTAATGTTTGATTATAAAGAACTTACAGTTCTTGTAATTCATTGGAACTGCACATAAAATGTTTACATTTAATTTTGAGGCAGACAATTTACTTCAGGATCAAATTATACCATGTCATACCAGTAGGAATTATTATAATTGTAAAGCTGTGGGTCTCAGACTTTTTGTCAAATTCCAAAGAGCTTATGCAGTCACTTATTCTAGAAGAAGAGTAAAACTTCATAGTTCTTGTAAAAATGAAAATTAAGTACCTTCTTTTTAAAGCAAATTAATTTCTAACATTTTATGGGTGCACTATTCCTCTATTATTAATAATAGCAACAACTTTCTCACTGAGAAAAAAGAAAAACAACTCTCAAAGAAGATGAAGAAAGTTAAGGTATTTCCAAAGAATTTTCAGTTTCTGAGAATGTTCTCAGAACAGCTCATGAAATTCTCAATTCTCATAAATTGTTCTGAAAAGAACTTTGATCTCTTAAACCTGATAAAGATCACTTTAATACTCTGGACTAAAATATCTGAATAAGAGCAACAAAGTAAATGTGAATGAGTCTCCACATGTATTTATGTATTTTATTTTTATTTTTTGTGACCACATCAGTTTAGACTTGTCAAGATGTTCTTTATTCTTCAGATTGAAGAAATAATCTTTTTATGCTTTTACCTATATAAAATTATGGATTGTTTTTTCTCCAAATTAATGTAAGGTGTTTAATGTAGGGGACATAAACATATAAGAATATATGCTCTATATGCCTTTCATTAGAAGCCCATTAAGGAAATATTCAGAGCTTTAACATAAGACAAAAGCAAGAGAAAACTGCCACAGAGTTTCAGCACTCCAATGTTCTGAACCTGCAGTCATCAAAATGTATTGATTGTAAAGCAGAATAATCCAATAAGAAGAGAAGATTTATTAAAGAAAGCATTGCTGTCTTCAGGTAAGAGAGAAGACAGGGCAAGACTGACCATAGGTGCACAGTGGTAGACAAAGAAAATAAAACATTTGGAACTGATGCAATGACTTTTTCATTATCTTTTCCTTTTCCTTTTCCTTTTCCTTTTCCTTTTCCTTTTCCTTTTCCTTTTCCTTTTCCTTTCCCTTTTCCTTGTCCTTGTCCTTGTCCTTGTCCTTTTTCTCTTTCTTTTTTCCTTTTCTTTTTTATTTTCTTTCCCCTTCCCCCCCACCACCCACCCCTAGGGGCAATCAAATGCTAGTAGCCCTCCTTTAGAAGGAATCTGGACAAGAAAGCCTCCAGGTATATATTCCAATGTCACCTATTCTGAAGTTACATCCTTTTATGGTAACTCTGTAGCAGTACAAGCAGTAGTGAGACTGAAAGATCCAAGAGGTCTTTTCACCCTGATGTTTATCACTGACTTGGTCTTTCTGGTACACATTCCTTATTAAAACAGAAGAATTCAGCCCAGCTGAAGAAAATGAATACAGATAATTCAACACTAAAAAAAAAAAAAATAAAAGTAAAGAAAAACAAAGCTATGAAAAAGCAAAAAAAAAAAACCAAAGAGTAAGAAAACTTTAATTGTAAGCACTGTCAAGATAAGACTGCTTTTAAATGGGAAGAAAACTACAGAAAACTACTAATATTTTCAAATATTAAAAGACAGAACAAAATTTAAGTCAAGTTTTAGATAAAATCTAGCAAAGGTTAGAAAAAGGAAAGGTCAGAAAGCAAAACTGTTTGCCAAAATGACTAAAATATTATACAGAAAAGATAATAACATTAATACTTGAGATATCTTGTTGAAGGATTTGAAGATGAAGTATATACTACTGGAATCCTGTTTAATCCCTGGTTAACAATTCATGGAGATGATTGCAGCCAGTCTGCACAAGTTTTCATATTTACAGGGATGAAATGGTTTATGAAATGTTTATTACCACGTATACATATATACATGTGTATATATGTCTGATATATGTGTGTGTGTATATATATATATACAAAACCAATATGTAATCCTTGGATGTGAACATCATATTCACAAACATATAGTATACAATAAGCTCAATAAAGAAAGAAACTGCTAATGTTTTCAGATTCTGCTATGACATTAAAAGCTTGCTTCTCTTTGTGATAAAAGTATAAAGTAACAAGAATCAAGGCAGAGAAGCTGATTTATGCAGCTGCTACAGCAAGTGCTTCAATCACATTTATTCATTGTTTTACAGCAATTCACATGTGGATAACATTGAGATTTACATGCTGAACTGCCAGTTTTTAGGGTTTTTTCAGCTTATGAATATCTAATATGAATTGAAGACCTTTCAAAAAATGTAATTATTTTCTGCAAAATGATAGATTATATAGATGGTATCATATTACAAATGTCATATACCAATTCAAATAGCAGCTCTAACTGTTTTAACTAATTTTTTTGGCTTCGAGACTTAGAATGCCCCATAAAATTATTGTTGGAAAATTAAAAAAAAAAAAAAAAAAAAAAA
>VZRH01007882.1:92544-137611 GCA_013397555.1 Urocynchramus pylzowi
AGAGAAGAAAAATAGAGGAAATAAATTCCTTGCAACAAAGTGGTCAGGAACAAAGTGAAGTAGCTACAGCTGCACAAAAGAACACTGTGACAAAACAAAGAAGATCTATGTTATTAAGATATCAGGTTTTCCAAACAAAGCAAAGGAAGTCCAGTTTGACCCACATTATAGAAGACTGTATTTCCTAGCATGCTATTTTTTAAATTGCATTTAAAAAATAAGAAAGAAAATAGTTTCTCAAACATTTTGGACAAATGATTTGCAAAAACATCTGTATCTTGGCACTAATATACATCTCAGTATATGTTGCTTTACAGCATCTGATATTGTGGTCAAAGGAACTTCTCTAATATCAAAATTTCACTTGATTATGTAATTGAAAGTAAGCTGGCAAAAATTAACTGTTGACTAAGCAGTGTACTATATTTGAATAGCCACGGACATTGTGGAATTCAAAGAATCATATAGCTGTCACAGTTCTTATTGATCTTTGTCAATGCGTTATTACTCTCACCATCAGAGACAGGTCTCTGTGTAGCTGTGACATTTTTGACCTTAAATTCTTTATTTTGAGAGTAGCTCAAAATACTATTTTATGTTAGCCAGAACACGTGATAATGCATAATCCAAATCATAATGTGTTGGAGGACAAAGTTTTTTGCAAAAGTAGCTGAAAGTACACTGAAAATCCACAGAAAGTCGCATGAGCTGTAGAGACAATGAAACTTCCTCTTTTATGAACCTTCCTTTTTTTAAGGGTATTTCTACAACACATTCATTAAAAAAAATCAATATTAAAATAATGGTATAGAATTCCTTGGAGTATGAAGATAGTGGAATCTAGTAACTCTTCATATTGCCAGACCATATACATATGCAAAAAACAGATGCATATTCTACCTTACCCATAAATAAAAACATGCAAGCGTGGAGTGCAATGAACGTTAGAGAATGTAACACAGAGGAGATAAGAGTAGTTTTCTGCTAAGATTTTGCAAGTGTTCATGGTCTTCTTACTCCTTGTTTTTTGATTATTAGGTCAGCATTTAACCCATTGGCTATAGTTTAAACTTCTGATATTGTTTCCAAAAGCTTATGTTCATTAGAAAAGTGTTACAATTGCTATTTTAATATTTTACTCAAATAAGTATTAGCAGTAAATTAAAACATAGTTGATTTCCAAATTAATGCAGAATTGTTTATACCTGAGAGGGGTTTATTTGATTTAAAGCTTATCTAATTTTGTTATCATGTACTTTACCACTAAGATTGATTTAAAAAAAGATTGCCTTGGGCAAATTTAACAGTCAAGTGAAGACAGACAGAGGTGATTTGTACCATGTCTCAAGTAGTGTTGAGCTGACACTGAATAAATCTGTCTTTTAACATTTAATGATCTTTTTTTTTCTGTGCTTAAATACTCTGTAACTGAAGCACCACACAATGGCACACTTATGAAACCTTTCTAGCCTCGGTTGCTTCAAGAGAAAAAGTGAAAGGAGTACAGCTATTTAAATGCTAGGAAGATAATTTGAAGAAACAATTCATTGCTCATTTCTTCATATCAAGTTTGTGACTGGAACATGATCTTTTTCTACTTTTACTGCAGTTTTGCTGGCATGTATTTTTTATTTTGCCCTTACTATCATGCATGTTGGAGCACCATTGACTACTAAGCAGTCAAGAGGAGTTTCACGTATTAGTAGGATATATATATAGCTTTGAAAGTGAGCTTGGAGAAGCCAAAGGGAAGTTCTAGGAAGTTAAAAATAGACAAAAAAAAAACCCCAACAAAACATAATAAATAAGTTATATTAAATACTCAAAAAGCAGCTAGATTTCAATAGATAATGAATAGAGCTACTGTAAATTCAGGCTGATTTTCAACTATGTGCGCTGGTTTGTCAGCCTTGGTCAAGCTATGAAGTCATGGAACTCCACATTTATCTGTATATTTGGACAGTGTGCAAACAACTNGATCTAATGAATAGAGCTACTGTAAATTCAGGCTGATTTTCAACTAAATTCAGGCTGATTTTCAAGGCTGGTTTGTCAGCCTTGGTCAAGCTATGAAGTCATGGAACTCCACATTTATCTGTATATTTGGACAGTGTACAAACAACTACTAAGGCCCTGTGTGATGCTCTAGAATTGATTGGATAATACATACCCATCTCTGAAGCTGGATATCATTATGTCTTTGTTCCTGAGAAGATTGACAGCTCCCTCTGCTGTTCTAATCTTGAGGTGAACAAAGTCTTTCTAATTTTTCTGCAGACAGTATTGTACTTCTGCAATATGTCAATTAATGGCTATAAGACTGGTATGCTTTCAAACACTGGCGGGAATTTAAATGCCTGATGGCACCTTTAAGACACCTGCCTGGACAACCAAGCTATTTCAAAGCAGAGCTTGATTGTGTTATTAAAGCAAGATATGAAAATCAAAACCTTTTATTTTTTTCTCTGAGTTACTTGCTTTTTGTGTTTTTTCCCCCAAGCTTTCTATTTATTTTTGTACAGATCCAGTCTATTTACCACAGATGCAGACTTATGAAAGCTATGCTGCTGAGCAATTGAGTCTGACCAAAGGAACTGATATTAAAGCACTACATAAATGGCATAACATGCTACTCACCATTTTCCTTAAATACAGAAATATCTTCCTACTTTTCTCTGATTTTTATGTCTGCTTCACCATATTTTTTCTTTTAAATACTTTCTAGTTCATGAAGTTAAATTGGTAAACAAAGTGTCTCCATTTAATTTTCATATTTTATATGTCATTTGCTCATTCTTTATGATGAAATGTATAGGGTAGATTAGACAATATGCTCCACAAAAAATAAAAAGCAGAAAAAGAGGGTGAGTGATGGTTGCACTTTAGCATGATGCTTAAGCAGAAATGACACATGCTGGACTAAATTTCTCAGGCTGCAATTATCTATGAAAATTCAGACAGTCCTGAGTAAAACAAAGTCCCTGTAGTGACTGGGAAATTTCTTTATCCTAGCAAATCCTGTGCAAAGAACAACAGCATTAATCTAATTTTTTTCTGTTAACAAATTCAGTGTATGATTTTTTTTTTCCTTATCAAACTCATACATAATTATACATAGTTTGAAAGTTATTAAAGTACTCAGCAGACAAAGTACACTTACATTACTGCTCTACATATGACATATTTGCTGTGTAAATCTGTTGTACTACATATAAGATTTCTTGTACAGAAGTTTTGAAATAAAACCTCCTTCTTCTCTAAAACCTCAAGATACAGGTCAACATTTTCAAAAAGCATTGTCTGAATAATCCTTTTCATGGTCTAATTTATCCTTTATTTTTCTTATCATGCAGAATCCTTCATGGCATTGACCATAAATAAGTTAATAAAACTAAGAACCATTAAAATTTATATGAGATTTTTGCTTTAGTGAAACTAAAAGGCAGAACATTAATATAAAATACTGCAGACACATGAAGGGATTGTTGCCTTCCTGTCTTATAGTCTCAGTCAATGAGTGTATCTGGCAGCATACCCATTTAAAATATCAATAGTTTTAAGTTTTTGATCATTGTCCAAAACATTTCATGTTATTTAAAACATCATAGGAAATTTCAAATTTTTCTTTTCAAGTTTTCTTTTGGAGATGTAAACTGGGCATTCATGGGCTGCAATATGTTAACCTCACCATTCTGTTTCAACAGTGACTTCTATAAATGAGATATTTGGTCACTTAGAGTGAATGACAAAAATGTTCCTTCTGGCACCCTGGAGGGTTGGTCTCTCTGCTTGCTTTCTTGTGACCCACTACAGATAGGTTCACAAGAAGAAAGTAATATTAAATCTGTTAAAGATTTGTCTGCTGCCTTGGACATTACAACTTCTGAAGGATATTTATGGGTAAGCTCTGTATTTACTGAAGATATTTTTCCCCCTAGCACAAGTACTGTTTACCAAGCAGGTGTTCTCAGTACTACTGCATCTCAATGACATCCTAGAAGAAATGCTAAGTTAGTTCTCATATTTAATGCAATTGTCCCTTTCTTAGACAGAAAGGATAATCAGTGAAAGCTAAAAACTTTTGCCATTATGTATTGCAAAAGGAAGAGATATTACAATTATTATTAAACCAGTGCAGTTCTATTTTAATGAATAAAAAAGTTGTTGCTTTTTTCATCATTGATGGCACTGCATGAATTCCCTTCCATGCTTTAGTATGTTGGAGACATCTCTTGTATAGAACTGTGCAGTGTAAACTCAGGCTGCAGACTGGCTCAGTGCTGAACCACTGCCTAATTCAATTACATCAACATGTTGCGTATTCAGGAAAGCTGACTAAAAATGCTGTCAACATGGTGCTATATTTCTGAAATTCTTTCCCAGATTTTAATTGATAATTTATTAAGTCAATGCTGTGCTATTACAGCTTGTGTTAGACTTTACTATTGCTTACACTGTCCATGGTAAATGTCTATTTCCTTAAAAGGAAAGGAAAACATGCACAGATCTCTTCTACTCTCTACTTTGCTACATGAGGAATTCAAATTTTACATTGCTTTACACTGTTTAGCAGTTTGGTTTTTTTTTCCTGTTGTAGCCTCCTTAATTCACACATCACTAGACAGGTTATGATGTACTTCAATTCAATGAATACCTGCTTACCCAGTGATACTGAGTGGTTCTGAACCAAAAGTGAGAGAAGTATGCTTTTCAGGTGTATACCCTGTACCCCAAAATGCACCACTCTACTTTGAATTGTCTATTCTAACATCTAGTTCTGCTGACTCTGTTTTTGAATTATCTAATATTTTCAGAGTAGAAATATCTCTCTCTTCCCCCTTTTCAATATTATGTCTCATTCTACTAGACAATTTTAAGTTATTTTTCTTTTACTGTATTGAGATTAACTTGAGCTTTCTGTTTTTCATTAATAAGGCTCTTTTATTTTATAAAAATAGATAGTATTTTTTAACTAGGCATTGTTAGCAAATATTTTCTTCTCTAAAGTATAAATTTGAAGCAACAAAAGCTTTCAGCCAACATCAGTTTGTATCCATAGTTTACCACTATTCCTGGGTCACTATTGCAGGCTTATCCTGATTTCTATTCTGCATTGTAACTCTCATTAAGCCTTAGGGTCAGCATAAGCTTCCCATTAATCATGTTTTTACAAGAACCTAAAACATCCTCTTTAATTTGTATCTGGTTCAGTTTTATAAAATGTGAGGTGGCCAGTTATGCATACTCAGTGTTGAAACCTTTGCAACTCTTTATTAATATAAATTCATTTGAAGCCATAGTTCATTTGAGATCTCCAACAAAGGCATAATGTAAATGCAAATGGGGACAGCTGCAATACATAGCATCAGTACTCGAATTTTTAGAGTTAAATTAGAAGCTATTTGCTTCTAATTTAAAGAAATAAACATATTAAACCATGATTATACAAAAATTATTGTCTAGACAGTGCACTTTTCTTTAAATTGAAGGGCATTTCAAAGTTCCCTGAATAAAACAGACCTACATTTATAGTCTCTTCTAACACAGAGGAGTGTGCGCGCATATGCATTAAGATTCTTGTCCTACTTTCCCTAACACCTCTATTCAAAGTCGCAACATTATCTTCCCTGTTTTCCTCCCATTTGCCTATTGTCTTGGGTACAGAGACAAGGCAGTGGAGTTTTCAGTGGTGTTTATTCAAAAACCATTTTTGGTGATAGCCACGAGCACGGTGCGGGGTGAGGTGGGGCCCAGGAGGACGGCAGTTTCCAGGCGGCTACACCGACACTGGAAACAGAACCTTACCTTTCACTCCATTCGCAGAGAGGGAGTGGCACAGTGACCCTTCCAAAACAGGGAAGGGAAACACAAAGGACCTCCTCTGTTCTCTGTGGGCTCCCAAGGGGGGGTCACCAGAGGGTCTCTGTGTCATAATCCTGGGAATGACAGTCTGCAATCCGGAGCTGCTTCACAGCAAATTTCACAACACGTTTGCCGCTTGCTTTTTGGCACTTGCAGAGAGGAGAGGGAGAGGGAGAGGGAGAGGGCTTAAGGCTACAGCCCTCTGGTTATTCCTGGGCACTGAGAGTAATAACATGAGCTAATGATGCTCTGCCCACTCCACCTTTTTCAAGTTGGTTCTGCAAGGTGCTACACAAGTGGGCCCTGGGCCAACAGGNAGGAGAACCTGCCCTGTGGAGGAGAGCACCTGAACCCATTCTACCGTCTTAGGAGTGTCTTAGGAGTCGGCATTTTGGCAGCACAACCCCCCAATCCAAACAAGGTAGCTCTGCAGGTTTTGTTTTGTCCCTTTGTTTTCCTGTTTTTCCTGGGGCAGGGGAGGGCTGAGACAGGCGAACCTCTCCCCCATCTTGTCTTTGTTCTCCTGGGCCATGAGGACCTGCCTGGGAATAGCAGTCATCCTAGTTTTGTTCCAAGAGGAGGTGGGCTGCCCAGGAGGCAGAGGCCATTTTGTCTTTGTTCCAGGGGCTCTGCACAATGCCTCACTTTTACAGGCTAAACAATTTCCCTCTTTTGTACAATTTTCTTTTCATTGTTGTGTTTACTGCTGTTTTAGGTTTATTTTATTATGGTAAAATTGTGACTCCAATGTTTTTAAGCTCTTGAAGTTTCCCCCACTATATTTTTTTTAAATGCATTTTTTTTACCCTCTCTTTGTGATGGGGGAAGGGAGGGGTTTAGGCAGTCTTAGCTTTCTCCCTGCTGTGAAACCATCACACCTACACAGAGATTAATACAAATATGATGCAAGAGCAGCTTTGAGGAAAGCAAAGCAACAGCTTAACAAAGGATTCTTCTTCTAGGTGCAGAAGGCATCACATAATTGGAATAAGGGTGTAAGATAAACGTGGATGATAAATAAAATTCTATCCAGTGTCCCCCCCTCGGCAAGGAAAGGAGGCATTTGACATTTTTTTCTCTGCCCTACTTATAGGCCCAAGCCTGTGAGACTGCAACTCTCAGATTTTCCGAACATTTAATACTAATTCATGAATGTTGCACCTCCTCCTTTGCCCTTTCCTCATCAGGTATTTGGACTATAATTTTTTGGCAAACCTTGGATGAAAATGAAAACTATCTAGGCACAATTCCTGAAAAATTCTATGAAGTACTCTTGTTTTACTGCAGGTCATAGCTCTGTACTGAAATAAAACAAACAAACAAGGAAACAAAACCATCAACCAAAACCTAAGAAAAAAACCCCAGAATAACAAACACAAAATCAAAAAACCAAAAAAAACCCAAAGTAGGACTGGCCAAAAGTTATGTTTAAAGAGGTATCATTATGAACAAAGAGACTTTATGAGAATATACCAATTTGTAATAGTCTGTGATTGAGTCTGTGATTGAGTCTGTGATGAGAGACAACCCAAAAGTTTCTACATATATTAGATTTCAAGAAAGCTGCTTATTGCAAAGTGTTTGCAGAAGACTATTTTAAATGAAGTCTCATATTTCCTATAGCAAAAGAGCATATGCCTAACTGCTGTAACCTTAATGTGCACTTACAAAGCAGAAAAAGTATATATATACAAGTGATATAGTGTACAAAAAAAAATTTTATGGATGGTTGACTGGGTATGTTGACAGTAGAAAAATTCACAGGGATGTAAGCTTTGTAATGCTGTTATGAATGTCATGTACATTTATATTAATAGATTAGGCATGATGACTAGGAAGAAAAAATTACAGATTCTGTGTTTGTTCCATGTAAAAGGGATTCCTTTTGTATTTTACAATTTTAAACTATTACAGCAGTAAATTGTAAATACTCTGTGACTTTCAGCCTGATTAAAACAACAGGAATCCTGTAATGATGGATCTTGCGCTTAGTTAAGTTTCTTAAAGATTGTATTTGCTTTCTTTAACAAAAATCTATGATAAATGAGGAGACAGAAGTAAAGACATCCCAGATGTTGATGGAAAATGCTTGCCAATGCCCCACATGCTTATTAGAGAAAAGACCCAGGAAAAATGTCCTGAAAAAAATAACAAGGGAAAAAGGATGTTGACTAAGGAAATGATGGAAAGACATTTCAGAGAGATCTCCAAATGTATCTAAGTAAAGCCAGCTACAGACTTGAAGTGTTATGTGCCAAGACAGAGGGAAAATGTCCCTCAATAATAACGAGTCAGTGCAAGGAATGGACAGGAGAAACAACTCTTCCAGTGACCCATTATTGTAACAATGCAGTTTAGCAGTGTGGAGAGCATCATGGTGCCTTCTGTGATGATTCACAGGACAGGACAAGATGCAGTGGAGAAAACAGGGTTGAGGACGTGAATTATGATTTCCCAAATATTTCTTTTCAATATACTCAAACAGCAAATGAAATCCTTCCAGGGTCTTAGCAACCTTTGGACTTTTTTCCCCCCTCTCCTTCCTTTTCTAAAAAGCATTTCAAGAAAGCAGGATAGCAAGTCTCTGTCCGTGGAGGAAGGCTGATGTATTTATTTCAGGAACACATTGGTCATTGTCAGGAAAGTGTATTTAAATGCTATCACTGTACCACTTCCTCCCTTTTTTATTTTCTATGAGATTAGATTTTGTGAGATTAGGGTTAATTCATCCCATTCTCACAGACTGTTAGCAGCAGAATCAAAACCAGATTTCAGACCTGATCTAGGCAAATAGATTAATTTTCAAAAGAGCTTTAGGAACATAAATGCTACTGATTTTTCAAAAAGAAAATCTGATGATAAATAAACTTTTAAGTTCATTTATAAACTTTTGTAAGAGTTCTGAGTTAATTTCTAAACTTTTATGAGAATTCTGTGCAAAGTTATATAAATGAGAATGCTTTTTGCTTTCTTATTTCTTGTTATCCTAAGGTAATTCCAAGACTCTGTCTATGTGTAGTTCATTAATTTGTATTAATTTCATAAAAATTGTTGAAATGTGTATTGAATTAGCCAGAGACTGATAGGGATCCTGACATATGACACCCATTTACAGTGGAGGAAACTTCAAAGAAAACTAAAGAAACATTAGATTTAACAACAATGCTCTGAACACAAGAAGTCAGGATATAAATAGGAACAAAGCTCTTAGTCTAAGGAAAGGATTTATTTGGCTTAAAGGAAAATTAACAATAATGTATATGGCCCAAAAGACATATAAAAAGTTATATATTCCAGAGAAGAAAACATTAGCAGAAATGTTTTTGAATACTGAAATTTGATTGGTTAATTTCTAAGTCTATAGTAATGTGGTTTAAAAATCAAGTACAGTAATGACATACAAGCGTTTTAATCTTTTATCAAGATTCAACTTTGGAATTATTTGCCTCATGTTTAAGCTATCAGAAGTTACCTGAAGGGTGTATCAGGTTGCACTGTGTTGCTGTGGTCGTAACACAAACTCTTAAGAGATGAACAGAGTATTCTTTAGAATATGTTATGTTTCCTTTCTACCTCCTGCAGGTGAAAAACAGTGTGTGTTGAATTTCTGATTGGAGAGTACCTTATCTCCCTTACATGAGCAGAGCCATCCTTACTTGAGATAAGAATGAGGAATATTGCATGGTGAGTCCACTGAGATATCCAGCAGAGGAAGAAGTAATAGAGAAGGTTAACAGTTAGAATGTTAACAACCCTAACTGGACATTTTTTATGTCTTCTGTTTGCGTAGGATTTTTCCCAATTTCTATTCTTAATGTAGCTGAAGAAATGAAGGAGAATAAATTCCCAGTCATGTGTCTAGTTTATATGGCATCTCATTTTGCATTTCAGTATCTTAGAAAGATACTGAAAGTTCATATTTTTTAGACTAATGAAGGGAATTTGGGGATATGGGCAGGCTGATTATCTTTTTGTTTAATTTTATTTTAATCTAGCGTGCAGAAACATGAAAAGAAAGCCTTCTGTTTTGTCAAGGAAAAACTGCCTTTCACTGAAAAATATTGATTATATTATGAAAAAAAAAAGGAAAAATATTCTCATTCTAGAACCTGTGTCTAGATATGGAAATATCATATGACTGAAAAGAATTTGAAATAAAGAATTTGTTTAAAAAACTAATAAACCCCTCCACCCCCCAAATTGTTTAGTCATATACTACAAGAGGACTTGGCCCTCTGTGGAAAAATGTTTCCATTAAATCTTTTTGAAAAAATTATAGGTACAAATGTATGAAGTTCTTAAATACTGATTTGTTGCAACAGTGCTCAAGAATTTAGCCTACAACCTGTGATCCTTGCTGGTAGGTGTTTTACTAGAGCAAAAGAAAGACACTAATTATCTCTATTATGCCTTTTATTTATTTAAATTTTTATTTATTTCAATTTTTCAATTATTTCAATCTCTATTATGCCTTTTATTTATTTCAATTTTATTTCAATTATTTTCAACTTATGAAAAAGAAGATGAAATAAGCCGGCTGGAGCCAGGCCAAAGAAACAACGTTTATTAAAAACACATTTTGCCTTTTGGCTTAAGTGTTATGCCTCAATCCAATTGGTGGCTTTTAGGTTGTTTGATGCACTCTGAGTGGTGTGCAGGAGAAACAAGAAACTCTCAGGAGGATCAATAATAAACTTTAGCTTGCAAACTTTAGAATATTAAGGTAAAATAAGGTACTTGTCGAATTTTAAAACAACATCCAAAGTGGAGGCACTTCACAAAATTTAACTTAGCTAACTTTAACTCATCCATCTCTAATTTACCCAGATATAACAAGGCACCTAATAAGGCATTGATTGGAATTTTTTAGTCAGTCTTACAATATATCTTGAGAAGAAGTTAGGAAAAGAAACAATGAGAGAAAGAGGAGAAAGAGAAAGAGAAAGAGAAAGAGAAAGAGAAAGAGAAAGAGAAAGAGAAAGAGAGAAAGAGAGGATAGCAATAGAAAGATGTCACTACCTGTGGGTCCTGCAATGACACTTGATTGTTGCAGCTTTGAAGCCATCCATTGCTCAAAGTGATGGTCACAGCCTTTATCCATCCAGGCTGTGTGAAGCCCATGAAACACAAACTTTAATGGATTAGTATGCACTCAGGCTAGATGGGAATCTCTAGGTACCACCCCTGGCATGGAGACTTTTACGCTGCCTCACGTAACACTGTGGATCACCTGCAGTCCTCTGATGGAAGGCCCACAAATGATTCTGGTTGTGCTTGGGGCTCTTTGATGGTTTGTGATACCTTCTAAAACATGACAGCTGCCTCTCATGTGACCATGGGCATAGCCGAGCCAATTATTTACATTTCTGTTTGTTCCATTTACTGTTTTGTAACTCCCTATCACAAATGTCCCTAGCAGTCTTTCTTTCAGCTGTACTATCCTAGATTAATTAATTGTTCTTCATACATAGCCATTCAATAATTCTGAGCATCTTCAATTTTTTCTCTGAAAATTTTTCAGTTCTACAAAGAAATTCTTGAAAGAGGATACAAGAGTTACACTCATTATTCAAAAGGCCAACAAAAATACCCAAAAAACTATCACAATGAAGTCCTGTTATGTTTCCAATCTTTTCCTCATGATTCCCACAATTTCTCTCCCTCTTTTTTTTCATTGTTATTCCTGCTCACCAAAACTTACATTTTCAAAGAATACTTCATTACACTGCCAAGATTTTTTGTGTGACCATGGTAAAACAGAGATGGTCACTTCTTACAGAAAATGTTTAGATTCCTTGGCAAATCCATTATAGTGAATTTAATTTGCAATTTCATTTTACAGCTATTTGATTTTTAAGATCCCTTTATCCAGAAGAAGTTATCACCTAACTTGAAGTTCAGGTATCAGAAGTTTTTAAGGAAACTACTGGTCTTTCTTGCTTGCCCTTTTCAATTCTCATAGACCAAGGTACTCCTACGTAAAATCTTACACAGTCATAAGCAAAAAGCAGTCTAGCATCATCCTAGCAGGGAAATCAAGTAGCTTTTGCCAGCTTTTCTTGTTTAAGTATTCTTCATTGGAAGAATTGTTAGTCCATGTTTCTTTTAGGCTGCAAGCAATATATACAGTTCAGTACAGTTCACATGTGAGGAAAGAATGCCTTTTACCTAGCCTCTGTGCATTATTATTATTATTATGAGTTACATAATTATTTGGGCATTTTTCCACTTTTTTTTTCTTAACATTACAAATATACTAGAGAGTGAGTTAAAGAATTAGCTCTACGATATCAGTCAAATACTGCTAACTCCTATTGCTATAAAAAGCTTTTGTTTAAATATTACATATTAAGCTTAAGAGGAAATCATAAGCTGTATTTTTATTCAACTCAGGAATAACAGAATGGATACAAGATGATCCTATGCATTGATTTACTGAAATAATAAGATTTCACAACTGTTCTCCTCCACTGCGCTAAATTCAAATGACTCTTTTATTTGGAGGAACAGTCCTAAGTCCAGCACAAAACAGGGAAGATCAGATAGTTTCATGCCTGCTCTGGGCTTCAGACTTTTGGTAAGATTTTTTCCATGTTCCTTCCTCTCCTTATCATGGGATATGTGATTGCTCATTTATCACAAACATAAATATTTTTTTCCTTTTCAGGGCATGTCCAGTTTAGAAAAGGCACAATACTTTGGGGTTTGTCATATAAAATTGAAATTTTCACTTGACCCACTTTTTTCATTCAATTATTCTTTATTGTTTCTGAATGTGGGGAGAGGAAATTACTCCACAATAACATGACAAATATAACAGCATAAGGGCTACTTTTATGTTTTCCAAAATAAATTTATGAAAAATGAACCCAAGTTAAGTTTATGCTATAATTTTCATGTATTAGTCACAGATCTTAGTCATCAGCTTGTGAACACATAGAAAATATATGTGTATAAGAAAGGAAAGCCATTACAGCTAAAGCCCAAGTGACAGATATTCTTGTAATGAAACGAAAATTGAAAGATTTTACTGGATTTTAGAAGTGCTGAAAGTGAATATTTGAAGTTAAATTCCTTGCTAATATAACTCCAAAGGATTTAGTGGACTTCAGCAGTTAATTTGTTTCTTAATCTACTTAAGCACTTTCAGTACGAATGGAACTAAACCACTAAAAAATAATGAAACATTTTTAATACCTGCAAAAATTGCTTATACAACTTAGGTGTTAAATACTTGGGGTCACATTCCATTTTGATTTGAAATGAAGATTTGAATGTATTTTAGTTAAATATATTTTGAAGCAATATTATGAAAACCATCATAATTTTTGATGAAAGAGAAATTATTTAAACAAAAAGGAGACCTCTAAAGTTTCTAATAAATGTAACATTTAAGAAAAAGGAAGAAAAGAAAGATAAGTCTCCCAAAATTCTTTAGCCAGTCTTGGTGAAAAGGTGTGTAAAATCCTTTTTTTCTTGGTTGCCACTTTACTGACACTACACAGCATCTTCCAGTAGACACAGAAGCTTCACAGGAAGGGATGTTCCAGAATAAGTAGCAAATACAAAGTCTGATGAACATAAAATACACTCCCTTATTTACTGGCAGAATGCTGCAAGATGCAGTATTTCCCTTACAGCTCAAGATGCTTTACATACTAAGGACTGTGTTTTTTAAAAAATTATAAAATCTATGTGTACATACATGTGAACTAATTATACAAAATAGCACATTATTGATCGAGTTGGGTTTTTTTTCTTTGAAGAAGATTTTAAGAAACAATATTACTTCACAAATCACTGTGAAGACAGATAGTCAAATAACTCATTACTCTAATGGCCCTTAACTCTTGTTATCTAGTGATAAGAAGATCTTCAGGGACCATTGTCAGCTAAGTTGTATATCAGCTATAGAAAATTCTGTGAGGTCCAATTTGCAGATCAATATGTACTCCTTTGTTATGGCTCTGAGTTAAGTGAATAAATTTATTGATTTGGAAACATATGTGCTCATTTACATTCATACCAGTAATTGGATGCCAAATTGTCCAAGAGATAAGTTGAGGTAACATGTAAAGAAAGTCTTTTATTTTAATGACTGCAAAAATGTTCAACACCTTTTCCCATGTTCAGTGATGAATTCAGGGTCTTAAAGAGAATTGTGCACAGTTACTTCTTTTTTCTAAGTTTTATTGTGAATATTGATTTCCAAGAGAAAAGAGGAGGAAGACTTGATATACTTAATTCAGTTCTGATCCCAAATTTTGCACTATTCTTTTCTGCCAAGAAAAAGGGACATTCATAAAAAACCCAGAATATAATCCTGAAAAAGTAATGTTTATGTATGCACATACATATACAGAGATGGAGAATGAATGTACATCTAGTACAGTCTTTAGATGATCATTGGAAAACAACATAGCACTAAAACACTTCTGATTAATTAATTTTTGGAAAAAGATAATGGTTTTGATATCTTACTTCCAGGATAAGAAAAGTTTGGTCATAATTTTAAAAAATAATTATAATCTTAATAGTAAAACTGAAGAGCTAAGAAAAGAAAAGTTCAGACGGGAATAAGCTAAACCTAAAAAAATATTTAATATCTGGTGACTTTTGCACAGAAGACATGCAGTTTTAAATGACATAGAATATTTTTGTAACCTTGTACCATTGAATTATGGTACAAGGTTACATAAATACTAGAAGATATGCTTCAAATGCTGGCACATAAAGTTACCTGAGAAATTTATATGCAATAATTTTGTTTGTTTCTGTATAATTTATTTCCTGTAAGAGGGGAGAAAAAACACCGCAAAAACTAAAGACAAACAAACAAAAAAAATCCAAAACCAAAACAAAAGTACTAATTCTAAAGAGAAAGAGAAGTAATGTGTTATAAGAGTGTTAATGAGATTCAAACAATAAAGTTAAGATGGACTGTGGATAAAAGAAAAAAGCCAGTTTCTCTGCATTTTAATCAGTGAGATCACAATTTTGATGAGCACACCAGAGGGACAGTCTTGTTCTCTGCTTCTACAGTGAATGAAAAGAAACAAAATGAGCACTTTTATATTGAACATTTAGTGACAGATGATGCATCCTTTGAGATCAAACTTAGAACAATAGGGAAGTAGATGTTTGCATAGCAAGAGAAGTGCTGCAATATAACTCCAAGGAAAGACAGATATCCAAGTGTAATTATTAGAAGCATTTATTAATTCCTTAGAATCAAATTTTCTCATTTATAATTTTAAATTCTGTTGTAATTTAAAGTGGTGAAGTATCTTTGTGCTTAAATAATTATGAAACAAGGGTAGAAAACACAGATGGGAAAAAAAAATCCTCATTCTGCCATTCTTCCCTGAGTATCTCAGTTCATCCATGAAAAACATTCTGGATTTCACATATATTGAAAAACCTCACTTTAATAAGGATAATATGGCTACAAAAAGATAACAATTTGTTTAAAAAAATAGATGGAGTATAGTAAAAAATTTTTGCATAATAGTTGCCAACAAATGAGGAAGATATTGTTATATACAGGGAAAAAATCCAAAAACTCACAAGTACTGCTTGTAAAAATTCTACAAAATATATTGAACCAGTATTCCCAAGAAAAACAAAGTATTTGTTATTGAAAAAGTTAGATTAAGAAATAATAGAATTATTTATCAATTCACTACAAAGAGGTCATACCCCTGCTCTGGAATTAGCCATTGTGCCCAGTAATTTATGGATTATTTTACTTGGCCAACATCTTGCTAAAAAAATAGTTAAAAAAAAAAAAAAAACAAAAACATATTCTGAAAACTTGAAACACAGATTGAAGAAATGGAGTGAAGAATAGTGAAAAATAGCACTAGTCAAGGCTCTGATATTAAGAAGGACATTAGGAAAAATCTAAACTTCAAAAGTAATATTGTGACTGTGACTTTCTTGTATAAAAGTAAGGGACAGCTCTGAAAATGACAGAGTTTTTTTAATAAATGGCACTGCAAGAAACACTATTGAAACAGCTATTTAGTTGACACACCTTCAAAATGTCTGGAAACATGGATGGGAAAACATGGAAAGGGAAAATGGATATGAGAATGATATGAAACCTCTTTTGCAGTAAGATGATTAGAGAAATTATTAACATATATTTTAGCTTTTTAGTGTCTAAGGAATGTATAATGAAAAAGTCACTTCACCTATCATCAATGTAGTGCTGCTTCTGAGATAAAGTAAGGCTTCATTTTAACAATATAAGAAGTGTTATAAATCAATCACCTAATGACTTTGGCATGCAATCAAACACTTCACAGATGGAGTTGAAGGGAAATATTTCAAGTTTAAGAGGACAGCTATGTCTGAGACTACATGAAATTATTCAGAGTTTGATGTCTCTGTTTAACTGAATGGAAGGTTTCATTTATGTCAATATAATGGAGATTACTTTATCTCCCTACCTTAAAAGCATGTTGTAATAGTTCAATGTAATCCCAAAGAAAAGTGTAGCACGTTAAGAAAGATGCTAATCTGAAGACTTTACTATCAGGTCTCAACTTTAATTTAGTGTCTTTAGTTAAGGTTCTTGAAACCCTTTGATAACTAAACAGTTGCAGGTAGTATAGCAGTACAAGGTATTGGATAGTCAAATTATAGCTATGAATGCTGAATTTTGACTGAGATTTCAGAGCTAGCACACTTTTTCTATGGATTAATTTTTTTGTTTTGTTTTCTTTTTTTTTTTTTTTTTTGTACCCTGGAGAAAGAAAAATAACAGGTTTGGTGTAAAGTCAAAAAACATGTACCTTTAATGCAAGGGTGAAGATGAACAGAAACTTGAAACTTGTGAATAATTTTTAGGGGAGAAACAGTTGTTCAGGTGTGTGCCACTCTTAATGTGGAGAGGAGACAACATGTTTATATAGTGGTGAAAAATACAAATATTTTTGCCATTTTAATTCATCAAAATTTTACAAAATGTCATGGGTTTTGTCTCTGTATTCACTCAACAGTTGGACGTCATGATCCTTGTGAGTCCTTTCCAATTCAAAGCATTCTGTGAATATTCTGTGATGTAAAATTAAGTATTGATTGCACTACTTGAGAACTAAGCTGTGGGCAAAAGGCACAAAATTCCCAGATTTGCAAAATGTTCTGTGAGGTTTTACATACTTCTGAGAGATCATACCTTTATTCATATGTCTCATTTGAAAGATGGCCTCTCTGGTTGTACAGTGAGTATCACTTGGCTTGTTTACTGATTGACAGGGAAGTATGCCACCAGCTGAATCACCCACATAGATGAGAAGGTGGCAGGAATGGAAATAATAAATTAGGTTGACCTGCAAGAACTGCAAGAGCCAACTAGACTGTGAAAATAAGATGCATATGAATTACAATGCATTTCTCATGACTTTCTGAAAGAACCTTAACAGGAGAATTCCACTTGTTTGATTCAGTTGCTGTTATGACTGAGTAGAAAGTCTGAACTTGTGAGCTCTTTAAAGCTTCTCTTTTGCTGTTTTCTCATGCTATATAACAATACTTAAAACTGTAAACATTAAGGAAGATTGGGTCAAAAGGTGATTTTTCTGTATGATTCTAATTAAAAAATCTTTTCTTCTTAAAATTGCACCATAAATTTTCTGCATGAGAAAGAAAAACAGATTTCTTAGGTATTTTTAATTACTAGTCCTGTTTCTCATAAAGTAGTCCTGTTTCTCACTGACTAACTACTTCTAAAACATTTTAAGCAGAAGGGTAGTCACTATGGAAACAAATGATATCAGGTTAATCAATTAAATTACATCGTGGTGATATAAAACCTCCCATTCTACACATCTTAATGGTTGCATTGGTATGTTCCTTTACAATTATGAGGAGAAAAGTAAACACTTATTAATTTGGAGCACTTAGGTAAGACTATAAAGGCATAAAAATGTTTACTGTAGTAGTCATCTCTGAAAAAGTACATAAGAAAATCCTGTATACCTTAAAAAAGGCAATGCCTGAAAATATAATGCTTAATGTTTGCACTTGTAATCAAATCACAATGAGACAATCTTGCTTAAACTATGATCTTAACATAAATTGCTAGCACTGTACTGATAAAGAGATTTTCAAGTGATCATGACAATAACCAGCATCCTATCTATAGCATAAAATTCCCTGGGAACTAATACAAAAATGAGTCACTCAAAATCTCTGGAAAAGAAATGGGAGACCTGTAAAGAGCCATTTTTTTATGTGACATGGATGGACACTGATGTAATGATTCACAGCCTATCAATATAAACCTTTCTCTAAACAATAAAATGATGGTTACATTTCTATATATAGGTATATCACTATATATAACTTAGAGAAATATATATTTACCTCTAGTTGTTGAAAAACTTTCTACAGAAATATTGATCAGATTGATGCTAAGCATTTCTTTTTTTGAACCACCACACTGCTTAATGCAAACCAAAGATCAATAATGAATAATCAAACAACTCTTTTATTATTGTTTTGTGAGGGATTAATTTAATAAGGTGAGTTATGAACATATAGTATGGCCACATTTTCAGCAAACCAAGAATTCAGGAATGTCATGTGAAGAAAAGACCTTTACCCTTTCACCTGGTTAAATTTGCACTCTCTTAGATGGTCTCAGGCATAACCTTAAGAAAATGGAAACCCAGACATTCTGCTTGCTCAGGTTCATATCAACACACAGACACAGACACAGACAGACAGACACAGACAGACAGACAGACAGACATAAACACACACACAGAAACATACATACATGCACACATACTTTCTGAGTTGATAAGAATTCAGGCTACTGCTTGTATTATCTACTTCACCATGAGTGGTTAACAAATGTTAATGTTTCAAGCTGAGTGTATTTTTGTTTCAGTAGTCTAGTTAAAAGCATTGCTCAACAGTTAATTATCCTGTCTGGAGGGAAAGAGGCTTGGAAAAATGAAGCTAGAGCTGTTGCAATTATTTTTACATTTTTTTTTCCCCTCAGTAACCTTAAAAAAATATTTCAAAATTGACTAAAAATCCTTCACCTCAAAGGTATCTCTTCATATAGATTAGAAGCAAGTGATTTAGTTCCTATGAATTGTCATCATAAATATTACTCATGGGTTTGAAATCCATTATAATGATTGCCCATTTTTTTTTTCTGGAGAAAATCAGCTGAGTCTCATGAGTCCCCGTTTGCTCAGATATGATGCCCCTTTTCTTCTCAAGTGGACTCTCCAGAACTCCCTGGAGAAACTTTTTTCTACTAGAAAACAGGATTGTTTCACAATAAACTAGAAATTAGAATAACATGTGGGCACTCCACTGATAACTGTTACTACTGTCTGAGTCAGAAAAAAGGCATATGCGTACAAGAGCTTTCACTCATGCCTTTTCCCGAGTACTTTCTTTCTTGTTGCTGTTTCAGAAGATGTTTTTGTAGTCACATTGGAAAATGACAAACACCCTGACTCAAGTCATGTCCCTTTTACGTTCTGGAGTGCCTCACTCTAGGTCTGTTTATGAAGAACCTTTTCAAAGAAGCTGTTTCTCAGAGGTTTTATAGCAGCTTCCTCCCTCTTTGTACTGCTGCTGTCATTTTTGAAATGCAAATGGCTACATTTTTAAACTATATTTCTATTTCTACTTTCCATTTTTTAGAATTTCTTGAGTGTAGAATTGCATAATAATCTTTGTTAATTTAGTTTTTATTTCTGTCAATACTCAAGTACTGCTATGAAATAACATCTTTATAAATTATTACCACCTGTCCCAGAATAATATCAGTAGTGAATTAACAATGATGCTTTCATAATTCTACAGAAACAGTTCCAGAATTTGCTCTGTTAAACTTTAGAAATTTCCTCATTTGATACTGAAACACTGGCAAGGTTAAGAACGAGGAATATTTCCATTATATTGAAGACCTCATAGTACTATACTTCTCACATAGAACAAGAGATGGAACTAAAAACTGAAAACCCCCTTATATTTTTCACCAGTATCTCCCTGGTGAATAAGCACCTCACTTACTCATTACTATATCCATGGTGTTGCTTGGAAATCTGCTGCACCTAGAGGAGATAAACAATACATTTAAGCTTACTTACCCACAGTATTCTGACATACTTCACACTGTGAAAGTTACTCATAAGCTGTTTGCATCTTCACTAAATTTCTGAAATTCTAATAAGTTTTTACTTTTTTATTAAATATATGTCTTACTTAGGAGTACTATAAATTATCTGGCACCCTACCTAAGGATAAATTTAACACTTGTAAGTGGCTATTGAACAGTAGCTACCATAGGAAATGGACAGGAGGATGAATCAATTTCCTGTTTTTCAATGTACTGTAGTCTATAGTCTATATTTAATATATTTTGTATAATAAATCTGTCAGTTCAAAAGATTCTTCACCAGATCAACATTTGTTTTAGCAGTTTTCCAGAATAGTTCCTTATTAATGATTTTTTCCCCCAAATATAGTCTGGATATCAAAACTCATTTTCTCTGATTTACCACTGTTTTAGCTTCAATGGTCTTACATGCAAGTTTTCCAAGTTTGTCTCATTGTAGGCTGAATTTCTGTATATGTAGGATTTCAAAACTGCAAAACTATCGAGCTAGGCAAATACCTTGCAATGTAAGTGGCACTGGACAGTCAGTTCTACTGTTACCTGTTTTTGCCTTTTCCTTTCCTGATCTTTCTCACTTTACAAAAAGTAGCACAGCACTGGTTTTGGTTTTTTCTTTAACGTGCATTCCTCTTGGGAACATTTGATGGCTCTGCTGCAGCTTTGTTTGGAGTTCTTACTTTTAGCTCACTGATGTACTTGTTTGTTTTCTTTGTGTTGCTGACAATACTTTTTTTTTTTTTTTTCAGTGTACCAACCACACATTTAGGTGTCAGATTATTCAGCAACTTGCAGGATGTGTTCCTGAAATGGAACTTGTAATATTTAAAAGAGGCAGTACAAAACAGAATCAGAAAATACAAATACATTGTATATATCTAGATATAGATATAGATATATAGATATATAAAAGAACAAATCTCATTCCCACTCTCCAATGTTTTAGCTAGTATTCCTGGAAAACTGAGACACCATTTATTACTAATATTCATTCAATTTGTCTTTATTTATTTTTCCTTTTGTAAGTCTTGGAGTTTTGAACATGATTTTTGACATATGGCTTGCAAATTTAAAAAGGCCATTGTAGCAAATTTTTGGTCAATGATCACTCCAGCAATCAGTAACTAATTCAAGTTAATAAGGCTAATTTCAACTCTGTCAATTCATTATATTCCATAGGTTTAAAGTCCATTTTTCCTAAAGTTCACTTACTCTCATTGTAGTCTTTCTGATATTTGCTCTGTTCCATTGTGTTGTCCTGTACATACTGAATTGTTGCAATGGATAAATCTTAAAAGTCAAGTCAATGTTTTAGTAAAAATTAACAATGAAAAAAGAATTTGCAATCTTAAATTTGAAAAACAGGTACTGGCCTCATTGAAAAAGTATTACATTATGTTTAAGTATTCTAATGGCTAAAAAATAGCACAGTTCCTTTAATTGGTTTTGGTTTTGGTTTGTTGGTTGTTTTAAAAGTAGTGAACTACTTGTTTTTAATATAAGCTGATCTTACAGTCCAAATAAGCAAAGACTGATGCTTTATCCAACAAGGGTCTTTCAGGACTTATTCCTACTTCTGCAGTACATTCTAATTTTAGGAAAAACCCTGAACAATGTTTCTGATCTTTTACAGAGTGACATGGGTTGAATATACTCACAGTTCACTCCATTACTTCAAATACATAGTTTGCAGCACTTACTGTGGAGTGTTTGAATTTGAATCATGAATTTCATCACAGAATTTTAGCTGAAAAAATTCATGATAGAAGCTACTTTTGCATAACAACAATTTCCAATGCCTTCTTCATGACCTTCTCCTCTTGATATATTTCGTTTCTGTTGGACAATTTTTGCAACTCTGCTTGCCACAACTTTCTGGTGATTCTGTACTAGCTCAAGACAACAGGACATATTGTAAATATCCTTACTCACTGACCCACTCCAAATGTCAGCAAATACAGCTATTTTAAATGTATTACCCAGCATATTTGCTTTAGATGGGCATTCTCCAACACCATTGCCAGAAAATGAAAAATTTTTCCTTATGGAAAGGCTCACATTTGTGCAAGCAGACTCAAAATAGATAGAACATAATTTCAGCTCAGGGATAAATATCTTCTTTATTTCTGAAGAATTTGAAGTTCAGGAGTGCCAGACAGGCTTCAAATTTAATTTTTTTCCTTTTCTATAAATAAAAGAATTATGCTGATTTAATGAAGGAGCAAAGTTTTAAAACGTCTCTGTTTACTGACATGCAAAAAAAATTGGTCATAATTACAAGTATTGGGTAAGTTTTTGCTATTTTTTCATTTTAGTGAATGATTAGGTAATTCATACTTTTGCAATCTACCTATTTAGCTGAGTTTGCAACTGTTGGTGTTTCTACAACTATTCTTATTTTAGTCTTCAATGATGAATCCACCTTGGAATCTTCATTTTGGGAAGGGTGGAGATGGGAAGAGACAAATAGTGTTTTTTAGGGATGGGCAGAAGCAGGAGCAGATGTCAATTCTGTGCCTTTACTGATAGACTTTCATCCTCCACTTGGTAAATATTCACTTTTCTAAAACTGTATTCTTGATAGCAATATTTGTGTATTTTACCCTTGAATTGTGCCTTAGTATTTTGATCTTTCAAGTACAAAGCAAATTAGGTGACATTTGTCCATTCTTAATTTGGTGAGGATGAAATTCACTCAAAGGTTTACAGCTGGATCAAGGCTTATTCTCCATTAAGATATCACACAGACTTTATTCTTGCTTGAATGTCTGCTTACAAAACGCTGCTTTCCATTTCTAGATAGAAATGATGTGTGGGGTTTTTTTTGTATTTAATTTTGTTTGTTTGTTTTGTTTGTTTGCTGTTTTTTCCCCCACTAAAACCCAACATGCAATATGAATATCCATGAGGTGCTGCTTCTTTAAATCCAAGGGACAGAACAATGCTCCTCTGTGAAGTCAGTCTTACTCAACCTGGGTTATATCAACAACGCTGCTGATATGCCGAGCATGTGGATCAGGTGGTGCTGCACAGTATTTTTCCATCTGTAAGAAGAAACAGGAAGAGTGTTATCTCAGAGCATGATGTATATTTCAAGGTATTTGGCTTGTCCCCCTACATTACACTGCTGCGTATCATTTCTCCAGATGTCCCATTTTTCTTTTCTTTTTGTTTCATTTCTACTGTATTTTCATAAATCAAAGTATCAGACTCAGTTTCAGAAAATCATACTCTTTACAATCTAACTCAAGGACTTATGGAAGTCAGATATACAGACTACTGATGTAAGCAGATGTTTCTTATCACAGAAGGCTTTAACCCCTGCAATAGATTTCTAGCATCTTAGAAGTCTTACTTTTCAAGGCATTTAGAAACACTTCCTGATCATAAATCTAGCAACTTGCTAATATTTGTAGTTATATTTATTATTATTTATTATTATGTGGTCATTGAGGTGATTTTATTTTCATCGCAAGTTAATGTCTCTTCTGGTTTCATTCCTTTCTAAAGATGTTAAAAATTTATAAAGATCCCCTGCTGGAGTGTCATGACATACATGTATTTATGTTTATTTGATACCTTGATAAAAGAAAGCATTTATTTTGAATTTTAACTTTCTGTCATCTTCAGAATTAAGCATTTTGCACAATGTTATAGGTCTGAATAGACAATTGTATTAATATAAACCAAACATCTTCTTAATTAAAAAGATTGGTGGTATCCTGTCTGTGAACATTTGGAAAGTGCTGTGTCTCTAATATACTTGGTAACTGACTAAATTTTAAGCACAAGTATTTTAACTTTTTTAAAAAGTGCTAATAGATTATTATAAATAGTGCTTAAATCTATAGAAAATTTGTTGAGGGCCTTTAGGAAAGAGCAACAAAAAAGAATTAAAGATATGATTCAACATAATCATTATTAAAGCCCCAGAGCCTGCTCCCATATCTAGTACCATAAATTATCTAATCATCTGGAACTTAGGTTTTGTTTCTCCAGGAGATATGGCTAATATGGCATATTTGCAATCTACCCTTACCTTTTCAGTTGTGGAGGTTGTGTCTAACTATTTCTAAAGTAAAAGATGTGACAAAGAGTCTTGGACAGTCATTTTGGAGGAGCTGACCCAAACTGCCTCAACTATGTATTTCTCAAAGATGATACTGAGCTCTACTGAAGTCCAACACAAGCATCAGGCATGGTCATCATGATCAGAAGGGGAAAATCCTATCTAATTTGATATCTTTCTGCAATAAGATATCCTGCTGGTGGATGAAGGGAGCAGAGTGAATGTAGTTTATCTGGATTTACATAACATTTTTGATACTGTCTATCAGAGTAGTCTTCTAAATAAGATCTCCACTGTGAACAACTGGCTGCATCTGGCCAGCAACTAACCAGTGGTGTTTCTTAAGCCTCAACTATGGGGAAGGTTCTGTTCAACATTTATAAAAATGGTCTATATGGAAAACCTGAATGCTCCATCATCAAATTTATCAATGATACTTACCTGAGAGGTGCTTAAGAGACTGGAGTCTTTGTAGAGAGATCTGAGTAGATCATAGCATTGGGTAACCATCAATCACATGAAATTTAATAAGAGTCAGATTCTACATTTGAGACAGAGTAGCACTGAACACAAGTTTAAATTGTGAGAGGAGTGGCTGGAGAGCAGCCCTGGGGTTATCAAATGCTGCATCATCAGCTGATCAAAAGAATTGATGGTATGCAGCGTTGGTGTGGCCTCATCTTGAGTACTGTATGCACTGTGGTTCTGAGCTTCACAATTTAAGAATTTTAAGGTCTTTGAATGCATCTGGAGCAGTGCAACAAAGCTGGTGAAAGCATTGGAAAGTCACTGTGAGGAGTGACTAAGTCTAATCACTTGAGCTTGTCTAGTTTGGATAAAAGGAGCCTGACAGGTTCCTCTCTACATCTTCCTGAGAAGGGAAAATAGATGAGAAGATGCTTATCTCTTCTCCCTGTGTCCAGGCACAGTACACATGAGAGGATCAGACTTGACATTAGGAATCATCAAGGGAGTCATCAAACACTGGAAAAGGTTTTATAGAGAGGTGGTTGATCACCAAGGCCTGTCAGAGTTTGAGGGGTATTCGGACAATTTATTCTTTACATGCTTTAACTTTGATCAGTCTTGAAGTGATCAGGCAGCTGGAGCAGATGATAATTGTAGCTCTGGAACTATTCTATTCTATTCTATTCTATTCTATTCTATTCTATTCTATTCTATTCTATTCTATTCTATTCTATTCTATTCTATTCTATTCTATTCTATTCTATTCTCTCAACTTTAACCCAACAGGGTAATGTCAAGTCAAAACAGGGAGCCTTCAGCAGGGCAGGCTATTTAAGAAGTGTTTAAAGACTAATTAGGTGTAAGTAAAGCTACAAACATCCAATTCTTCTTCAAGATTTCTATGGTGCTCATCCAGGAGCACTGTGCTAGAACACTGATGGAAAAATTCTATCATTTTTTTCCAAGACTACCAAAAAAAAGTAAAACTCCAAGGAGTTTTACTGTAGTCTCATATTTTGTCTAATGAAAACTTCACAAAGAAGGCAGGTTCAATGGATGTATTTAGTTATCTGAATGACCTGTGCAAGAATCAGAAGTTCAGCCTTGTAAAAAAAAATACCTGAAATCATTTTTCTGAGTAGGAAATAGAATGAGGAGTGTAGTAGACCTGACCTTGGCCAGATGCCAGGCACCCACAAAAGTCACTCCCTTACTCTCCTCTGCAATGGGTTCATGGGTTGACATAAGGGCTTGGAGAGATCACTCATCAGTTACCATTAAGGGCAAAACAGGCTTGGCATAGAGATATGAAGTAAACTTATTGCTAACAAAATCAGAGCAGGATAATGAGATAATAATGAGAAGTAAAGTAAGCCTTGAATAACACCTTCCCCCCATCCCTCTCTCCTTCCAGATCTGCCTTCGACCCAGGCAGTGCAGGGAGACAGGGCATGGCGTGTTATGTTCATTTCATCATCTATGGCTTCTCCTGCTGCTCAGGTAGAGGAGTCTTTCCCCTGCTGCACCACAGGGTCCCTCCCATGGTAGATAGTTCACCAAGAACTTGTCCAACATGAGTCCATCCCACAGACAGCAGTCTTCCTCAAACTGCTGCAGCACAGATCACTCTTCCACGGGGTGCAATCCTTTCAGGACAGGTTGCTGCAGCCTGGGAGTAGGGCCCCTCTCTCCATAGGCCTCTCACAGGGTCACAGCCTCCTCTCAGACATCCACCTGCTCCAGTGTGAGGCTCCTCCATGGGCTGTCGGTGGATCCCTCCATCCCTGTGGATCTCCATGGGCCGCAGGGGCACAGCTGCCTCACCATGGGCTGCAGGTGAATCTCAGCTCTAGTTCAGCCTTGTGCACCTCCTGTTCCTCCTTCTGCACTGTCCTTGGTGTTGTTCCTCTCACTTGTTCTCACTCTGGTCTTCTCAGGTCACAATTTCAAAAGCACAACAACTATTTGTATATCTTTCTTCTTAAACCTGTTATCACAGAGGCATTACCACTAATTCCAATTGGCTCAGACTTGGCCAGCAGCACGTCCCCCCTTAGAGCCACTAGGTATTGGCTCTGCTGGATATGGAATAAACTTCTAGTAGCTTCATACAGAAGCCACCACTGTAGCCTCCCTGCTACCAAAACCAGTTGTCATGCAGAGCCAATACAAGGAGAAAGGAAAGATTTGAGACAGACTTTAATGTGGTGGGATTGTTGGTGCTATTACACAAAGACTTCTGTCAAACACTGAAGTGTTGTTCCTGCTTTTATGTTTAGCATTTATAAGTACATATCAAATTAGTATGTATGAAAATAGGAAATTACAGTTTCTTCAGTATATTAGAAAATATATTATTGTAAAGGTAGTAGGCTGCTCCTTTGCTATGCTTGGGGAAGGATAAATACAAAGTATTGTGCCATGGGTACTGCTATTAAATTCAGACTCCCAAAATAACAGAAAAAAAACAGAAAAGGAAGGAGTCCTTTCACATATGAATAGCTAAGAGCTATATCCCAACTTCCAAAAGGAATATGCATTTTATCAAATTTTTTCTGGACCTGGCTAGGCAGAGAGAAATAATATATGCAATGACACAATTTTTTGTCTCTCCTATAGTACTCTTTGCTTGTAGGATAGAAAAGAAAATGAGTAACACTCATAACTCAAAATTAACTGACAAAGCCATCATTACTATGACATGTAGTATAGCTATCTAACTAAATAAATAATAATGCTAAATATTTCCACAAACATGTAAGACTCTCCTAGAACTGAAAGTTAAAAAGGAGACATGAACAGTAAGACAAAGCAAATTAAGAGAATGTCTTGTTTTCTTTTTTTTTCTTTTTTCTTTTTTTTCTTGTCTGATGTTCAAATGTGTTTTCAAGGGTAGGAGAGGTGATATGATATAGAAAATACACTTTCAAGCCTCTGCCACAGAATTTGTCATTATAAAATTCTGTGCTAGTTACATCTCTTAATGTTTTATTTTTAAGTGGTTTGTGATTTAAGCTACCTGAACCAGTAATTTACCTCACAAAAATTTGCAGCAAATGTTTTATGCAGTGAATTATGAGAAAAAGAAAAAAATATAGTAGAACGTAAAAAGACATTTCAAGCTTCTTGTTTCCTTGCTCTAACATTTTGAAGGAAATCACAGAATATTTGCATAACTATTCTAACTCCTAATGCATTTGAATTATTTCTCTGTTGCAATTCAGACTGAAGGCATATTTTTAATGTAAAATTTGAAAAGCATTTTTTTTAAAAGTGTTTTTATAGCACTTCTGTTGGAAGCATTAGAGTGCTACTGCCAACATTCCCCTGCCCCTCTACCCACTGTTTGAATGGATTGGTATGAGGAGTCAGAGGACTCTCAACTTCTTCCCCACAATTTCAGTAGTTCAGATTGAATTAAAGTGTGGCATGGTTTTAGAAGGTGCAGCATCCAAAAGAAAGAGTCCTTGGGCAGAGAAAGATAAAAGACAATTAAAACTTTCATTGTTAATATTTTGGTTTGTTTTCTTTAAAGGACAGGTAGAGAAATTATATTAACAAAGGCAAATAGAGTGGAAATTCACTGTTTAAAATGTCTTTTCTTTAAAATGTGGCATGCCTTATTTTCGGAATCCATGTTGTTTAGTCTAAAATGTAAATTCCTTGTGGCTTACATGCTCTATGCAAGAGCCACTGTTTAGCTGAAGAAGGTCACCCTAAACTTAGCTAAAATTTAGTTTAGATTCTATAAAACCTACTTACAGTGCTTCAGGGAGGGTCATTATTTTTAGAATAATGTCGAATAAACAATAGTCTGTAACTCTTGTAGTGCTGAAGTGCTTAGAGTAAAATCTGTGAAATTTGAAATCCATTTAATAAACACACACAGTTGTCTTTTGTGTGTGTTTTAGAGCATCCCATTGACTATGTGCCTGAAAGCTCTGGGACTCTTGACAGTCAAAAATATTTTAAAGTCTGCAAGTGTCAGAAGAACATCGTTTAGGTTCAGATAAAACAAGAGTACATGGTAAAATATGCATGAAGGTGTACATGCAGGTACACAAGGGATGCTTATTTCAAAATGGATGGAATATGTGAAGGCTCTTGGCTGGCAGAGGCATGCAAGGTGCTTTACAAAAATGACATGCACATTGTCTGTTGGGTAATATAGGTCAGATAACTCTCTTGGTTTATTGAGTATTCCAGTGCACTTTGGTTCTGAGGACAGATAGTGGCATGTTAAACTTGCCAGATGTAAGGCACAGCCAGGACTGTAATGAGAGCTGGGAGCAGGAGTGCATGTGAAAATGAGAGAGCATTTATCTTTTGGGAGGAAGAGAAAGTAAGGAAAAGGAAAATGGGGTATTTTCTGTCTACTTACAGAAAATAACAGGAAAGGGTATACCGCTCTGCTACACAGGAAACAGAAGACGATAACTATGAATTATTACGTGTGAATGATTGCATTATTTTCTGGACTAATATTTTCTGGACAGTAGAAGGATGTCCCACTTCCACCCACAGAAACACATGAATGAGTCCAAGTTCACATTGGCAACACCCAATCTCTCACCATTTAAAGTAGGGAATATATCTAAATATTTGCTCATTTTAGAGCCCATCATGATACTCCTTGTAGGATTCCAAATATTGTGAATATCTGAATTTCTGTTCTTGCTCCTGTCTTTTGTCTATCAACTGACACTGACGTTTGTCTAGCACAAGACCCAAAAGACCCCAATGTGTTGCATTCAGGTCTTTTTTTCTAAGACTCTCCAACAGATTAAGTAAGCAGCCATATCAAAGACACAGTTATCTGTCACAGGACAGAGCATAGGTATTTCTGATAAACAGGCTTTGTGCTGTTTATCAGAAATAAAATAAATTGTAAAATTGTAAAACAGTTGTAAAACAAACTCTTCTTAATGCATGTAAGAAAAGCAGGTATCTAGACACTGTGAACTTAAATGTTATTTCTGTCTCAGTTTCTTAATGATGACAGAAAGTCACTGGGGTTTAGCAGTGAATTTTATAAAGTATCTGACATTTCTCTAATACAGATGGTTTCCTCTTTGGAATTTTGTACTATGTCCCTGCTCAGCTTGTGGTCATTATTTAAAAAAAAAATACTATTCTGTATACCATGATAACACAGTCATTCTTCTTAAACAAAATACTTATTTTCAATAGCTTCCTGTTGTAGCAGGTTCCCTTGGTTCTAAAAGTTACCAGAGATATCTTTTTGTGAGAATTTTCAAACAACTGCCATTTTTTACAGTACACTATGATTCTCCTCTCTTGATCCAATCAGCTTTCTGAATGTTCTTCATCTGACTGCATAACTGCTAAGATCTAGTAAATGAATGAGCTACTTTTATGTACATTTGAAAGGCCATGATTTAAGAACTCCTGAGTGGGAGACTCTCTCAAATTAACTGACTGGTTTTCAAGACCCAACTGCGACTATCCCTACATTTTTTGAATATTCTGACAAAAATTATCTAGGTTTGTCTTTTACTAAGCCAGGATTCATGCAGGAAAATAAAGCCAAAGCAATGTGGATATGGACAACACATTGAAGAATTTAGCCATCTCCTCTATATTAGGAAAATTTTAATAAAGAATAAATGGAAATAAACAACAATCTCCCTTTTGAAAATAGGGTATATAAAAATGTTTCAAACATTTAATTTGTTCTTTCAGTGCAAATTAAAGGCAAGCTTTACATAAGTTAAATAAAAATGTCTGATGGTATTTGATGTTGACTGGTGACCAAGGCAAAATTATTATTATTTTCCTTCTGCTTCTGATAATGTGTTGGCAATTATAAGCTTAACTATATATTTCACAGAAATCAAACTGTATTTATGTCTATCCAAATGTCTCAGTGACATGTTGTCGTGGTCTAAGCCCAGCTGGCAACTAAGTACCACTCAGATGCTCTCTCACTGCCCCTCTACACAAATAAGTCGCAGTCTTATTAGAACACATCCTGTAACAAATAAAAGAATCAAAGGACTTGCAAGGTAGGGGTACTGAAAAATTTTCTTGATTTTGTTTACAAGAAGGGAGTGATGCTGGTACCCTGTTGTTCGGCAGTGGTATCGGTTTCTAAACAAATCCTTTTGTATTACGATCTACTCTTCCTTGGTAAATCATTAGCTGAAACTTGATTTCAACATCTGTAAATTTTATTTGAGTAAAGCTTTCTTTCATTCATCTCACTCTAGCAATGAAATATTATGAATTGCATAAAATTACCTGTATTCTGGACTTGAGTTATCAAAGACTTATTCACAATTCAGTTTGTGAATTCAGTTTTCATGGTTTTTTCCTGTGGCAATTACTCCCTTCTACAGAGCAATTCTGTGCACAGGAAAGTGTCTTCAGCTGTATTGGTGTAACAGTGAAAGAAGGATAAAGAATTAACCTGTCAGAAAAGGAAAACAGCAGCAAAAAATGTCCACGATGCCATTGTATTTGCTATGCTGGCTCAATATATTCTTATTCCAGACTACATTGACCTTACTGAAGAATGATCTTCACCAGTTTCTATGACACTTTGCCAGGTCTGAGCCTTAACTGGGGAGGAGGATGCTGCTGATTTAGATTCCAGAATATTCAGTCAGTCTGCTTCAGTCTGCATTACCCTGCATGTACTGTATCTAATCTGTTACTTTGGAAGGGCCTGCAGCTGCTGTTAAGTGATTTATCTCAAGTAACCTCTGTGCCATGACAGCTCTGAGATACTAGATGGTCCCAGCAGTGATAAGAGCAGCCACACTCAGCACAAAGTGCACAACTGCATATTCATGTCAGACTGGGGTTTGCCAAATAAAATCTGCAATGCTGTGATTAATCAGACAATTTATTTTCATACACAAAATTCATTAAGAGAACAATACAATCTTTAATATCTTGGGGTAACACAAATACTATTTCACAAATGGGCATAAATTTATAAGACATATAGGAAAAGACAGAAAAGTTTCCTTTTTTTTTGGTTAAACATACTGTTATTAAAATGCATAGGTTTGTCCAAGGAAAACTGATCTCATTTTATATTACAACCTTGAGCTACATCCTAATACCAACAATGTGAAACAAAGCATTATTGGTTGAGATCCCAGAGATCCATAATGTTTGAATATGCTATTTCACACTACACACTTATTTTTTTGTGTATTTCATATGTCATGACCACATTAAAATAACCTTTATAATAGCATTAACAAACCTTTTCAAAGTTCTTAATCAAATAAAAATAAATGCAACATATGTTTGAAAGGGGCATGATGGTAAGAAGATACTAAAAAAATCCTGAGTTTCATTCTAAAAAAAAAATTAACAAACAGTTAAGACGTCCAGTTTTCAATATGTTTGAATTCCCAAAGGACAGAATTTTTTTGGCTGAGTTGAAACAGGCACAAGGGATGTCTTATGGTTGACATTACTTCAGCAAATGAACCTCCAAGAATTAGCTTCCTGCTCAACTAAAAGTACTGAATCTAGTAGTGTATCTGTTCCATCAAAACTAAGTAGACCTGTCCAGATTTCTGGGAAAGCATATCTTTGCAACATTAAATGTCAAATTATGCTGTACTTTGTGTCAATGGATTAATAGCATTTACAAGTGAGCTGAAATTATACTGAAGTCTTTCCAGGAAGTGATCATTTGGGCTTTGAACTGATATTTCAACTAAGGAAGAAATATACACTTTGTCTTTTTGATTTGATTTCATCAAATCTCCCTGCTTTTTGACTTCATTGATGAGTGTATTGGGTTTGCATGGCAAGGTTTTGGTGGCAAGGTGGCAGAGGTGGGTTTTGCATCTTCTCACAAAAAGCTTACACGATGTCTAACACAGACAGTGCTGGCTGGCTTCAAGACCCATGACTAAGCTACCAGTGGTGATGGTAACACCACTGCAATAATATGATTTAAGAAGGGGTAAAAAATTGCTGTGAAGTAGCAGCTGAAAATGAGGTGTGAGAATATGTGAGAGAAGCAGCTCTGCAGATACCAAGGTCAGTACAGAAGGAGGGGGGAAGATGTGCCCCAGGCACTGGAGCTGAGATTCCCCTGCAGCTGTGCTGAAGATTCCCCTGTGCTGAAGTCCATGGTGAGCCCATGGAGGTCCATGTGGGAGCAGATATGCACCTGCAGCCTGTGGAGGAGCCCCACGCTGGAGCAACAGAACAGGCTGTTTCCCCATGGAAAGACCACTCTGGAGGTTTGCTGGCAGGACTTGTGATTCTGCAAGGGGTTCACACTGAAGAAGTCTGTTCCTGAAAGACAGAATCCTGTGGAAAGACACCCACACTAAAGCAGTTCCTGGAGGACTGCCTGCTGTAGGTGGAACCTGCACAGGGGAAGGGGAAGAATGTGAGGAAGAAGCGGCACCAGGGCCAATGAACTGAGTGCAACCTCCATTGCCTATTCCCCTGTGACACTGTAGAAAAAGAAATAGTGAAATTGAGAGTGAATTGAGCTTGAAAAGAAGGGATGGGGAGGGGAGGAATATGTTTTTAGATTTGCTTTTACTTCTAATTACCCTACTCTGGCAATAAATTTAATTAATTTTTGCAAGTCAAGCCTAAGTTTTGCTTGTGACAGTAACAAGTGAATGATCTTTCCATGGCTTTATTGTGACATTTTTGTTTTATTTTCTCTCTCCTGTCTGGCTGAGGATGGGGAATGACAGAGCAGTTTAAAGGACATTTTCCATCCGGCCAAGGTCAATCCACCATACTGTCTTAAGCAAAAGTTCTGAAATAGGAAACTTCAAGTTTTTAGTAAAAGTTAAGTACAAACCTAGGATCAGATTCAGTGAGGTGGTTGTACCCATTGGTACAGCAAAGATGCAATAACCTTAAATCTGAAATACTAAGACAAAGAATCAGAGTTCACAGATGTCTATAGGCTTTCTTTACAGATAATGGAGAAAAGCCATGCCCACCAAGAAAGCCAGTGCATTCAGCGAAGGATATAACTTCAAGGAAAGAAAAATGTGTCTTTAAAATCCTGCTGCTATCCTGAATTTAAGCATCCCCTACAGTAAGCATCTACATGAAAATAGAATTTTCAACTTAAATCTGCATTTTTGAGGTATATGACTTTATCACAATTTGTGAAACAAATGTCTCAGCCACTGTGTGAATCAGTTGCCTCAAAACTTTTGTGTGTCCAGGTCTCAGTTTTCAAATGTATCAGTATACAAATGCTACTCTGCATCAGTCTGTTTGCAGTGATGAATATTTTTGTCACAAAATTATAAAGATACATCTTTTTCTCTTTGGTCTTTCAGTTTAAAAATGCTGCAGATTATTTACCTCATTCTTATAAATATGTATATTCAAAAATTGTGATAAACTATTTGATCTCTTTCAACAGCAGTTGCAGCAAAGCAGTTGCAGCATTTATGGATAAATCCATTTGCTAAAATGATGGAACCCTACATGCATATTTCAAGAAATTAACTGCATTCTTTATTGGTGTCTAAAGTACCCTCTCAATGAAAACATTTTTTGAAATTAAAGTGTTTTAACTGTAGCAGGCAGAAATTTCCTTTTCTGTCATCTTTATGTCACCCATCAACCTCTTTTTCTTTTTTTTTTTTTTTCCTGGCAAGATTATATATACAGTAATCATGAATTTTAATTTTAAATTTTGGTTAAACAAAACTGCAGAAAGAAAAGTCAGTAAGTAAATAGCACTGCATAGAAAGTGTTCTGGATTGAATGTCTGACTTCTGAAAGGTTTCATGCCAGGCTTCTGTGGTTCAATCTCTGTAGATGTCCTTCTAGTTCAGAATCCTTGTCAAGTTTGTTTTTGTACATTTAGGTGATGAATGCTTAAATGGACAATTTCAGTATTGCTTGGTAGTGGTAAAAAAGGCTAAGATTAGTTGTTGTTGTTGAATCTCTCAAAAGGCACTAGATATCAACCCAAATTGCAGTATCATTTCTTTCTATATATACATGCCTTTAAAGTTTAGATAAAGTGAATTGTTGTAAAGATGCTCTGCCATAAATTATAGCTGACAGTGGAAGTGATTAAGGCACATAGTTTGATTGCATGCATTAATCTCTACAACTTTCATCAAGTCTAATTTAATTACCCACAGGTAAAAGTTTCTTTTTAATTTATTAGCTTTGTCAGTAATCAGTTGCACTGTATGCTATTCCTTGCAAAACGTAAAACCAGCAACATTCATGGAAAAATCAGACATTGAAAGTGAAATTAAAAAAAATTAAGTGTCACAGCCCTCAAGTGTACAGTAACAATGCTAAACTCGCATATGGAATGAGACTATATATTTAATCAGAAAGGACTGACAGATGTCTTGATTGAGACCAGCACTCTTCCAGGAAAAAAAACTTTCGAGAACGCTTAATAATTTTCAGAATGTTGAAACAGCTGCTATTGTTAGAATATCCTGCTCAGGTGTCATCAAACATACAGATTTACATATTTTTACTGATTTTATGCCAGTATTTAGACCTGGCTATTTGTTGCTTAGCTGACAGTGCTATCTTTCCCTCATGATCAAGTGATCATGAATATGGATGTTAATTTTAATAACAACTATTAGCACCCAAATATTCATCATGATCATTATTTTAGGTCTCATATACATACTATGCATGTTATCTTAAATTTTCTTTGTATTGCAGAACAGACATTTTAAGAATTTTTGTATAACATAAATGCCTGTTCCAGTGCTCTATTGCATTTGTAGACAGTAGCATTTGCAAGACTACTCAGAAACATTGTCCAGTCATCATTTTGAATTTAATATTACACAATCTCATAAAGATCCATGTCTTTTACTTACAAAATCCCTAACCAAAAGGAAGATTGTAGGGGTTTGGAGAGTGTGTGTGGGGGTTTTATGGGGGTTTTTTGTTTGTTTGTTTTTTGGGGTTTTTTATTATTATTTTGATTTTGTTTGTTTTTGTTGTGTTGTTTTTGGTGGTTTGTTGTTTTTGTTTCCCTATGCATTCTATTCTTCTAATAACATAGACATAAAGGAGTTTTGCATGTTTTGTTATTAAAATGCACTGTAATTGTGATTAAAACATTAGGAAGAAGATTAGTTTATGTTATTGATTGTTTCCACAAGCACACGGAAAAAAAAACTAAAAAAAAATTATTGAGTACCATTATGTGTCAATACCTAAGAGCCAAACTCTGCTTCCTATATGTCAATTAATAAAATTTTATGCTGTGAAAGTCCTCAAATAAATGTATTGCTGACAGAGGAATTGCCTTTTTTTTTCATAACTCAAGAATTTTTAGTGCTTACTGGTCCTTAAATAATGCATAGTAAACCATTTCAAACAAATATCATGTTGAAAAGATACACAAGGGAAATAAAAGAGTCTTCGTAAATTGCACAGTACATGCAATTATTATTAAACTTGTTTAGTGAAACATGAAAATAAACTGCTTACTCGTGTCAAATGGATTTAATTACTGCACTAGCTGTCAGACAAAACCAGCCTTCCTATGATGTAAATATGTTAAACTACATGCCTACAAATTTAAGAAAATATTTTTTAATATAGTGCGTGTACCTTATTACTGTTGCTGAGCAGTTAAGCACAGTAGCTCCCAATTTCTGGGAAAAAATAGAACTAATTAGGACCTGCAAAGGAGTGCATGAGCACATTCTGTGGCATGCCAAACCTCATGAAAGAATATATGGCATGATTCTAGAGTAACGCACACACGAGGGCTGAAGGGAAGCTTTCAGTATGAAAACTGCAATCAAACCATATTGATGAACACAGCAAGTAGTAGAGTGACATGTCTATATTTTATTGTTTCCTTTTTTAATCTTCTTTTCTTTAATGAAGACATTATGCCATGGATTTAGTCTAAAAGTGTTGTTACTTTCCATAAGGCTAAAGGGTGATGAGCATTTTGCCTGACTAAGTGAGAAAAGAGCAGTTCCAGGCAGGGGGAGGACAGGCTATTCCCCTGTTGCAGCTCAGATGGCAAATCCCAGGCTAAGTGGAAACACAGAGAAAGGTGCCGTGGGGACAACAAGAATTCATATTGGACAGCCAAATTAAAGAAAATACTCATCAAGGCCAAAAGTCATTTGGCCTAGGGCCCTGTTACATACAAAGAGAATCCATAAGTTCAGAACAAGATAGAAAGTGTAAAATGGATAAAATTAGTGAACAGGCACGACCATTCTCAAACTGAGAATCAACATAAAAAAGTATCTAAAATGAAGGTTCTTAATAAACCCATATCATCCTGTAATAATTTGCATTTATACATTTTTCAACTGTTAGTTTCATGCAGAAAATTACTGCTGCATTGGGAGACAAGAAAAGAAAAAAGAAATATTGCTTATTCATGAAAGCCTTTAATACTTTTAATCAATTTACAGAAATAACCTTGCAATATAAGATATTAAGAGACAACTTTAAACCCACTTGAACAAGAAGTTAAAATGTTTATATTGATTGGCATAGCAATTAAAAGCCAATATATTCTACAATAGCTATTCTGTTCAATTTCTCCATGTAGTCCAAAGGTCTAAATCCATTATCTTTAAGCCATCATGGATTATGTGGGTTGCTATAATGCTGTACTGTTAGCCAAGAAAGTTTTTCACAATTCAGAAATCTTCTCTTTATCTCTTTTCCTTGCTAGTCTGTATAGAATTTTGCCAGGAACATTGTGGGTGTTGACATCAGTATTAATTAAAGGCAAATAATGAGAGATAATGAAAATAATGGTGAGGAGAGAGGGAAACAGACTTCTACGAGAAATTGCAGAGCTTTAAAAGTCGTGTTTCGAACTTTGCAAATATCACAGAAAAATAAACAAAATGTTCACCCAGACAATACAGTTGTGACTTTACAGTCACAATTATCTCATTTTTTGCTCTCATGTTGTGCTGGTTTTGGCTGCAGTAGAGTTAATTATCTTCACACTGGCCAGTGTGAGTGTATGTTTTGTGTTTGTGCTGAACACAGTAATGATAACAGAGATATTTTTATTTTCTCTGAGCAGAGCCAAGGCCTATTCTGTTTTTTGTCCTGCTAAATGGATGAGAAAACAGAGTGCATGAGAAATTGAAAGGAGACACAGTCTGGACAGGTGGCCACAATCAACTTCAGACTATATGACATCATGCTAAGTATATAAAGTGAGGAGAAGAAGGAGAAGGGAGGAACATTTGACAATGACTTTCCCAAGTCATTTTTTGGAGCAAAGGAGACAAATAGTGTCTCAAAAAATAGTGTCTCAAATAGTGTTCAAAAAATTGAATAATACTAAAACTGTAAGTAGAAAGCTATTTGCCCCAGCCCTGTGCAATATGAGATGTTCTTGTTGGCTAGACATATGAAAACTTATGATGGGGCCCTGCTCCACCGGAGATGGCTGAAATCCTCCCTGCCCATGGGAAGCAGTGAATTAATTTCTTGTTTTTGTTTGGCTTGTATGTGCAGCTTTTGCTTTCCCTATTAATCTGTCTTTAATATTCCCTATTAAAGACAGATTAATATTATTCCCTATTAATCTGTACATGTCAACCCATGGATTTTCTACATTTCACCCATCTGATTGTCTCACGGGTGGAGGAGTGAGATGGAGGCTGCAAGGGGCTTGACTTCTGTCTAAGGTTAAAGCATGACAGGTGTAGGTAAGGTTTAATATATGAAGGCAATATAAACAATGGAATTTTTACTCTTCAGGTATCAGAACTGAACAACAGTGAACAACCAGAAGAAACACTGCTTATTGGATCAAGTTATTGCCTGTTTACCAGAGATGGGGTTAGATTGGTCTCATTTTACATTCCATGGAACGAAATAGGTCCTCCTCACATTCAAGAAACTGATAAGGAATGTTTATTCTGCTTCAGGTTCTTCCTTTCTTCTTCTCATAGTATTTAAACACCACAATAAACTAACTGCACTGTAGCAGGCTCCAGGCCTGCAAGACCCTGGCGGTCAGCAGCCTAAAATGCCAATTCACGCTGACCAGGACAAAAAGAATTCCCTCTTCCATCTCCAGACCCTTGCTTATCTATCTGTAAGGCTATAGGCTACTTCCCTTTGACCCTTACCATTGGACAGTTTCCAATCCCCCTAAACCCTATAAAAACCCCTACTTTTGCCCAATTAGTCAGAAGAGATGTCCCTTTGCAGATAGCTGTCACGAAGATCCGAATAAAAGCTACATCTGCAGAACATCATACGTCTTTCTCCTCTCTCTTCCATCGTCTGCTGCCTGCGAGGGCCTAGCAAGCAAAGGAGCTAGAAATCACTGAGCTGATTAATCACTTAGCAAGCTGATACTCACTTAGAGCTGAAATCACTATTGCTTGCTAGGCTTACCTGTGCTGGGAGCTGCTTTTGGGTCTCGGACAGACAGTGCTATAAGCATGGGGCTAGCCATGCACCCGTGTAGCAGCTGGGGAATCACCCCTGGCCCGCAGAGCAAACCGCGGCAAAACTGTACTGCAAGATTACTTCTCAGATTAATTACCACTCAGAAGTAACATTAATTATAGAAGATAAGCATTTAACATACTGAAGAGCAAAAGTTTACTTCTGCTTTTTTTACTTTAACAAAATTTTAAAATAGAAGGAAAATGAGGATATGTAGATATTCTAGCAAGGACCCGCATTAGCCATCTAACTAGTACTGCCAAGTCTCTTCAGAAGACTGAATCAAGACAGACTGGGCATCTTGCTCAGCACACTGCGAAGCCAGCTTCTGTTGTTTATTCAGAGACTATTCAGTAATATCTGTCATCCCTTTAATGTATGTATTCATGCTATAACTGTGACAATCACCAGTGAAACGTCAATAAGAGAAATTAGATATTGGTGACTAGCAAGTTAAATACTGACACAAAGTACAAAAGGAATATTGTTAATTTACCATGTGTCTTATATCTCCAATAAAAGAGAAAATAAGGAAAAATAAGTAATTTTTAGGAGCAAAGGAGACAAATAGTGTGCAATACAAAATTTTAATAATGCTAAAACTGAAAGTTGAAAGGTGTTTGCTTGAGCCCTGTGCAGCACAGTATGTTGTTGTTGGCTAGGTATATACGAAAAGATTGGCCTCACTGAAAATAGACAGAGGATGTACTTTGGTAACTGACCATATTGATTTTTAATTGGTAAAAATTTTTATAAACTCTTTCCCCAGAAAAACTGAGCACTTTGCATCTTAAACTTAACATCTCTTAAACATATCTTTCACATTATTCTACAATAAGATAAATACCTTTTTTTGAGTTATTAAAATAATTTCCTTTATAAAGGAAATTGATATGTTTAGAATGGATGAAGCACTCTCCCATAAAAATGGAGGCCTAACGGAAAAATGCATGGATTATATTAAGCATGAAACTTTCTCTTGCTCAGAGCAAATGTCTATGCAAATGGTATAATGCCTACATAAAATATACAATTAGCAAGATATAGATGTTTCCTTTTTCAGTTCCCTGCTGTAGTTTCAGAGGGAATGAATGGTCTTTTTCCACCAGTAATTCCTTTCCTGGAGAATTTGAAATCTGCTCAATCTTCGGGATGCCTTGTTGTTAGCGGACATTGCTTTCAAATCATTGCATTTTCAAACAGGCTGTGCACTGAAAATGGAAAGTATGGAAACTGGAAATTGACATGCTTTACAGAAGCCTGAGACAGAATGTTTCTCCATTTAGCAGCTCAGGCAGAACATGTAATTATTTTCACAACTTCCAGGAACATTGGTTTATTGTTAAAATTGCTGTAGCTCTGTCCATGTGCAGTGATCTTTAGTTCTGTCCTTCAGAACTAGCTTAGTGAATATCTTAGATTTACTTTGAAATTTCATAAAAGATTACTGAACAATTCTATCCATGTAGAAAACAATTTCTTTCCAGCCAAATTTGACATAAAGTTTTCTAGTTTCATGCCTCCCTATACTTTACAGGTTATTTTCAAAGAGGGTGTTACTGCAAGAGTCAGGAAGTTTGGTTGCTGCCCTCACAAAGCTGTTTTAATTAATCCAATTGTTTAGATATATACCATCTTTCATAAAAGTTCATATAGAGTGATGATATAGATGAATACAATCTGTGGGCAATAGTACTTCTGCTGGAGAATCCAAAGTTAATCACAATTTCTAGAAGAAGACTTGTTTTGCCAATGAAATTTTGAAATTACTAGATTTTGTATTAATAGCTACATGTTATCTTCATAAGTATTTACCTCTACTCTGTAATTACTCTGTGATGAAGGAAATTTTTGTCTAAACCTTATAGACAGAAAACTGAGGCAAATGGAAGACTAAGGTCAAAAAGAGAAACACCCTTAGTCATTGTCAGCATTGCAATGCTATCATGACAATACAAAGTTCTAATTTTGATTCCTTTCTTTCAGAAAATATCTTTCTGGAATAGCTAAGTCAATCATGAGGCACAAAGATGATGAATTCAGAGAAGTAGAAATAGCTTCTGGTAGATAAAGGACACAAAATCACCTCAGAAGTTAAAAAGGACAAAACCAAACCATAGATATCTATAATTCCTGTGCCATTGATATTAAATTTCCTTTATGGGGGTCCTTACAAAGATACCTAGAAGTACATACTTCTGCACATATTTCGTGACCATTTTATGTCACGATTTTTTAAAATATTTTAGCTTAACTTATTGTTTTCTCTCAGAAAATGAAGGGCTTAACAAACGTAGCATCCTACTGTATTTAATATATTCAATGTAGTATCACATAGAAACTTTCAAGTAAAGTGCTGAGGTGTCATTAGGTTAGATAGAGTGTAATGTGAATTGAGAGTTGGCAAGACTGTGAGGATCAAAGGTCTATGAGCAGTGGCACAGTCCAGCTGGAGGCCAGTTACAATGGGCTTCTGTCACAGAACTGATCTGGGATCAGTATTATTTCACTACTATTTAATTATTTGTTTCATTGTCTTAATTAAAACCTAGATGGTTGGATAAACTTCAACCTCAGCAAATCCGTGGATGATACCTAGTCTGGAAAAGTGGTCAATACACTGGAAGACAGAGCTAATATGCAGAAGGGCACAGAATGACTGGAGAAGCAAGCAGAAGGAACTGCATGAAAATCACCTAAAGCAAAAGCAAGCAAAGCCCAGCCCCTGGGAAAGACAAAGTCCTGCAGCAGAACAGGCCGGGCTGATAGGGTGGGAACAGTTCTGCAGAACTAGCTCTAAGGACAGCAGGTTGGCAGGGATGTGGCCTTCTGTCTGGGGCTGCACAAGCAGGGCTGGAGTCAGCCAGTCTGGGAAGGGATCTTGCCCTGGCTGGATCTCTCCTGCATGACACAGACATTGACATAATGGTGTGTGTCCCTCAGAGGCCCCTGAAGCAATCAGGACTGGAGCACTGGACATTCACGGAGAGGACTGCAAGATCTGGATGTGTTCAGCCTTTAGGAAAACAAAGGGTGAGAGGAAGTGTTGCTATCCTCAGGTATCGAATGTGAAAGTATGGAGAAGATAACCTCTGTTTCCACAGGTATGACACAGATGAACAGCAGAATGGGGACTGCAGGACCAGTGTTTTGCCACTGGGAATGTCAGGTTCATGACCACCTGGAGAGCTTGAATGTACCTGAATGTTTGTGAGACCCATTGAGATACATCCCAGAATCATGTGGGAATTGGCTGATTTAGTTGCCAAGCCATTCTCCATGATATTGGAAAAGTCATGGCAGTCCGGTGAAAACCCAGATGACTGGAAAAATAAAGAAGGTCTTTAAAAAGGGTAGAAGGGAGAACCCTGGGAACTACTGACCTGTCAGCCTGCCCTCTGTGCCTGGCAAGATCATGGAACAGATACTCCTAGAAGCTATGCTAAGGTTCGTGGAGGACAGGGACGTCATTTGAGAACTATGGATGTCATTTATTTGAACTTCTGTAAAGCCTTTGAAATGGTCCCCCTCAATCCTTCTCTCTTAAATTGAAGAGACATGCATTTGATGGGTAGACTGTTCAGTGGATGAGAAATCATTTGGAAAGTGACATCCAGAAGGTAGTGGTCAATGGCTCACTCTCTAAATGGAGATCAGTACCAGGTGGTGTCTCACAGGGGTCTGCATTGAGAGAAATCCTTTTCAACATATTAGTTAAAGACACAGAAAATGGGTTTAATGCATCCTCAGCAAATTTGCAGATGACGCCAAGGTGGGTTGTTTGGTGTTACATTTTATTTAAATGGTATGCTCTGTCTCACCCCTTGAAAAGGTACAGTATATCCCAAGCCTCTGACCCTCCCCTGCAGTATCATGTATCTGTAACCCCACTGGCCCAGTCTTANGACACATCTGAAAATGGGATGCCATTCAAAGGGACCTGGACAAGCTTTAGAAGTCAGACCATGAGAATCTCAGGAAATCTACGAAAACCAAGTGCATGGTCCTGCACCTGGTTTGGGGCAACCCATGGTTTTGATAAAGACTGGGAGATTAACAGATTGAGAACAGTGCTGATTGGAAGGTCAGGAGGGTGCTGGTGGATGAGAGGCTGGACATGACCCAGCCATGGGCATTCACAGCCCAGAAAGGCAAACATGTCCTGGGCTGCATCCAAAGAAGTGTGGGCAGCAGGGAGATGGAGGTGGGACCCTGCCCCTCTGCTCTGCTCTGCTCTGCTCTGGTGAGACCCCACCTGCAGGGCTGCATCAGCTCTGGGGTCCCAGCACATGGAGAAAGTCCAGAGGAGGGCCACCAAATATGATTAGAAGGATGGAGCTCCTCTCATAGAAAAATAGGCAAAAAGAAATGTGATTGTTCATCCTGGAAAAGAGAAGGCTTCAAGGTGACCTAATTATGTCTTCTGGTATTTGGAGTGAGCCTACAAGAAAGATGGAGATAAACTTTAGAAGGACATGTAATGACAGGAGAAGGGGAATTGGTTTTAAACTGAAAGAGAGTAGTTTTAGATTAGATATTAAGCCGAAATGCTTTACTGTGGGTGTGGGGAGGCATTGGAGCAGATTGCCCAGATGAATTGTGGACTCAGTTTCTGGAGGTGTTCAAGGCCGGTTCAATGAGGCTGTGGTCTAGTAAAAGGTTTACTTAACTATGGCAGGAGTGTTGGAACTGGATGATTATTTAGGCCCTTCCCAACTCAACCCATTCCATGATTCTTTGATTCTATGGACACAGAGCTGTACAGTGAAACAGAGAGAGACATACAAAAGTGAGGTTTTCACCTAGGTATAAAAATAAATTATTTGCACATTATGGGTACTCAGAAGAGGTTAGTCATAAAGGCTTTGCAACAGCCATCTTTGATTTTATGCAAAAATGGGGAAAAAGTTCTTAAGAAATTGATCGAGTTGTGCTCTCTTTGAGTACGAGACCACCAGAAATAATTTCTGATGTATATTTTTCCATTATTCCATATTACAGAAAAGTAATCTCCAGTGTGGTTATTGTTATTTTATGTGGCTTGTTTGCAACATGTTGCACTGTCTGGAATTGCATCTACATCTGAGAACCACATGAAAATTTTGTATTTTCAAATAAGAGGTCTCCAAGGTCTACAGTTTTCTTTATTCTCTTTCAAAAGCTTCTTGCACTGTACACACATACATCTGGGACTAAAGCCATTGATTATACAGTGATGATACAAATCCACAAATAAGGGAAGAAATCCTTTTGGAGAAGATGTTTGTCTAGGTTTTTTTCATATTTTAAGTGTTATGGGGTTTATTCTATGACATACTTTCTCAGGCGCTCCTGCCTGATTGTTGTAAACTCAATGAGACCCTAAATACCCAAGATGTTTTCTAATAATGTGAATGCATAATGAAATAGTAATATTACTGCCTTTTTAAATAGAGTAAAATGCATTTATATTTCAAGAGACAAGACAAGAACTATGTACCATGCTGCAAGTTTCATATTTTAGGTATCTCATCACGACACTACGTTTATAAATTATTAAGTAATATAATCACATGATTTTCTTGTTACCAAAACTGGAAACTAATGTAAAAAACAATGAAACCACAGATAAACTTTCAAGCTGGAGAGAATTATTTCCATTTTGTAAGGCATGTGGTCTCACAAATGCCATCTATACTAAGAAGTCAAAATCACTGTATAACACAAAATGAATTCCCCAAGTTATAATTAAACACTGCACTCATTGGTGATTTCTGTATTGACAGCTCAACTGAAATAGGACCACATAGACTCTTGATTCCTGTGATTACCTTTGGATACCCCTTTGCAACATAATTTTAGAATACTGCCAGCCATTAATCAAACCACATGATGTCAAGGAGCTTTTAAGTATCATAAAACAGATGGACTTGAAAATGTCAGTATTTGGTGGGATATAGGGATATGAGACCTTAAATTATCAAAAGATATTAGGTTGACAAGATGAATGAAAGACAAATGGATACATGTATGTGTGAGAAGACTAAAACCTCTGTCTATCCCACTGCATACAAGTTAATTTATGTATTATATTAACTCTTCACTTTTTTTTTTTTTTT
>VZRH01007882.1:137620-159021 GCA_013397555.1 Urocynchramus pylzowi
TTTATTTACATTTTTTCTTTTTTTTTTTTTTTTTTTTTTTTGCTTCCACTAAGTTTGTTTTGGGGGAAGTGTTCAACACTATTAATCTATGCATACTGTGACCAATCAAATGTAAGATATCATTGAAAGAAACACTGACAAGGTAATTAATGGTTTAGCTCACTCTGTGAGTTTTCAGTAATAAATAATAAGTAAAACATTACTGCTCTTTCAGGGGACACAAACAGTGACAGTTGCATTTTGCTGCTGCAAGACTGGGCTATTTGCTCTCTCTCTCTTTCTCTCTCTGGAAGTAGCTTAATGAAATGAAAACAACAATGGTGTGACTGTTGTCTGATATATTGAAATGTGATACAGAAAAGTTTGCTTCTGGGTATTTCACTACTTATTTGGTTGAATAAAAGATGCATGATGTCAAACACGAGACCTAAATCACCTTGTGTTCGGGTGTCTTCTCTCCTTACTGATCAGCAGCCTATGAGATAGGAAAAAATCTTTGAGAGATATCTGCTGAAAATTATTTGTGGCAGAAGACTGGTTTTCCCTGGTGGTTTTGCACAACAGTTTAGTAATGTTTTCAAGCACTTCCCTTTCCTTATGCAGAGCTTCCTTCAAAGCTCTGGCATAGCATTGTTCTTACTTTACAGCAAAGGACAAACCTCTAGTGATTTGAAGCTGCTGACATCTTCTTTTAGCAGCCCTGTGATGGTGATTATTTTGCATCACAAAGACAGTCCATATTCATTATAATTTATACTAAAGTCTGCATCATTGTCTGTGGATTTATGGAATTTAAAAATTCAAACTGCATATAGGAAAAGCATTTCATGGACTTAATATACTATAGCTATGAAGGGAAAAAGCTTAGCAGTTTTAAGCAACTGGATATTTTTTACCCATTTTATAGAAAACCAATAGAATTGACTGCCTAGGGGAGGTGAAAAGATTAGAGGACAGAGAAAAAGAAACCTATCAAAGATACATTTTCAGAATCAGAACTCACACAGTATTTTTCATAGTATTTCTACCCCAAAAGCATAATAAAATTTAAAAATATTTTCTGTATTTCTAAATTTTAATTGATTTGTATTTGTAGTCTCTGCCTCCATCAACTGTAAAAAATACTTTATATCAAAATAAAATAAAAATGTTCCGATCACCTGAAGATGGCATCAGTGGCTGGTGGTCTGAAAAAATCATCTTCCTACATAAACTTTAAACAGTTTTAAATTGGTCCCTCAAGCTAGTCTTTGTTTGGTCTACAAGGTACCAACTCAAACATCTGACATAAACAGAGCATTCAAAGAAAAAGAAAAAACATGAGAAGATTGGAGATTACTCTGTTGGGCTGAGATATTTTTAACTACCAATCTACTGGTTGTTGAATCTGGGAGAGGAATAGGTTGTTCATCTCCTTATAATGTGAACAGACTGCAGTACCAACTAGTGTAAATAAAGCTATGATCTCTATTATAAAATTTGATATAGTGTTATTGAATTGAGGAGGTCATTTCCATGGTGTTTTTCCAAAAATAAATGTAAGGCTGACAGATGTCATCAAAATATTTACAACAAATTACTGATTATTATCAAGCTATTGAAGCTACATGTCAGTATAGAATTTGCTAAAGGTAAATAAAGCAGCACTTTATTCCAATACCATGATTGCCTAATTTTTCTCTGAAATTAATCAAAAGTAAGCTTCTGGTAAATACTATAAATAGAAATTACAGCTATATCTTATCTGAAATGCCTATTTTAAATTCTCCAAATTTCTAATGCAAAACACTTCACCCTGTCTGACAGCATAGTATAAAATTCTAGATATCCTATGCTTTTATAACAAATGCTTAGAGATCATCTGCTCATCTATAATTTTCTCCATTTTGCTTTCTTCCCGTACTTTTCTGCATCTCAGGTGCCTATACTAATCAAGAAACGAGAAAGCAAAACATGAGAATTTTGAAACAAGGAATAAAAAGAAAATATATAACTTTACATGTTTCTAAGAAAGTTTATCACAGCTGTAACACAGCAAACATGGCTGCAGTAGTCTGAAAGTTAGCTGGGCAAATGACGATAAATCAAACATGTTTTGATCTGGCCAAACTCTCCATTTGGTTTAATATTTTGAAACAAACAAAATATTGTTATCACTCCTTGATCTGAGGAATTCCTTAGGCTTGTGCATATTCTGTTTCTAATAAAACAATATGCTGAAGGTGGAATATGTATGTCTCTAGATAAGGAGGAAAACAATGAAGTGTGAATAAAGACTTCCTGCTCCACCCAAGAAACAAGCGTCATACACTTCACTACTGGCTCTAACTATATCTTATAAAGCATGAAGTTTAGAAGTCCTTTTTTTGGCAGATTCATGAAGCCATGATTCTATGTGTTGTAATTCTTCACTCTTTCTTTCTGATTCTGGTTATTTTTGGTGGTGGTTTTCTGATAGACCTATCACAGAATCACAGAGTGACTGATACTGACCAGCACACCTTCACATTGTCTAGGCACATCCAGGAAAGTTTCAGTGTCTCCCTGGACTGGAATACTACAGAATCTTGAGGAAACATGTTCTACTGTTTGATTACCCTCACAATGAAATCCCTTTCCCTTCCTTTTAGAATTATTTTCACATATCTCAGTTTGTGTCATCTGCCTCTTGTCTTGTCTCTGGACACCACAGAGGAGTTTGGTTCTTTCTTCTTAATGCAGTCCCCTAAATATATATACTCCAGAAGAGCCTCCTGAGCCTTCCCTCCAGGATGTACACTCAAAGCTCTCCCAGCCTCTCTGCCTTGTGACAGATGTTCCAGTCACTTCATCATCTTCATGGTTCCTCAGAGGACTCTCTCCAGTATGAAAGAATGCTAGAATAGTTTGAGGTGGAAAGGACCTTTTAAAGATCATCCAGCAGTGATCAGGAACATCTTTGACTCAACCAGGTTGCTCAAAAGTCAACCTGATCTTGAATGTTTCTAGGGGTGGGGCATGTACCACATCTCTGGGCAACCATTGCCAGTGCTTTACCATCCTCATCGTGAATACTTTTTTATTATATTTAATTTAAATCAAAATTGCATTTTATCCTGTCACTACAGGACCTTCTTAAGAGTTCCTTTCCAGCTTTCTTTTAGGTCCCCTTTAAATTCTGGGAGGCTGTTGTAAGGTCACCCTGGAATCATCTGTTCTCCATGCTGAAAAACCTTAGCTCAGTCCATCTTCTGTAAGAGGTGCTCCAGCCTTCAGATTATCTTTGTGGCCCTCCTCTGGACTTGCTCCACCTGGTCCATGTCTTATACTGGAGATGCAGGACACAACGTTTCAAGTGGGATCTTGTGATAGTGGAGAAGGAGACAATCACCTCCCTCAACCTGCTGGCCAGGCTTTTTTTGATGCATGAGATTGGCTTTCTGGCCTGGAAGCATACATTGCCTGGCTCATATCCAGCCTCTCATCCACCAGCACCTCCAAGTCCTTCCTGGCAGGACTGCTCATAATCTATTCATCCTCCAGACAGTGTTTGCACTTGGAGTTGCCTCAGCCCAGGTTCAGGACCTTGCCCTTGGTCATGTAGAACCTCGTGATGCTGCCATGTGCCCACCACTTGTCATATGTCTCTTGTCCCTCAGGTGTGTCAAATGCACCACTCAGCTTGGTACCATCTTTGAATTTGCTGAGAGTTTCACTGGATCTCTCTATGTCATTGATGAAGACATTAAAACTACTGGTCTTGAACCCCAGAGGGACACCCCTTTTCACTGATGTCCATCTGGATATTGAGCCATTGACCACTAGCCTCCAGGTATCACTTTCCAATTTCTCATCCACTGAACAGTCTACCCATCAAATGCATGTCTCTTCAATTTGAGAGAGAAGGATTGAGGGGGACCATTTCAAAGGCTTTACAGAAGTTCAAATAAATGACATCCATAGTTCTCAAATGACATCCCTGTCCTCCATGAACCTTAGCATAGCTTCTAGGAGTATCTGTTCCATGATCTTGCCAGGCACAGAGGGCAGGCTGACAGGTCAGTAGTTCCCAGGGTTCTCCCTTCTACCCTTTTTAAAGACCAGTGAATGTCTTATTTTTCCAGTCATCTGGGTTTTCACTGGACTGCCATGACTTTTCCAATATCACAGAGACTGGCTTGGCAACTAAATCAGCCAATTCTCACATGATTCTAGGATGCATCTCATCAGGTTTTATAGAGTTGTATATTTTCAGTTTCCTCAACTGGCTGTGAAACTGATCTTGTCCTACAGTGGGAGGACCTTTGCTCCACCAGTCCCTATTCTGAGGTCCATTCACTCTAGAGGTGTGGGGAAAAAAGCTGCAATTGTAGAATAAAGCAAGAAATTTGCTGAGTACCTCAGCCTGCTCCTTGACTGTTTTTACCAGTTTACTTGCCTTGCTCTTAAGGGAGATCACTTTCTTTAATCTTCTTTTTCTGGCTAACACACATACTGTTCTTTGCATCCCTTACCAAGTTCAGCTCCAGCTTCACCTTGACATTTCTCACCCTATACATACACAACAGGACTGCATCCCTATACTCTTGTCAGTTTACCTGTCCCTACTTCCACTGCCTGTGCCTTCACTCTTTCCCTTTAGTTTGACCAGTAGGTATATCCATGTCCCTCTGGTGCGAGGCAGCCAGCACTGAACATTGCACCCAGACACGCCTCATTTGAGTTGACTACTGGGAAGGACTGCCTCTTTTGATCTGCTTGCAGTGGTCTTCCTAATCTGTCAGGGTGGTGCTGTCCCTCTTTGCTGCCAGGGTAGATTGCTGACTCAGGTTAACTTACAGGTCCCCAAGACCAAAGGGTTTTTCTCTGCACAGCTGTGCACAATTTTACAGGCCACCAGGATGGGCTTATTCCTCCTCAGCTGCAAGGCGTGTCCCTTTATTTTGTTGAGTTTAGTGAGATTGCTGTCTACCCATGTTCCCAGCGTTTCCAGATTTCTCTGAGAGGCAATGCATGCATTTGGTATATCATCTGCTCCTTCCAGTTTCATTCATTCCAAAAGAGATAGTAATCTCTTTCTAATAATCAGTGACTTCATCTCAGTGACTGTTGTTCTGCTTCTTACAAAAGCTTGTGGCACTGCATATTTCAGGTTCTACCTAAAGATGTGAGCTTGTGTTTTCACTTATGGCTATTATAGTTTCATCTGTCTCATTATACAAAGGCATTAAATGGCTTCTGCTAATTTACACTGAGAGAAGGACAGCTGTTATGCTACCAGCTCTGATGAAATGGAATCCAACTCATTCCAAATCACAACCCGCTATTTTACTGCAGCATTTTAAAATTCACTTGTATCTTCTGCACAAGTCTGTCAAGAATGACACTAAAAATCTTGGCTTTAAATTTGCTTGCACTGAAATTAACAGGCATCTTACCATTAATTCCACTGGAACAACTAAGCCAATGGTAAGGGTTTAGGAAAAATCCTGCCATATGCGACTTTTAAATATTCATAACTGAGATAAGTAGAGAGATATTTTCTCTTCAAGACTGTGTTAATGGAGTTTTTTTGGGGTGAAGGCTTAATTTGCCCCAATATTCTGTATTAAAACAGAAATCTTTTCACCATTCTAGGATTTCTCAGAATATGAACATTTGTTTTGCTTTTTAAAAAAACATTTAAAAATAGAAAAAAAAACTTTGAATGTTTTTTGTAAAGAACGAGCAAAAAGTCTCAGACCAGGAGTTTTTAGATAAAATGATATGGAATTTGAGCATGAAAGTGCATTTTCCACTTCTATACAAAACATATGATTGTACATATTGGGAACACATTCAAGATACAAGGAATTGCTATTTCCTTCTCTATCCCAGATTTTTAGAGGAAATCTGATCATCTATCACGTCTTAAGAATACCATTAACCATACCCAGTTCTACATAGAGACTTAAAAAAAATTATTTTGTAGTATAATCCTAATAAATAAAAAGCAAAATTTTAAATAATAAACTATAAGCAGTGTTTTTCAAATTTTTATGTTTTATTCAGTGTTACTTTTACACTTAAAGCAAGAACTACAAATTAAATTTTTAAAACTTTTTGCTTAAAAGCATTTGTTATAAGAATATATTTGCTTTCAACATATGAACACCAGAGTAATTTTTCAGTATCTGAATACCTCAGCTTATATTTTGGCAATATTATCTGATCAATTTGTTGACAGGAAACCAAAGTACGATTTTCAGCCCTATTATTTTCCTATGTCTTGGGGGTCTGCCTTATTTTCCTTGAGGAATAGGAGGAGCAGCAAACACACATCTTATTTAACAAGTAATTCACTAGCATTTGAAAAAACCCAACAAAGCCATATTTAATGAATTATAAATATAATGGAATTTTACTTTATGGAGTATGAAATAAATACTCTGGGGATGGAGACATGTACTTTGCTTTCTCAAATTTGGATTTGTAGATTTTTTAAAATTCTTTGTTAGGAGAAAAACAGCAGAGAATGTATTCCATTAGGTCAATCCTTACTGTTTGTTATTTTATTGCATTGAGTTGTGACAGTTTTACCTGTCTTTGAATGTCATTACAGGTTAATCAATGTCTTTATTTTGAAATGAGAAAGTAACTACATTCTTCTTTTCCAGCATCTAACAAAACCTTCCAAGTAAACATCACCCTTTGCTGATTTCCTCTTATAATTCTGAGGAACATGCATTTTCCTAGAACCTAAGGTAAAATACTCTTTACTAATAAAATAAGAAATTTCTGACAGTGAGAAGACTTGGTTCCATATGCTCCATTTTAGGACTGGTGCCTGGAGTCATTATTTACTTATATATTTCTTAACAGCCAGCTGAAATAAAACCCCATTTTGTTTCTTATAGCCATTAGTTCAAACTGGTGCAATCTGTTTATAGAAAGTATTGTCAGTTTCTCCCACGTATCAAAGGGGCAGAAAACAGCTGCACTCCACCCTTAGTGACTTTAAAGCAATGTTTATCTTCAGTTTTCAAGTTTTGAAGAGAAAATCACAACGTCAAACTCATATTTATACGATATTACAGAATTATTCAATATTCTTGCTTTCTTCATTCCTTGCCTCTGCTTATCTCAGTGTTTTAGTTTTGCTGCCACTTGAAAGCATGCGATTGACTGATATAAGGCATGAAAGAATGTGACAAAGAAAGTCGTCAAGCGCCTTTATATCAGCATCTTTTCCAGATGACGTGCTAAAAAAGGTTCTGCATCAGGAATAGTGTCTTGAAGAGAATATATATAACCTATATTTACACTTTTACTTCCATTTTGAGAAGTTCTTCATTTTGTAGAAGTGACATCTAGTTTTAAGTTGTCTTATTTCCTTTCAATTTCCTTACTTTCCATGCCTCTTCTTTTCACACTTCTGAAATTAGAAAGATGAACAAATATATATTTGTTGGTTTTGGTTGATAAAGATACAAAGTTTGGATATATAGGGAGTGATAATTTAGCTGCTTTTGTGCAAACTGGAAAACAGTAATTTCTTTTTTCAGAATTCAATAAACACCTCAGACTCTTTTAAATGCAGACCCAATTTTTTCTCTTTTATAATTCTATGCTATGTTGATTGTCGTTTAAACTAAAGCTTTTGCAAAACAACAAAAATCTATGTTTTAAACTCTAGATATAAAGAAAAATATTTCAATGAAAAAATTAGCAGATTGCATGAATTTGACAATGATCTTTTGTTTTACGACTAAGTAACAACAAAGCAGATATATTTTAGTTACCAGCAGAATAAACACAGCCTGTGCCAAAAGTTAGTGTTAACAAAGGACTGCATTGTAGATTGTACTGTATGAACAGTAAGAACCACCACTACCAGAGATGCTCAAAGTGTCATATAGAATGCAAAGATTCACCTTGGATTCAGACAAGAAGGGAGATAAACAGTAGATGGCAGACATTTTTTGGCTTTACTGCCAAGTGACATGTACCTGCCACACAAAGTACCCACCACAGCTAGCTAACCAGTGGTAGGCTTTCTTCTTTCATGTAAATTTCATTGCATTCAAAATTTCTTAAGTGATTGGCTATCAGATGGCAGGCCACACAAAACAATTACTCAGGACTACTTAAATATGTCCTGTTACTTGGGTGAACTTTCCTTTTCAAATATTGCAAAATCTTGCCTCATGAATTGCATATGAAATTATGAGCTCCATTTCTAGCTTACCAACTTGTCAATGTGGTTTTGTATGTATGACCTTTTACTTTTACACTGTTCCCTTGCTTTTAAACTTCCACTGAGGATTAGGTTTCAGCAGCTGGCAGAGTCAATCTAATATGTCTGCAGAGGGTGGTTTTCTTACACTGTATGTGGCTTGGTAATTCAAGTGTTTTCTCTGTCTTGACTCTACTACTATGTTAGCCAACATAGCTCACTAATTTATCAGAATACTGTGTCAGAAAAGACAAAACTCTACTTCTTCTTTATTCTGCTGAACAGACTCGATAGTATATATGCAAATACTTTAATCAGAACAAGCAAGAGATGTCTGAGAATAGAGAAGATTATTAAAAGGCAAAATTAATACCTATCTCTCTTAACTGATATGAAAAAAGATTCATGTACCTGAACATAACTGACAAAACTGACTGAAAATCATGTGAGCAGAAAGCAGAATGCCTTACACATCCTACAGAAAGCATATTTTAGAGTAGAAAACCAGCACCACACAACTGAAGTGGGTAATACATAATCTGTCTCTGTGATTGGTGATTTTTATTTTTTCCTCCTTACTGCTTTCCACTAAAATCAGATTTTAAATGTAATAGTTTTATAATATCTAATTTCCAAAAAACAAATAGAGATTAGATACTTGAACTGCAAGTGTATATTTTGCCAACCAATCAGGATTGGAAAGAAAATCATACTCAAGATTTATCTACGATTATCAACACCAATAGAATTTCACACTTTGATCTGGAAAAGTTTAGAACATATTAAAAAGTGTTCAATACTGGTCATAAAAATGGAATAATTCTTATGAAGTGTTCCACAGAAGAAAGATAATTCTACTATTCTTTCCTACACCATGTGTTTCATTTTTTAGTATGGAAGTTTTGCAAAGGGACTATATATTCTCATTAGGTTAAAGAGAAGATATTGTAGTAATGACTGCCATTAATTTATTTCTGTTTAATAACATTGTCACTGCATTGTCACTAAAATGAGTTTATCACAAATATCAGTTAAATAAAATTTTTTCAGAGAAAAAGAAAATATGTTGTCTAGTTCTACACATCCTGTTTTAACACTCCTGTTGGATTTGGTGTGTTCTAATTTTATGAAGAGATGGTTATGGAAAAGGATGTGCTTTTCCCCAAAGCTAACACAAAGAACAACAACAAAAAAGACTATTAATATTTAAGTGATCAGCAACAAATTTTTGAGTCAGCTGAAAAACCATGAATACCACAGGCAGACCTTGAAAATTAGATTCCAAAAGGCATAACAACTATGTGAGGAAAAAATAGTGTGTCAGATCAAAACTACACAGTTTTCTCATTGCAACTGATAAGTTTTACTGAAATGTTTATGTTTCAAGAATTTTTTTTTCAGTAGTATTATTCTTCAGATATGTGCTGGTTTTACATCAAGACTACTACTTATCAAGGAATAGGCAGTAGTCTGGTGAATATGGATGGAATATTTGAAATTATGATTCTGAACCAGGGAATAAACTCCATTGTTCTACTGATACATTGTATATACAGGTATTGCACATTCCTCTAAAATGTTTTAAAATACTTTGTTTGGGTTTTTTTTTTTTTTTATTTTGAAATGAACCAAAAACTATTTTGAAACCTGAGAGTGTTTTATTGAGGGAAATGATATTTCATAACTTTTGCAGGGAAAAAAACCCATAAAAATGAAAATTAAAATGAAACTGAAAACGAAAACAAAAACAATGATGATGATGATGATAATAATAATAATAATTTTTAAAACAGCAGACTGCCAAAACCACCCCAAATCCTGATCCATTACAACAATCAGCAGCTAATTCTATGCCATAAAATTATTATTGCTGAAATGTAGAGACAACTGAAAGACAGAATCCTTTGAATAATTTACAGAAAACATACACCAGTACTCTGAAAAGCGCATTAAGCCAGTGAACAGAGAGATAGAGCAAGTAGAAAACCAAACATGGAAACATCAAAGGGTGACGAGATGCTAGAAGAACAGCAGTCAACTATGCTAAAGATGATGCACTCTCTAACCTGTAAGTAGGAGCAAGTAACCTCCTACCATTTACTTTGGTGCACTGCAATGGGCCAAATCAAGACTAGAATATCCAGATTGAGACTATGGAAAATAACTGAAATTATTTCCCAGTAATTCATTAATATGCATATATGTGTACAACATATTCTACATGTACAGTTTCAGGAACCTGTATTACTAAACAGTTAATCTCTGTAGGTGTTGCTCTCTTGTGGATGTAAATCAAAGCTAAGTCTCTTACTAGCTGCTATGACTCAGAACTTTCCAGGTTTTTTTCCATATCTGAATTTTATGAAGCACCTGTAGGTGAAGTATACTGATACATGTGCCAGAAGCAAGATTAAATAAACTAAAGGAATCTCACAGAGATTCATAAAGCACTCAGTTGTTTGGGGTTTTGTTGGGGTTTTTTGTTTGTTTGTTTTTGTGGGGTTTTCGTTGTTTCTGGTTTTGTTTGGTTTCTTTTGGGTTTCTTTGCTGTTGTTTTTAGTTTTGTTGGTTTTTGTTGCTGTTGTTGTTGTTGTTTCTGCTTTATACCCATTTGTAGGCTTATACGAACAAAAAAAAAAAAGGATAAAGAATTCCAACATTGAAATTACTAACTAATCTCATTGCATAGCTCCTAAAAATCTGGCAGGATTCCATCAGAAAAGGCCTGAACACCTGTGCCGTATGGGCACGGAGAGGCTGCTGTGGACCATATGCTGGGAAAATGGCCCAGGAAGGATTACCAGTCATTGGATAAGCAGCATGAGAAGCTATGCAAGAAGAATGTCTATCAACCACAGCCTCACACCCCAGAACTATCAGCGTTTGAGCTAACTGCTGAAATAACCTGGTATGTACAGCCTGGTAAGGAAGAAAGGCCTATCAAACCAAATGGTATCTGAATACGTATTTCATAGACTTTAATTGTGAAATTATATCAATGGAGTCAAAGTGATTTATAAATAGTGACTTTTAAACTAAAATCAACTGCATATGAGCTAAATAACCAATAATCTCCTTAAAAATTATGCAAAGTATAAAATATTGACATTATTACTCAGGGAGGACAGAAGGGGTGAAGATGAGGCTGTAAGAAAAAAAGTAAACGATTCTGATGCAAAGACTGCAAGCCCATATGCAGTTTTTGAAAATGTAAGCAGTCAGTTCTACGCAAATGCAACTGAAAAGGTAAGATCCCCTTCTTTCTTTTAAATACAGTATTCTTAGTCATGAGATATTCACAAGTATTCAGTACAGGATGCTGTAGAATTCCATTAAATAGAAAAGATAATTCATAAGAATTGTCGCATGGTAATAATTTAGAAGGAAAAGACATGCTCTAAGGAAAATACAGTAAAGATACAGAAATTCAATCAGGATTATTTAATTTTTTAATTAATTTTAATTTTTTTCCTATATATTTTAATTAGAAATTAAATTAATCCATTATTTTTATTTTGTAGTTCAGTAGCTGTATTGCTACCTGAGTAAACATACCAATTTCAGTGACCTTAAAACAAATAATTAGCACAGCACTAATGTAATGGCATTTTGTGTGTCAACTTGCTAAAAAACAGGTGCCTAATAGAGCCTTTCATGTTTGTTCCCTGGCAGAGCTTTCTCACACAAAAAACTCATACTTTTGAAGTCATTATTTAACTGTAACTTTTCCTCACTCTCCTTTGTAGCAATTTGTATGGCAATAAAATAGTTTTTATTGGTACCGAAAAAAGCCATGTCAGAAACAAAAAGATCATATGTCTGCTGACAAGCATTATAAACTAGTGCAAATAAACAAGCATTTTCAGTGATAAAAATCTTTCAGCAAACCAACAGGAAGGTTATAATTTCTTGCTCTTCTATATTTATATGCAGTTTTTTTATTGCCTTATGCTCTGGCAATTTGTTTGCCTCTCTTTAACCCCAAATATATCAATGCCTCACAGATGTGGTGGTAAAGAGACCTATTGAACTTTATTAACCAAATTTTCAGTTGCCACAAATAAGCTTGAGAAGAATTGGAGAAATTATGAACCTTGCAAGAACAAATTACATTAACAGGAGTGTCTTTTGACACCTTTCTATTATTAACCCACATTAAATGTACCTTTGTCTTAGACATTGCATTGGAAAAAATAGTTTCTTGTTTATTTTTCAAATATTATACTGTTCCCTTTCTTTCAACCTTTCATTCTCATTTTCATCACTGCCTGGTTTAAAAGCAAAAAAAAAGAATCAGAACATTAGTAGCTCGTGAGACAGGAAAATTAACCTTGCCTGTTGTACAAATGAATGGTTGGCTTGAGCATTTCTGCAGTTGTTCTTAGATGCTTAGATGTTCTTATGTTCTTATATTCAGAGAAATGTGAAGTTTTGGTAGCAGAAATGTCCTGTTTCTGAAGCCTAACCCAGAATAAAGCCTGTCTCCTGGCAGCCATTTAAAGCCTAACCCAGCCTAACCCAGAGTAAAGCCAGTCTCCTGACAGGCAGATATGTTGTGAGATCTGGATCCAGAAAAAGCAGTTGAATGGCCAGCTGCCACTGAAAGTTTAAGGAGAATTACACCTTTAAATCAGTCAGGGGTTGGAAACTTCAATATTCATTGAGTTTAGTGAACGTTGAATGAAACAGCTCTTTCCTTCAGAAACATTAATGAGGAAAACTCTCTTCATTTGATACAGAAATAATAATTTAATGCTCTGCCAATATGTGGATGATTACGGAGGGAACGGAAGCGTGTTTGCTTTCATTACGATCATGCCAAAGGCAAAGTGTCTAAAAACCCACTCACCTCATGTTATTAAGTAGCAGAAGGAAACTCATAAATCACTATTCATTTTGAATCACATAAAATAATCATGTCTAATTGGGACCTTATTATTTCATTATTCATCTTGTTTTCTTGGTAGCAGTCCAAAATATTAAGTCATAATATATAGTCTATCACAAAACACTCTGCTATCTGCTGGCACATATATTGGTTTCAAAGATTTCCTTCCTGTTTATCATTTGTATACTAGAGACTCTGTTATTTGAAAATAAATCACTAAAAAGGCACCTCTGCTGGGGACAATACTGTGTTCTGTGTCTGCAGTCAACATAAATGCCTTTATTTATAGCATTGGACTTTAGGATTGTTTGATATTGTAACAGTTTCCATTAAATTATTCTTAACAGTTTGGAATTCTGGACTGGTAATGCTTATTTTTGTATATCCTTTTTTTCCTAAAATTTTATAGTCAATTTTGTAGCCATTATTGTTAACATTTGAAATAAATGATTGCACCTGCTTCTTTATGAAAATTTATGCTGTCCTCCTTATTTGTCTCTGGTTTGGAGTGAGATGTAAGAGTTTGTTTTAAATCTCTTGACTCCTGGCATGGTTTCTGAAATTCTTCATCTGTATTACAGTTAGAAAGTCCATTTCTGAGAGGCACCATTCAGATCCTTCAAAAAATCTGACCTATGTGCTGTAACTCAAATGATCCTTTTGAATTCTATTCCTCAAGATCACTGAGATCTAGTTTCTGAAGAGAAATGTTTTCTTATAGTCACTGGTTACAAATTATTTTCCTCACACCACATTTTCTTGAGCAGCACAAATGAAAAAAATAGAGAAGATACAACAAAAGTGTTCAATAATATTCAGCCAAAAGGGATAATAAGTACCATTTCAGCATTCACAATGGAAACTGAAAATAATCCCCATTAAATACACTCAATAGGAATGCAGAAAGAAGTTTCAGAATTGATACAAAATTGGCAGAGCTTCCCTGAAGTCAGTGAAATTTTGCTGAATTACATCACCCAAGAACTTGCTTTCCTGGTGGAATAAAAAGTATTTTAAACTTAAAATAATAATGGATGGATTTTCTCAGAAAGGACAATGGCTTTTCTATAAAAATCTTCTATCTTTTTTCCTAATACATGTCAGCTGAATCAGTCATGTGAAATGTTCTAACTTGTAAAATGTTAAATAAGTTACTGAGGCAAAAATAGGATAGCTAGTTGTAGAGCAAAATGTAGTTGCTCAATGAAAAACCTAATGGATGGATTTCTCTACCTGAAACACCCTTGGTTAATATAATAAACATTGCAAAAAGAAAAGAAAGAAACTACCAAACTAATGTCACATAGAGAGGGCAAAAGTCAATTAATAAAAACACCAACAGAAATTCTCAGGTGAGGTATAAATTTCTTAGTGATGACAAAATTTGCTGCTGTATCTAGCAACAGCATGTTGTATTAAGTCATCAAATGCATCCAATTATATTTAAAGCAAAATTAGCTAAGTTGCTTTTAAACAAATTATAAAAATGAAACCATTATATATGCTTCAAATTCATCTTCAGGAAATGTCATGGAAAAAGATCACATACCATATTGAATGCTGTATCAAATATGTCTGCAGGCACATTTGATTGTTAAAATAATTGCCTGATCTTCCATGGTAACATGAATATGCTGTATCTAAATTTTTACCAAAAAAAAATTTTATATGCTTCTGGAACGAATTCTGTAGCTGTCCCTGACTTTCAGTAGTCAAAAACCTAGTACAAAAACAGGAACTTCTCCACAAATCTCCAACATTCTTGCCCACCAAGAATGTTCCTTGGTCCTTATCAGCCTTTGCATACTGCTTTAAAGTATTTCTGATATTTGTCACATGTCCAATGCAGCAATATTTTAAAGGGCATACTTACTACAACAAAGACTTTTCTGAGGCCACTGGAGCTTCAAGATGTTCTAGTGCTGACATTTTGTGTTGCACCAGTTCCAATATGGATTTTTGCTTGCTTCTCAATCCTTTCAGGATGTACTTGCTGTGATGTGCACATAACCACAGCCACAGACGCTTTGAAGTGTACCTCTTTCCATGTGGATGTACATCCTGCTTCACACTGGAGTTCCAGACTGCCCCGTACAGCAGCACACAAAAAGCAGTCAAAAGCCCTAGTCATCTGCCAATCCAGGCAACAACTTATTGAAGTGATCCCAGTCACAGCAGAGCAGGTAACAAGGACTACAGCAATCAGCAAAAGCAAAAAGTATCTGGGATTCAATGCAGTGTCAAGCAAGCAAGCGCCATGACAAGTACAAGATCCTTTCACTTACTAGCTAAGCAGTTATAAATTTGGGCTAGCACACTCCAATCAAAAATCTGTTATCTTTAACCCTTGAGCCCTGTTGGGTTCCTAAAATAGACTGCTGTGGTTTAAGCCACGTTGAGAGCTAAGCACCATGCAAATGCTCTCTTTACACCCCTTAGCAGTTGGGATAGAGAACTCAAAGATACAAGTGAGAAAGCTGATGGGTTGAGGTAAAACAGATTAATTGATAAAGTAAAAGCTGCAGAGCAAAGTAAGGAATTCTTTCACCACTTCTCATGGGCAGGCAGCTGTTCAGGCATCAGGAATGCAGTGCTCCAGCATGCGTTAATGGTGACTTGAGAAGACAAATGCCATCACTCCAAATGTGCCCTTCTCTCTTCTTCTTCCCTAGCTTTATTTACTGAGCTTGATGCCATATGGCATGGAATAACAGCCTTTGGGTCAGTCTGGTCAGCAGCCCTGTGTCTGTCCCCTCTCAATCTCCTGTGTGCCGCCAGCCTCCTCCTTGCAGGGAAGCATGAAAAACATGCTGTGTATGTTCTAGTTCAGCAGTAACTAAAACATGCTGTGTTTGAATTGTTCAGCAGTAACTAAAGCATGACTGTATTATCAACTCTACTTTCATCAAAAATCCAAAACACAAAACTAAGTCAGCTACTATAAAGAAAATTAGGCCTATCCCATCCAAAACTAGTACAAAAAAGAAAGAACAGTAGTGATAGGCAAGGTACAGCATATATTGACAATATATATTCCATGTAGACCAATTAAGTAGAATTTTTATTCAACAATCTTTCCCTACTTTGTTCTCCTTCATTCATCACTTTCTTCCTGATGCTGTGTTTATTTCCATTTTACGGTTACTGTTCAACATACTGTCCTTCCTGCCTCCCATTCATGCTCTGTAACCTTATCTTCTTTTTCCTTACTATTTCTTTTAGGTTCAAAATGCTGCTGAGAAAACTTCATGGGCTATCTTGTAGACCACTATGCATAATGGATGCCAGGGAAAGAAGGCTTCTCCTACTTTTCCTCCCTAAAACATATTTGATTTCAATTGAAATATCATATGGATGTCCTCATGTTGTCGAAGGATGTGCTTGTTGTGGCCTTGGATATGACTAAAGGTAATTGCTTTCTAAAACTCAAGTAAATAGAACCTCCTATTCTTTCATCTCAGTTTGAAGGTAATTGCCCTACTAATAAATCAAGAAAATCTTCAAAATTCCTGTAAAATTTTCTTGCAAAAATAATAAAGAATAAAGATGGTAGTGGTGTTTTGGTAAAAGAACTTATATTGTGACATCTTTAGTATTTCATACCTGACTAATTTAGGGTTTATTTGCCAAATATATATTTAATACCTTTGGATTGCACTAATGAATATAAAGTCTGAGGGCATGTGACCTTATTTTTAAGGTTAAATGAACTAGCTTGCTGGGACTTCTACACCTTCATTTCCATGTGAAAGGAATTAATGAGTCCTTTATCTCCTCTGACCTATCCTTTTGCTCATTGATGCTCATGGCTTTCAGTTTGCTTCATTCTCTTTTACTGTTTTATCATATATATGTTACTAACCTCTTTAGTAATAGATTACCCTTCTTCTATTTTATAGAAATTATTTTGTGCCTTAAGGTTTATTTTACTATTTAAACTCCTAAACTTTTTTTCCTCAATTGGGACCCATAAATACACTGAAGAATCTAACTAAATTCATGAAAAATAGCTCCCATAAAAGCTGGATTTCTTTATTTTTTCCCCATCAGATCAAGATGTTGCTTTGTTTTCAACTTTTGTACACACTCAAAAACATTTTCTGTGAAACTCTGAGAATTAAAGTAATTAAGGAAAATATCCAGCTGAATGAGAAACTATTGTGACCATTGTCAAATCTCAGTCTTCACAGTGGCAGTTGATCATGATACTGAAGAAGGGTGTGAAGACTGGAATACTTACATGTGGGATCAGGATTTTCTGGGGAAAAGTTTAGTGTGTAAGACATGTTTGCTAACTTGTCTCTCAGTTACAACCAAAAGAAAGTAGTGTGAAAAAAAGTGTTTCTGGCTGAGCTGGAGTTCATTTTCCCATAGCAGCCCTCTCCTGCTTTGCATTGGCAGCTGAAAGAATGCAGGCGATACACCAGTGTTTTGGCTACTGCTCAGCAGCACTGGCACATCATCAGCTCTGTCTTTCCAACAGTGCATCAGTAGGCAGGGATTTGGCAAGATCCTGGAAGGGGACACAACAAGGAGAGCTGACCAAATTGGCCAAAGAATATTTCATACTATATTATGTCTACTCAGCCATAAAAAAACCAAGAGAGAGGAGTGGGGACTTTGGGGAAAGGAATTGAGGGTTGCATCTGTTACTGACATTTGCCTTCCAGAGCAACCAATATGCATATGGGAAGTAGAAGGACAACACCAACAGAAGGGAAGTAGAGAATAAACATTTTGTTTTGCTTAACTTCTGCATGCAGCCTTTATTTTTGCTTTATTTAACTGACTTTATCTTGACTCATTGGCTTTTTACATTTTTTTTGATCCCTGCCTGTCCTGCTGAGTGGCTTAGTAGGCATATGCCAAGGAATGTCAGGAGATGTATGCATTAATTTATTAGCAAAAAATTTAGTGTGGTAAGCACTGCAAGCACTGTACAATACAATGTGATACTCTTTTCTATGCACTATCATAAATTTATTTTTCATTCCAGAATCTTTATTGTGGGTGATGAGGCAAGAGAAAAGAACTCAGTTTGTTTTTTAGAGGAAGGACAAGCATGTATCTCTGACAATTAAAAAAACCCCTGGCTTTAGCTTACAAATTAGTGAATTTGATAGGAATTAAGTGAAGGAAATAAACAGGGAAAGCAAGATATAATTTCAGAGGTGCTATTCTTCTCCCCTCCCTCTGTCTCTGCCATGCTTGAAGAGTAACAGAAGAAGTTCGAATGAGTGTCAATTTATCCTTTTCCCTCATGGCCATATGATCAAATCAAAGAGGGCTGGGCAAAAACATTAAGAAAGTGACATAATGGAAATTGAGTGACAAATACATATGCTGTTATATCCAAAGAAGAAATGAGAATGGATGCAATTAGAAAGAGTTGGAAAGATGCAGACCTCTTATTTAATAGTTGCTGATGGTTTAGAGGTTTTTAACTTTATTATTTAAACTAGAAATTAGAGCACTTAACCAGAGCAGATGATGTTTGTGAAGCAGTTAGGTATCCACCAAGTGGAGTGCAGTGTGACTGTTAGACAGGTTAGTCAGCACAGCTTCCACAAGAGATCTAGCTGTGACAACAAGTGGATGAATTAGACTGTACAGTCTTTGTTCCTTCTTCTGCACTGCTTCCAGTACTAGAGCTAGTGTGTATGACTACTTTGAATATGTGTATAATTTTACTTGAGCCTGAAATCGAGAGACCTTGAGAGCACACACACAGGGAATAATGGCAACTGTTCAATTCAAAACATAACCAAGAAAAGACAATCTTTACTTACTACACTTGCACAGCCCCTGGCAATCATTCAGTGCAATTAGGACAGCAGAGATATTAGAATAAAATAAATATTTTTCATAATAGTGACAACTTTCTTATAATCCTTTACACCGATTTGAATGTTTCACAATTTTATTATGAAAAACGTGAATTAAGAGCACAGCTCCTTAATATAGAAGCTTTTAGTTACACGTAACAGCTTAGATAACAGTTTGTGTGAAGGCATTCTTCCTCTTCTCCCCACTGAAAGCCTGAGATTCCACAGTCTTGCTGCTACCTAAATTAAGACAGGTGTTCTAAAAATACATTTCTAGGTCACATAGTCTTGCTGAGACCCTTGCTGTACAAATTCTTCAAGCTTAAAGTTCTGGAAGTGCAGAAGAAAGATGATGCAATTAAACTTGTTAGATGCCTAGGAAAGAGCTATAGAATTAAATATATGTAATGATTATCATATGGCAAGATAAAAATACCTCACTCATAACTTCTTGCTTACATACCTGTTTCAAAATACAAAAGTACAAAATTAAAGTTTAGGAAGCACACTGATTTGCAGAGATGATTTATTTTAGCAAGGGTCAACTTCTTAAGTGATATTTCATTGCTTTTTCATGCTGGGCTCTGGATATCATAAAAATAAATATTTGTGACAGATATGTTAAGGTAACTTATGCATGCACACTTAACCTTGTTTGTTTAAAGGTAAATATCAGAGATAATTTTGAATAACACCTAAAGCTAATCAAGTAAAACTATAGTAAATATTAGTAAAGGGCAGCCACTGTTAGATCACAGAATGACAAGGTAATGATAATAGTTTCTTCATGCTTTGGCCCATCCCTGTCCCACAGAGATAATAAAGATATTTTAAATTATTCTTCTGTTGTGATTTAAATCTATTCCTCTTTTGTGAGAGTGTTATGATTTCTAAAATATGAAATAATACAATAATGAAAATTCATGCAAAGTAGTATATGAGACCAAAAATCCTAGCATGGTTTCATTTCAGAGATGCCCTTCATATGTCTTTTAATTCTTCTATAAATACCAAATAAGTCATGAAGAATTTGAGAAAATTAGGCATCATCACCTAATGAAAGGAGCTGAGAACTCCAATTTCATTTAGAAAGTTGAGACCTTATAATGGAATAGTGGCATCATTCTAATGAATTCTGATATAACACTTGACATGGAGCACTGGAACTGTGAAAGATCTGGCTTGTCATTTGGAAAGCCAAGTAAGTAATTCAACACTTAATGACTTCTTAAAATTTATTTTTCCTAATCTGAAGCCAGTTTTAAAGAGGAAAGGTTATCATCTCTTTTTGGTTACTGATAATTTTTACATAGATCAAAATAAATTTTATTTACCAATCAAAAAGTTAATCATTATTTCCTGAAGTCATTACTTGCAAATATGTTTCAAGATTTATATTTCATCTGGATGACTTCTATACAAGGAACACATTATGAACAGTGCAGAATCCAATAAGAAAAACAAGTTTGTGTATCATGGCAATCAAAACTGGGACACTAGAAAGAAGGCCTTAGCCCTTTAATATTATTATTGCCCATATTTTACAAGATGAGTCTTAAAAAACAGCTCAGCAGCATTTTCACTAACCACACACACACACACACACATATTTGAAAAAAACAAGCAGTTGAAAATGCAAACAAATAAATAAAGTCAATACATTTCAGGTTTACTCTATGTACAGGCTTGACTTATACGTAGATTTAGGAAGAGTTTGTGAAACTTCATTATGAAAAAATAATATTTTATTTTTATTTCTTTTTCAATAAACATGACAACCTATCCCCTTTTAGAAAGCTTTTGTATTCCTGGAGTGGGACAGGAGAAGAGAAGTAGTTACAAATAAAAAAAAAAAATTTAAATGAATCAATCTGAAGTTTTATTTAAAAGTGAATTAATGGTAGCCACAATTTCTAGACCTGAGTGTTCTGTTTATCATAGCTTCACAGGTAAAATAGAGAACCATGGAGACAGGATTGTGCAACATACCAAATATTTTAATGTGCAATTATTTTTTACACTCTTGCATGTATTAGAAATTATCCACATCGTTATTTAACTCACGGTTACTTTTTTGAGTAACTGATTTAACACTGAAGTTAGGCTACCTTCTTATATGAATCAAATCTGAGTAGGGAGGCATTCTCATTGAAATGAATGCACAGTCATTCAAGATAAGAATGTGAAATGGCAAAAAAAATCATGCTTTATGGTATTACTGCACTGAGGGAGAAGAATGGGACTCTGAAAGTATTTTATCAGAAATTTGGCAAGATCTTACTGCTGGCAATGTATATACAAATCCTGCAGTGAGAGTGCAAATGTCTGAGATGGCAGAACTTAAAATGTATAAAAGTAAAACTGGACAGAGGAAGATGAAAGGGATACTAAATCAGATACTCTGAATTTTTAAGATTTTTTTTTTTCTCTTTTTGCCAGGAATCAGAAGATCTTTATAAAGACAAAAGCAACATCCCTCCAAAAAAAAAAAAAA
>VZRH01007882.1:159075-173129 GCA_013397555.1 Urocynchramus pylzowi
AAAGACTTTTAAAAAAACAAAAGAAACATCCCCCAAAAAAAAAAAAAAAAAAAAAAAAAAGAAAAGAAAAGCACATTTAGTAGATTTTAGTGAGATGGAGATGGATGAAATCAGTAGATGGTGAAAAAATGCACCAGGTGTTCAATTTGTGGGAAAAATATCTTATCCGGAGATGAGACTTTTGACCTCCTAATTCAATAAATTAAACTAATAGAAGACTAAAATCCTGGTGTGCATAAAGATTATCACCATCAAATAGTAACACTAAATGTATGACACTGAGGATTATTTCAATACTTAGTTGTTTATGAGGTGTTGAAATATCAGTAGTTAAACAGTTTAGGACTCATTTGTCATTACAACATACATTGAATGAAAAAGCATATGCAAGTGATTCTACGGTTGCTTCACAGAACTGGTGGGTTTTGGCTCTTCCAGCAAGAAATTGGATGACATCCTCTCTCAGGTCTGAAGATGAAACCCTTCTCTGGGAATAAAATGTACTGAAATTACACTTGCCCTCCTATTTTTGTCTCAGAGACTAAGAAATCTGACATCTTACTGCCGTTATTTGTGCAGCAGAAGTTGAATTGGATTTTTCCAAAACAAATGATTAATGTATAAGAGTTTGCAATTTAATACTAGGGGTTTTTTTCCTGCACAAGCATCTTGGATCCTGTTTTCAGCAACTGATTTACCATATAAATAGGCCAAACTTGGCAAAAGTCAAGAATATTTAATAGGATACAGATGGTACAGCAGAAAGCAATATCTAGAGATTTGGGTGACTTGAATGCTCTTTAGCCCTCTACCAGCTGCTTTGGCTCAAGTGTGAATGAAGACCTTTTAAGAATCAATAAGTGTATCTTATGTTGTGCCTAAGCATTGCCCACCCAACTAAGCTGACACCAAAAACAAAAGCAACCATATGGTTTTAAGTATATTAATGAACAGGGCACTACAGCTTGATACTCAAGTTTAAATATGTTAATTTAATACCATCGATTCCTTGCACATTGCTAATTTCCATCGGCCATCTAATACAAAGAAATGTAATTCTCTCCAGATTTCCAGTTTCAATGGTAACAGAAAATAAAACAGACAGCAATTGCCTGAGGCTAGAGGAAAATGGAAGAGACACTCAATTTCTTTCTTTACAAACCATAATAAAATCACAGTCAATAGATTTTAGTTATTGGAATCATAAAACAACACTAGCTGCAGTTAAGAATTAAGTCCTTTGGGGCTGTAAGTGCTCTATATGGTGTTTTCAGCTTGTAATAAATGATTACTAATTACAAGGCTCAGATTATATTGCAAGCATTTAAGTGCTGATGTCCCACTATAATAAAGCAGAGAACCTCGAGCAGTGTCCTCTTCTCTTTTTTATGCAGCAGCACACTGCATTTGATGAATTGATCTTCAAGTTCCTAATAAACGCTAAAACATAAGTGATGGAGTGGATTCCAATTGTAAATGGATTCCTGGGGCATTAGATGCTGGAGGCAATATCCTAAAAATACTCCATGCTTTCCTCTAGCATTGACTCGTTATTATGTTGAGAGGCTCTTGTGGTTGTGTATATCAAGAGCAGCATTATTGCCACAGTTCAAACTATATACAGCTGTGAAATCTTGGCAAAAATAAAAGAAAAAACTGGTAGACAAAAAAGATACTAATGTATCCCATCACAAAAGTACCAACAATCATGATCAAATAAACAAACAAATAAATAAAACTGGAACATGAGAAATTCTGTCTGAATTCTGGAAAGAGGACTGTGGAGGTGACTAAAATAGCAATACTCAGAGATGCACTAATTATAACCCCAAGCCGCCTGCTATCATTGGACCTGCTTCAAGCAGGGGCTGGGGCTGGTGACCCAGTTGTTGATCTGAAGATTCCTTCCTACCCACACTATGGCTGTGGTGAAATTTCACTTGCAAATTTCTATTACAGACAAAGGCCTAATAGCTTAGATTATGCACCAAAGACCATACTCTCCATCCGTGGATCCGTGTCTCCCCCATGTGCAGGGGGCACAGCACTCAGCTACAGCTATATATACAGATATATACAGCTATATATACAGATATCTCTGAGGTAAAAGACAAAAGGGAATAATCCTTTCAGCAAGCAAGGGGCTACTTTGTTTCCTGGGGGCATTGCTGCCTGTGTCCAACCTGGTGCCCTGCGGCACCAGATCCTTTATTGCAGAACTGCTTCTGACTGGTCAGCCCCACCCTGTCCAGCTGCAAGTCTTTATTCATCCCAGGTATCAGGCTTTGCATTCAGTTTTGGTGGACCTTGTGAGGTTCCTGACTATCCACTTCTCCAGCCTGTCCAGGATTCCCTGCAATCCTGCCTTCCTGCGTATTAACTCTTTCTATCAACATGAACTAATCACAGACCTTTACATCGACTCAGAAGTTAGTCATTCATGCTGTTATCAACTTGTCACATCCAGATCTCACCAATTTGGTTATAACATTCTAAAATACAAAATACACAGGATGCTTAGTACTTTTAACCTTGATTTAGACGCAGTCACCTCTTTTATGACAAAAAGAGAGAGAGTTTAAGCATCTTTACATATTTTAGAATGGATTCAAACAGAATAAATATATGGCAAAATTAATATAAAATATAATTTATGAAATAAAAAAATCATAAATAGATCCATACTTTTGAATTTAAGGTTTTTTTAGACATATAGTAAATTAAGTAAATTATAATTTTATATAAACCAGCTTCAAAGACTAAGTATTAAACTTTTTCAGAAAACGTGATTAAAAGCATACCATTACAATCACAAATTTAGAGTCTACAAATATTAGTTAAAAATGTCTGAGCAGTTAAGCAAAGAAAACTTTTGGTAGATAAGGCTGCAAGAGACATTTCTGCATTTTCTATTTTTTTTCTCACATCCAGCATGAGTGTCTTAGTTTATTCCCACTGCCTCTCACTCTCATGCCGTGTACCACTCCTACTAAGGAATATAGTTTTAAAAACCCCATTAATTTCACAAGTACCTTCATCTAAAACATGTAATCTAAATTTTAAATAACTAAAGACACATTTTGTCCCAGGTGAAAATCCATTATAAAATCTCATTTGTAGAAGCTCTTGTTTAAACTTGAAACTTCTATGGGACTGTTTTTGTGTTGGTGCCTTTTCAGCAGTCACAAATCATGGGTGAAAGAGGATCTAGGAATCCTTATGGATCTATCATCCTGTCTGCTCAGAACAGAATCAAGTAACAGAACTGTCAAAAAAGTCCAATGACTCTTTGGATCACAACTGTCATTATGAATAGTGGCTGGTGACTTATTAGCCTTGGTTTTCCTAGTAAAAATAGAGGCATTGTAAAGTGCTGCCGATAGCAGTGCACTCATGTTGACACTACGTGTCAAATATCATCAACACACATGCACCTGTCTTGAACTACAGAGTGTGCTTCTCAAAAGTTATGAAAATACTTTTCTGATTTCATTACATCACACATTATTTTCTGAAAACAATTCTTTGCAGCCTTTATTTTGTCCTTTTCATCATCTGTTAAATCAAAATTTCACTTAAAGGAAAATTTCTTTCATTTTCCCACCTCCTCTGTTTTCTCTAACTCCTCTGATCTTATTTCAAACATCATCTTCTCATCTACAATATTTAATTTTTTTCTTTCTTTTTTTTTTTTTTTTTTTTAATTAACTTCTTATTCTCTGTTTCTCTGTTGTGTTCTACTTGATCTGAACTTAATTCATCTAGGCTTCTAATTTATACCACTGAAGAAAACAAATTCTGAAAGCTCTTTTTTTTCCCCAGTTAAAGGAAAAACCCACTGTCATTGTCTCCTCCCCTTCATCTACTAATAATTTTTAGTGTTCCAAATAATTTTACTTTTTCACCATCCTTCAAAATACAGTGAAAATCACTGACAAACCTTTGTGGCAAGCTAGCATTGCCATTACAGTTTTGCTAAATAAAACCTTGGTTTGTGTTTCACCATTGTTTCCTGCTCACATCTAGCTCACACTTCCCTCTTTTAGCCACTGGGGATATGATGATTGGACTAGCTTAATACAACAGAAAGAAAAGTTTAGGATTTTCCTGGTGCCAATATCGTTTAATAAATTGTCATTTATGTCAGATTAATGTTAAAAAAATACAAAAGACCAAGCACATGCTAAAGGATGCTTAAATCTTCCAGCTTAAATATTGTGAAATTTAGTTCACTGAGCCTATGTAATGGCATCTCTGAAATTAATATACAGGTTTTATTATTGTTTTATATTTTTTAAAAATTATATATTCAAGAGATGTAAAGAAGTAATGTCCAGGTCACCTCTAGTATTTTATTGTAGAAACAAAATTGCAGATTAACAGATGTGTTAAGGTTTGTGCAGGATAGAAAGAAACTGAATATTTAATAACAGTTAATGAAAGAAAATAATGTTTACCAAAATATATTAAACTATTCAGCTGCAGATATTCAGGAAGTTGTATTCAGAAATACTTAGACAAATAGATATGCCAATTAAATACATATGGTGGGTAAAACTGGTATTCACCACATATTGTGGCATTAGTATAATATTAGATATGCTAATTTTAACACAATTAACCTTGTGTAATTGCTTTAAAGACCTTGTCTAACCATGCAGAATATTACTTCATTGAAGAAGTAACGGATCGAGTATAAAACTAGAGGCAAGGCTTCAAGAAACTAATTATACTGTCTGGATACAGTACATTTTTCCTGCTAAGTTTTAAGTCACCTTTATATATTCATATATTCTTCCAGACAATCTTAGTAATGGAGAATGATTGCTCAAAGTTAAATATTTGGTTTTCGTTTTTGTCCTCTGAATTTGAGCTGTGAAATACAACCAAATACTTTCATGGGTTGGGGCAGAGGGAAGAAAGATGATAAAAGCAGAGTATAGTTTACAATTGTGTGTTAAAATTAAGGATGCTATTTGCAAATTTTGTGCTTCGTTGCCCAACATATGCTGATGCAGACAAAAAGAACTAGCACAGATGTTTTCCCAGTAATATGTTCCATAGAAACTGGCCAAGTGGCAGAATGCTAGAGATCAATCACTTGAGTAAAGTGACTGTGAGCTAGTATGAGTTTTGAATGTAAGCTACATGGATCAGATTTCCTGAATTAGAAAGGAAATCTCTAATCTCACTCTACATAACCAAAAAAGGAAGACAGTTATTGAAAAAAGTTAGTCTGAAATAGTTTTGCTTTTTCATAGTACATCAGAACCTTACTCATTACTAGGCTGTTGTTATTGAGGAGTAGCCCTGCTCTTTAGTTTGTGGTAAAGCCTTTGACCTTTAGATTCTTATTGCCTGAATCATTTATTAGGTTAATAAGCAAACAGCCCTTAGTTCCACTTCTGCACATTCCACTTCTGCACAAAGTCTAAAATGCTTTGGACTATTTCAGTGCCAGTGACTCACATGAGAAATGAAGAAATTCATCAAGAGAAATGTTCAGACTGAAAGCATAAATTTAACTTCAGAGCCTGGGAGACTTCCCTTTGCTACTAAGTACTTCCTATCTTTGCAGATATCCTTTGCAAGTATCTATGTTTGCAAAGACAGAAGACTAATGTCTCTGTTTTCTTTAAGAAAAAATGAAAGACATACAAGATTAGCACCAAACACATTTCCAATGTATTATTAACATTATTTAAAAACTTTACAAGAAATGTGGTATGACCTTGTTACTGATCCTTTGCTCAGCTAGTAACTGCACAAACATGAGTAAGTGCTAGTACTGAATCTTGAGCTTTAATAAATGTAGTCAAACAAATACATACAAAAGTACAACAGTCAAGCAAGGAAAATGTTTTTGAGATTTACTGTTTTATTGCTTGAGACATATCTTGCTAAATTCAGAAAATCTTTTGTGCTAAGTGGCAATATTTTTCTTGGAAGAAGATTTCCAAGTAACTTTCCTGTTAAAAATTTCATATGACTCACAAATACCACCTGAATTTATTTGTAACATAAAACATGGCATAAAAGCAAGCCCAGCTGGGTGAACTGAAATACTTAAGTCATTCCTCAAGAGTTTAATTGAGCCTTGAACTGACATTGCAGAAAAAATTAACCTAAAATCATACATATCCATGAAACTTTTGACCTGGAGATCTAAGCTAATCCAAAAGGTTTTATTAAAGACAAGAATATGCTAAAAAATGGAAAAGCAGCATTCACAACATATTTTGAATTCTAAGAAACTGAAACTTTTCTGAACTTTAAAATTATTTTTTCAGCCTCCATTGGTGCTGCACAAAAGATAAAACTGTTGCAACAAATCTGTTATTTACCTCATCACTTTCTAGTGGTTCATCCAAATGAGATGAAAAAGGAAAAAAAAAAAAAATTCAGATGACTGTTCACTTAACCTTAATCAACAAAATACAGGGTAAATATTATTCTGAATCATGGAAATCTTAATTTCAAGAGTAAGTTGCTCTTTTTAGTCCTGTTGGCTTTGTCTACCCACATTTCAACAAAAAAGGGTAAATTGCTTTTCAACCCACCTACTCCTTCAAGTATGCAGCTGCCTTGTAGAGAGATGAAGAACAGGGATACAGTGTACAACATTTGCACAGCTACCTACTGTGTAGTAGTAACCTTGGACAAGTACCTGTAGGAGTAGTGCATATTCCAGTTACACTTGTAGGTTCTCTTTCTGTGAACAGTCAGTACATAATTACCTTTAGATTTCCAATACTGACACCATGAACAGGCATCAGAAATGTAGAAAATTTTACTAAAGAGGAACATTCCATTGTATTTGAAAACTCATGGCAATCAGATGAATTCCCAGTGCCTGAAAAAGAGGACAACAGCCGTTATTATAAAGGGCATAAAAAGGGACTTTGGAAACTACTGATTAGTCAGCTTCACCTCCATGCCTTATAACATCATGGAACAGACCTGCCTGGAAGCCAGGCAAAGCATATGAAAGACAGAAATGTGATAGAAATAGTTAACATGGTTATAGTTCATGGTTTCATGAGTAAGCTGGTGGCTTTCTATGCAGAATGATGGAGCTGGTGAATAAGGAGAGAGCTACTGATGTCCTCTATCTGGACTTGAAATGATGCCACTCACATTTTGTCATTATGTTGGAGAGATATGGGTTTGATGGATGAACTGTTAGATGGATAAGGAATTGATGGAACAGCCCTATCCAAGGTGTTGCAGTCTCAATGTCCAGACTGAGATCAGTGATGTACAGTGTCCCTCAGGGGTCTGTATTTGACCCAGTGCTGTTTATTAATGATATAAACAGTGAGATTGTTTGCATTCTCAGCAAGTTATGGATTACACCAGGATGAAGTGCAGTTGATGCACTAGAGGGATGACATACAGAGGGACTGTGACAGACTTGAGAAGTGGGTGAACAGCTTGATAGTTGAACAAGGTCAAGTGAAAGGTTCTGCATGTGGGTTGAGACAATCCCCAGTATGAGGACAGCCTAGGGTATGAATGGATTGTGAGCAGCCCCATGGAGAAAGACTTGGAGATATTGACAAAGGAAAAATTGGACATGAGCCAGTGAAGTGCATTTGCAGCCCAGAAAGCCAGTGGCATCTTGAGCTGCAGCAAAAAAAAAAGCATGGCCAGTAGGTTGAGGGAGATTTTCCTCCTTTACTCTCTGCTAGTAAGACCTCACCTGAACTAATGCACCCAGCTCTGGGGCTCTCAGCACTTAACCACATGACTGTGTCAGAGAGGGTCCAGGTGAGGGCCTTGAAAATGGTCAAAGGGCTAGAAAAATTCTCCTGTGACTAAAGAATGAGAGAGTAAAAGTTGTTCAAACTTTGATTATGCAAAGGATATGTGGCCTTTCAATATAAAAAGGGAGATTACAAGAATGATGGGGAGTGGCTTTTTACCAGACCCTGTAATAACAGGACTAGGGATATTGATTAGAAATATATGGTTATAAAATGATTATAAAATGAAAAAGAGTTGATTTAGATCAGATATAAAGAAGAATTTTCTTTAAAGTAAGTGTGGTGAGACACCGGAGCAGTTTGCACCAAGAAGATGGAGGCGTTCAAGGCCAGATTGGATGGAGCCTTGTGCAACCTGCTCTCATGAAAGATGTCCCTGCCTGTGCCAGGGGTTATTGGAACTTAAAGGACCCTTCCAACACAAACCATTCTATGATTCTTGAGTCATGAGTACAAGAACTTCCCTGAAAGGTATTAAAATAATCTATAAAAAGCTGTTATTTTTCACAATGAGCTATTGAATCACACCCAATAAGGAGAGATAAGGTACTGCATAATTTCTATGTTGCAAAATAAATAATTAATCATGAAATAACTCAGAAAATGGATCAGCTTCTTGCAAAATCTTTTTTTCATTCCAAAAGAAAATCTGCTACCAATCCAGGGCCCAAGGAACTGATATTACCATTTTATACCATGAACCTGCTGTTTCTTCCTGTGGAAAGCACTGAGATTTGATAGAATCTGCAAATCTTGAAAGGGACTCATAAATGGTTTTGGTATTTAACTCCCTCTGAAATCACATAGATGATAGTAATGTGATGTGTTTCAATGATTTCTCTAAATCTGCATGATACCTTTCACAGCAGAAACACAGAAATATTCTGTAAGAAATCAGTGTTTGTATTATTACTGCTACACTCATAAATCCTTGCTGTCAAAAATAGAGACAATAACAATGGATTGGTTTGCATGCTTGATGGAAAATCATCTGAATATTTGTTCTCAGTCAGGGAGAGGCAGTACGGTCAGCTCTAATAGTCCTAATATACCTGTACTCTTAGTTTTTAAATGACATAGTTGGGTAGCTCATACTCAAAATGATTCCTCCTTCACACACAACCATAAAAAATTTCATCTAACAGACATAGAGATACAGCCAGTTTATAGTTCAGTGTGTACCACTCTTCAAGAAAAATAATGCTGTTTCCCTACTGAAAGAATAGGCACAACCACTCTTCTACCATTTATGAGAAGGGCACTGCAAGCAGGACTTAGGAAAATTATAGGATTTAGAAAAATTTATTACTGTGGCAATCCACCTGAAATGCAGATGACTCCTTAGCTCTTGAATTCACTCTGTTGGTTCTTCACTGGTTTATTTCTGCCATTGCTCCTTTTTAGAGGGACAAGTGCAGACAATTATTTGGACACATGACAGATATGCATCTGGAATTACTGTATTGGTGAAATACCTTTTGGAGCTGAACAATTCACCACACCACTGCGCTGTAACATCTAATTATCACTAGTGGCACAAACTACTGAATTGTTCAGCTCGTCTATAATGCCACTTTATGCATTGCTTCTGTTAAAATGTCCAGTCGTCAATTACTTACAAGCTGATGGATGCCTCCATTCATCAGTCATTTGAAAGGAATATTTCTTTGGAAGGAACAGATTACTCTGGGGTTTTGAAAATACAAAGCTGAGAGGGAAAAATGGTCTCTTTTATAGACCACAGAAATCACCTGGAAAACGACTCTTGGTTAACAATCTGCTTGACACTGATAAAACAGAAAAAAAAAAACCCTGAAAAACAAAAAAATTTTTGTGCTAATTTCTATCAATTTTTTTAAGTGTAAAAGATCCACTCCATGAGCAGGTTATTTGTAATTATTTTGTTCTTTGGAATGATTTAATCTCTTCTGTACTGCAATGCTCTGCAAGCTTGAATTTTGTGGAATTAACTAAATAATTATTATAAATTAGATATTTCTTTCATATGAAAAACATATTGAAGTTCCCAATTAAAAAACAAACAAACAAAAAAAAACCCCACCCAAACTGCATTGTGTTATCTATTGTGCAGACACATTTATTTACAAACAAGACAAGTATGACACCCAAGTATGGTACAAGAGTTTCTTTCTAATTTCCTGAAAATGTTTTTGAAACATCTATAGAAAAATTCACAATTATGTTTTCTTACTAGTAGAATCCTAAGAAAAATCAGTAGGAGACATATTTAAGTGAAATGCTTCTATGTACCGTAAGTGTCTCTTAAGTCAGTAACTGTATTATCCTGAAAAAGACATATTTTGTTGAGCAAGATAATTTCTCAAGCTTGTCCTTTTTGCTTTTTTGGTTTTTTTTGTTTTTAAAAATTTGATTTTGAATTATTTAAAGCATACTGTGCCCCCCACCTTTTCTTCATATCACTTGTAGGTTGTCAAAAAGTGTTTATTTCTTTACAAAAGAAATAGTGAAAAGTGTTTATTTCTTTCTTTTGGTAAACATCTGATGCTCCAGTGTCATATGCAATAAAAATCTCTTAAAGACACCACTCTGAAGTAGGGTCTATTTATTTCTGTAACCAGGTTATTACTTTGCTAGGTGTGCCTTAAGTGTTATACATCCTCATTGAGAAAAAACAAAAGCCCAAAGTCCTATTACTAAATAAAATCTTCCATTTCAAAAGAGGTTCAGTGAGCTTTTTTTTTTTTTTCAGGGAACCCTTTCATGCTGCTGAACAGAGCTTCAGTGAGAGGCAGAAAGCACTTCTTGTGTTCTGACACATGGGTTGTAACTGGGGGTGGAAAATATTTAATAAAATGCTTCCAGAAATAGACTTAATACATCAAATAGAATATATAAGAAAAAGTTTATTTCCACTCATCTTGTTTGAGAAAACATTTTTAAAATTAAGTAAAGCCCATAATTTATTTCACAGTCTAAATATTTTATTTTCCCAACTCAGTTTCCATTTTCATTCTAATGAAATCATATGAGAAAACTCTCTTTACCTTTATGGATTAATCTTTCATCTGATGAACAAAATATATTTTGCAAAGTATTAATACCACCCATGAAAGTGATAAACAAACTTCATTAGGGAACATGAAACATGCTTGCAGAAAGGGGGCTTCAGTCTGTTTGTTTTATATTAATATCAGTAATGCTAAATAAGTGTATTAAACAATGTTAAATAAAATGTATCTGTCAATAAATGAAAGAATAAATAAATGCTCAGTGAAAATGCAAGTCTTCATTACTGAAACTAGGGCATTGATTATATCCAAAAAGGCAGTTAGAAAGAAAAGTTTCAATGAATTTGGCTTCTGAACATCAAGACCCTTTAGCAAAGTGAAATACATCTCTGTTCAGACCCAAAGGGGAACAAGAGAACACATGAACGACTATACTGACAGGATCACAGTACACACAGACTAATCTCTCATTCAGCAAAATATTTTAGATTTTTTTTTCTTATGTGGACCCTTATAATTGACTAAATGGTTATAACTAGCAGCAAAAAAGTCAAAAACCCTGGGAAGGCATCAGTGCACAATCTCCATGAGAGGCTTTGATCAATAGCAATAGTCATTCTATTACCATCCAATGGTTGTGCTAAAGAAGGGGTCAGTAACTTTTTCTAGTTTCCTCTTCCTCCCTAGGAAGTATCCCAAATCCTTGACATAAGATTGGATTTTTCAATTTTTTCATTATGTCATTTTATATACATAAATATTTATGTGCATGAAAAGGAAAGAAGCTTTCTCCAACCTGGAAGTTCAGACTCTCATCTGGGAGCAGGAATAATCAGATTTTAGTCCCTGGTTCACCGTTTAATTATTCATGCAAAGTGAAACAAAATGTGCATGGATACAATTGAGAACACCCTACCTCAGAGATCCATATATGGTCATGATTGGGAATCTTTGCTGTGATGAAGTTATAATCTCCTGAGAGGAAGGAACGGAATCTCCTGTTTCTTCCCCCAATATCACAAGTCTCTTTCTTTGTATTTGTATAATAATGAACACCAAACAAGCTCTCAAAAATTATGTTATTTCTTTAAAAGGAAGAACTACTTTTTTTCTGTAACACCAAGTGAAAAAAACCAGGAAATCTCATTGGCACTTTCTGTCTCAAACTTTTTGTTTAGCAGAAAAGATCACACGCACTCGCTCAACTCTTTGCAGAACATTCACAGAACCATCAGACTGGAAAAGACCTTCGAGATCATCTAGTACAACCACCAGCCCAGCAGTGTCATGATCACCCCTAAACCATATTCCCAAGTGCCACATCCAGAGGCTTGAACACATCCAGAGATTGCTGCTCCACACCTCCCTGGGTAATTTATTCCAATGCCTAACCACTCTTTCAGTGAAATTTTTGGTTTCTAATATCTAATCTGAACCTCCCCTGACACAAGCTCAGGCCATTTCCTATTGTTCTTTTACTTGAGAAGTGGCAGAAAAGTCTGACCCCCATTTTACTACAACCTTCTTTCAGGTAGTTATAAACAGCTGTGACATCTCCCCTGAGACTCCTTTAGTCCAGATTAAACAACTTCTGCTCCTCTCATAGGACATATATTCTAGACTTCTCACCAGCTTTTTTGGCTTTCTCTGGAGATGGCTGGTTCTAGCACCTCAGTGTAATTCTTGTAGTGAGTGGCTCAAAACTGAAAACATTACTCCAGGTGTGGCCTCACCAGCACCAATGTCACATTCTGCTGTAGGGAACTGTGAGGAATTCTTTTAAAAGGGATGTTCTAAGACGGAATTAAGACAAAGAAGACAAATATTATGTCTGAGAACTGTTTATTGGTAAAAAACCATGCATTGCCCTAGTAAAGAAGAACACAAATGACAGAACAGAAGGAAGGAAAATGAAAGAATAAAGGGGAGTAGAGAGAGAGAGAGGAGAGATAACTTGGGAGTGAGCAATCACCATCCAGGCAGCTGGTGGAGCGTGCTTGCTCCCTGCTGGGGGGAGCCTGGGCAGAGAGGCACGGCTGCACAGGCAGAGCTCCCACAGCGACGGGCAGCTGGAAACGAGGCAAGCGGGGATCCAGCAGGAGGTGCAGAACCCTGGACAGGTTTACAGCAGGGATCACAGTGGCAGGCTGGATTGGTGAAGCAGTGTGGACAGCAGGTGGCTCAGGCAGGGATGAAGGAGATAGGGCCACTGGGCAAGAGCACAGGGAGGCAGGCAAGGAAGAAGTGGTAGGACAAGACAGGGGCTGGGTACAAGGCTCAGAGGTGGTCTCAGGTGGTCATTCAGCAAAGTGAAGTCAGTGAGCCAAGCCAAGTGTCCAGCCAAGCATCTGGCAGCAGCACGCCCAGCCAAGCGTCCCCCGAGAAGCTTGAAATGCATTCACACAAGATCTGGCTCCTCCCAATACCTGCTCCCTGGCAGGAGACCATTGGCCAGTCAAGTGTTAGATTGTAGTCCACTGGTGGAGAACTTTTGCCAGCTGATTAGAGAACCTCTCTAGATGACAGTGCCCTAGGCAGTCTCGTCCTCCTCACAGGTAATGACTGCCAGTTATTCCGTGTGAGATACGAAATGGCTGTCAGGCAAAGTCCCCCCCGAGACAGGGTTTCCTGCATCTTCGCCTAGCTGCCTCCTCCAAGTGGCACGTGTGCAGCCCCTCGCCCCACCCACCCCACCAAACAATGTTGAGACAAAAATCAAAACTAAGTTGGTTCCCTGTAGCGTGGTACAGGGGTACAATCACTTCCCTGGTCACGCTGGCTGCACTGTTGCTGATACAGGCCCAAATGCCATTGGCCTTTTTCACTACCTGTGCACAGTGATGGCTCATGTCCAGCTGGCTCTCAATCAGTGCCCAAAAGTCCCTTTGTGCTGAGAAGCTCTCAAGCTACTCCACCCCAAACCTGTAGCACTGCCTGGGATTGTCATGACCCAAAGACAAGACCTTATTGAATCTCATGCAGTTCTCCTCAGTTCATCAACCCAGTCTTACAAAATTTCTCTATAGACTCTTCCTATCCTCCATCTGATGATCAACACTCCCACCCAACTTGGTGTCATCTGTGAAGTTACTGAGGATGCACTCAACCCCCTGATCCAAATCCCCAGGAGAGATGTTAAAGAGGACAGGCTGCATTACTGAACCCTGAAACAAATCTAGTCAATGGCTGCCAGCTGAGTTTAGTCCCATACACCACACTCAGACCAGCAAGTTTTTCACCCAATGAAAAGTGCACCTATCCAAGATACATTATATGAAGTTAAACCAAAAAAAAAAAA